>CM030838.1:11987052-11999552 GCA_018105865.1 Metaphire vulgaris | reverse complement strand
GACTTAGAATGGCATTTATTGAGAGTGACTATGAACCATAAATATAGTAATGTGCACTTCAAGTATGCAGTGGCAGCTCCATGTGGGGTTCCGATGAGTTCTGTGCCCCCTTATTGAATGTCTGGCCCCCTGTTTGGACCCTATAGTGCCTATATTTACTACTACATACATAGCAACAAATAGTTGGCCCCCTGTGCTTAGAAGTTTCCACCCCAACGACCCCCCACTTGCCAAATCCTAGAACCGGAACCGCCACTGCAAGTATGTAGGTGTAGCATTTTGAAAAAAGAGTTGGGGGTCTGACCTGGTAGGTCAAGAGAAGAAACAAAACTCTCTATAGAAAAGAGAAGAAAAGCTCCCTAGAAAAGAGAAGAAAAGCTCCCTAAGCAGATATTCTCTGGTACCCCATTTAATGTAGAAGGTTGTGATTCATTGCTGCTGCTGCTTCGTATGGTGCTGATTTTTTTTCTAGGATGATACACACCCAGAAATCTATGAAGGGGGAAGGCAAGAAATAGTGGGCATGAAGCTACCGGGTACTAGAAATCTGCAGGTCTCACATGAGCTGCCAGAGACCTGTGATTTTGTGTACCGGTACATTTGTTTTGTGGAATTATTACAAGACAAATGGCCTTAAGGCAGAATTAACAGTCATATATATATATATATATATATATATATATATATATATATATATGATTGATGCTTCTTCTATATTGGTGCTTGATTGACCATGCATGTCTTCTATGGTTTAGTTTAGAACATGACCTGTCATTTGTTTGACCCCAGTACTGACCCGGTTATCTCAGTCAGTCAGGTCAGTCCTGTGTGAATGACACATGAAGTTTCTTAACCAAATCAGCAGATCAGATTCATGAAGAGATTTGTATCTGGTTTGTATCTGGAACTGCTTATCAAGTTATCAATATTATTTACAGTACATATTGAATATAGCATATATAATATAGCATATGTATGTTGGGCACATTCAATGTACATTACTTTATAAATTAATGATTTATATATATATATATATGCATATATGTATGTATGTATGTATGTATGTATGTATATATATATATATAATTTATCTTGCAAATGCACAAAAAGTATTGGGGGCTTTGCAGTGGCTACATAGTCAACATTTCAGAATAGAGGGTCACTTCGACAATTTCTGGCCAAAGTCTTGAGCAAAAAAGTACAGTAGTCACCTCATACACTTTAAAGTCTGCTGTTCTTGTGCGTTTTTCTCTATTTAATGCTTCCCCTATCACCCACTCTCAACTTCTCAGTTCTCACCGGGTTTTGGCCGAATCTCACCACCAGTTCCCCGGTCCGAATGGGGGGGAGGAGGAGTGGCAGGCCTCCATACTTCCCCACCATGGCTATGCCAATGGGCCATTGTGCAAGAAATCAGTAAAGTTTAATTTTGTAAATTGGATTGAAAGAGAGAGAAATGAGTTTTATAATGAGCATAAGAAGTCATCATGTGTGAAGTTATGATAAAATGACACATGATGTTGTTAAATAGCTTTTGGGGCTAGTTTTTAGTGTGGTGCCTTTCGTACCGGTATATTACCAACCTGTGGATATTGAGTTTTGAGAGAATTAATACCTGTAGGCAGCTCATTTCCGGATGCATTCCTGACAGTAGCCGAAGCCAAGAGGAGTACAGAAAATACGAATAAGATGAAGTGCTATAGACCAAATCCTAGCAGATACACGGGGCCCACAGTTTGACCGGCACTGTTGAGCATTTCTGATACCAGCAGCAGTTTTGTGGAGATGCAAAGTTGAAAGTCAATGCGGACACAAGAGTAATTAATTTTGAACCATTAACAAAGGGATAACTGTAAATTGCATATAAATCCTTATCAGGAAGTTTTTTAAACTGCAGGCATAGACAAATCATATTGCTTAGCGCTGTAGTTGTTGTGCCTAAGTGGACCACAGTAAATGCTGCTGCAATTTCTCGTAACTGAAGGCCATGAAATTCATATGAATATAATACTGTACATAATAGCAGGCAGTTTTCAGTGCTGGATTATTGATGACTATGCATGCTGTTTGTACTGTTACCTGTTGGAGACAGCTGTAAATAGCATGCAATGCTATGACCTATTTCAATTGCACAGCAGTTGCAGTGCAGTGCAGAACCATTTTAGTGCTGTTGATAAAAGTGCATGTTGAACTGGAATTTGAGGGATGGAAATACTGTAAGTGTAAGTTTATTGGAATTGCACAATGATATTGTATCTTGTTTCTTCATTTTTGAAGACCTCAATTAGTCTTACGTGGTCTTGGCTGCTAACAGAAATATTAGAACTTGTTGCAGGAAATTTTAATATTTTAGCCAATATTTTGTCGATGTCTGTGTTTCTCATCGGCACAGCCACGAGGGGGGACCAGGCGTCCATATTTATCTGTTGGGGATTGCCGATATGCTGTCATATAGTCTGAAAAATATGCGCAGAATCTCAAGATTTGAATCTAATATTGCCCTAAAAATTTTCAGTTGGGGCTGTGCCCCAGACCCCAGATCTCACCACACTCCCTCAAGCCCCTGGTCATGCCGAGAAATGTCTCTCTGTGTCTCTATCCTTGATGCCTCCCTCATTCCAGAACCCCGGCTATGCCACTGGTGTTTCTACTGGCATTTATGATTTTTGCAGATCTAAGATATTTGTGCGGTCAAAATTTATGTCAGAACCAAATAATGTCAACATTTTAGTTACCGGTAACCAGGGTTCATAGTCTAGTTAGAAGTAGTGACATTGTCAAGATACCAAGACCCCAAGCTGATTCAGGAAAAGAGAGATCCCCTCCTGCAATCCGCCCTCCACACATTGGCACTTCATGCCTCAGGAATTTAAGGGTCACCCTATAGCTCTTGGACCCTCCCTTTGCTGCCCTGCAGAGGCGTCATTTGGGGGGGGGCATGGCCCCCCCAAGGAAATGAAAATATTAATTTCTAATGTATTAATGTGCAAAAAACAGGGACATCATTTGGAATTTGGGGGGCATGTTTGTGTTATGTGCTTGATGTCTAGCAAAATCTGAAGTAACTAATCGTAAAAGGACTAACAAGCAAAAAAAAAGGTCGTCAACTTTTTTGGAAACTCAAACTCGTCAGGTCGAAAAATCGAAAAAAATTGCAAAAAATTGAAAAACTGCAAAAAAAATTTTCTCGCCCCCCCCAAGAAAAGTGTGAAATTACGCCACTGCTGCCCTGTTGCTAAAAACACGGAAATATATATGGTGTTTTGTGAAAGAGTTAAACATTGTTTTATATATGAGATTTCAAAGTATTTTTTGCCTATTCTATAAGTGCTTCTCTGCTAATACCTGCAAATGCTTAAATAGCTTTTGAATTTTACAAAGCCTTGGTTGACAAAGAGAAGCAGAGTATTAATAATTATACTACCGGTAAGTCTAATGATAATAAAATATTGCCTTGGAAACCTTGTGAAAATGCATTAGAGGTTACCGGTATGCATTTTATTATGGTATTCTGTTTTGTATTTTCATGTTGATGTGATTTTCATGTTTGATAAGTTTTATTTCTGCTGGATTCGTACATATTATGCGCAGCTGCTCTGCATCCAATGCTACATAGTAGTTTGTATGTGCACCTGCACTCATAGTTATCCTAGATGTGTACATTCAAAGTGCCCAATTAATAATTATGTTATTTCAAGTACGGTAGGTGATTATTCATACTATGGGCAGAATGGATGAAGTCTGAGTCTATGAGATGCAGCAGCGAAGGTCAAGTATGATCTCCTGATGTTGTTTTGTCCATTTCTATTCGTCAACGTAATTATTTGTGATGATGGTGATGATGATGATAATTATGATGAAAGTAACATGACATGTGGTTATTCTACTGCTGCAATTAGCCTGAACCAAAAGTCTCCCGCACAACCATCATCTTTGCTGTGTCCCGTGACTAACACATGAAGAATTATTTTGAAACCAGGACGACATTGCTGTTTGTATTTAGTTGATGCTGTCTTTTGTCTTCATCAGAGTATAAGACCACTGCAGAGACAGGTGATGCTTATGAACTTATGTGCAGTTCAGCTGTTAGCCTAATGTAGTCTTTTAAAGTTATCTATTGATATCATTTTCCAATTGATTACTGTCTGGCAGTAGGATACCTTTTGCCTATATACAAACTATTCCGAATTTAGACAAATAAGCACCTAATAATAAGCAGCTACTGTGGTACTACCGTACATTCAACATCCTGTATACCGGTAGATAGATTCATGAGATTTTACTTACTTACTTACTTATTTTAGATAGCTTGCAAACAAATTGTACTACAGATATAGATGTGCAGATAAACTTGTCAGCTGTTGAATTATATGTCAATGGCACGGCAGGCGAACTTAAATTATGGATATTTTTCACAGACATTACACATTTCTGGTCATTGTTTAAACAGTTGTCGGCTATAATGTGTATTTCTTGGTCCTTTTGGCAGAATTCTGGTGTATTCTCTAAACATTGGTTTTTGTTAAGATTATTTGAAGGCAACAGTAAGATTTCACTGCTTTAAGAGGATAGTTGTTGTTGGGTGTTAAAGTGAAGTTTGCTTCTTGTGGGACAATTGTTTTCCATGACACTTTCTTGAGTGTTTTGTTTGCCCTGCTCTGAGAGATGTTCACCACGATTGTTGGGTTGTTTACCTGATCCAGTGCTTCCGACATGAGTGATTTTGTCGTGGCAGGGCAGCAGACTACTTGGAAATTGCACTCTTTTGGCTTTTATTGGAAATTGACGCATAGCTTCCTGGTAAGGCGATGCACTGACGTTGAATGTGGAATTAGGTCTACATAGGGAATGCCCTATTATATAGGGAGTATGCTCATGCTTGAATGCATATCTATGTTTATATATTTATATATACATATATATAAGAGCATATATAATTATACACACACACATATATATATATATATTTATTTATAACATACTACCGGTAGTTTTATATTTGCTGATTTTGCAGAATGCAGTTGGGGCCAAAATTTTCACTCTCTAATAGTCTAATGGAATTCATCTTCATTAATTAAGGGCTTCAACCTGCCATCAACCGTCAGGTAATTGACCAGTGACATTGACCATTGGTTTGAATCTACTGCATTGATAGAGTACCGGTAGTTTACTCATTTTGTCATTGGTGTTTGGCTTAAATTATCCCAGTTGTTTCCAGTGTTTTAGACCATTTTCTTCCCTGACACCATGCAGAGCTGCTATACCATACCTGGCCACTGTTATAGATAGAGGCTGATAAATAGCCTGTACTTGACTGTGAGTGGGTGGTCTGATACAGTTGCATTGATACATAGAGTATATAGAAAGTTTTGTTCTGTTGTTGATATGTTAGATAAGTTCTAGATAAATTGCCTGTGTATGGCAGCTGCAAACAGATAAGGTCATAGCAAAGGCAGCTGCAAACAGATAAGGTCATAAACTGTGATTTTCTAATTCTGTGCTATTGAGACAGTGCCTGCAATCTTGAACCATATGCCGGTAAGTGAGTACCACCAGTAAGTGGTGTTTAGAACTCCTAACTTCACATAGAAATTGCATAAAAATTGAGTGCCTGAGAAGGTTAGCTGTTAGCTGAAAATTGTGTTTCTTTACTTGTACTTTGTGACAATGTGTAAATAGTCATGTATTGCATTTTAATTTCAAGAAGGCTTATGAAACATAAGTGGCTTCATCTTAGCCAATGAAATTTTTCCAGTGATGGTTACTTTTACTTTTATCCATATGACTCAGATTCACTTGCAATATATTAATTGTGTCATATAGAAATTATTTGAATGAATGATTACTACGCATATATTACTACGCATATATATGCTATAAATATTGGACAATGGCAGAGAAGAGTCTGAATTGAATGAAACAATCAGTGAATTGTACGACTGAAATGTGAGTGAAATGATGAAACAGAAATTATCTGAAACAAATAAAATGAGTATTGACTGACTTTTAAAATGCATCTTATACGAAAAAATGGAAAATTTAATTGATAAGACTGCATCCTGAAGAGAGTTCTATGAAATAACAATTGACTGAAATACTGTATAATATCTACAGCCCTTTATTCCTCCATATTGTAATTGTCTTTGCTAAATACCTGCAGGTATTATTTATATTTAGTAATAATAGTATTGTAGTTATTTGGTGCCTTTGCATAGCTGCTGCCAGAGTCACAGATGTTTAGCTTGCTTTTTCTGTAGGGTTGCAGAAAGAGGCCTTTCAGTTGTCATAAAAGAATTTCTGAATTATTTTAGTTATTTAAAATTTTACAAGTCTAATCTTAATAAATAAAAAGTAAAGTATATCCGTTTGTTTGTATGTTTGCAAGTGTCTAAAAACTCAGAAATTCTTGACAGATTTCTTCTAAACTTTTTTTTAAAAACCTTCCATTTGAATAGGAGGATGTTTTTACGATGTTTTTACGTTAAAATGTTTGCTAAAAAGCAGCATCTCGATTGATTTCATTTCGAATTGAAGCCCATTCAGCAAAAGATCTCTGATAATAAGGTTAGGTTTTGTATATGCACATGCACAGACAGTGGAGCTTGGCTCAGAAATTGCTAAAATTGGATTTTAAAAATCCTAAAATCATGCTAGTCCCATAAATCGCCATAATGACAACCGATTGAAAACAAAAACATCACATGACCTGCTAAAAGCAGCAGTACAGTGGTAGTCAAATAGCCTGATAAAATCCCACATTAAAAACATCAGGTGGCCTGTGAGTGCCTTCTAAAATTAATATTGTTTTCCTTTTTGAAAAACCGATTCAAGAAGCAAAAATTATCATTTTCACTTTTGGAAAAACAATTCTAAAAGCGTTAAAAGCAACACCACCATCATTTGATTCTGTGCAATGCAGAGGATATATTACAGCTAAATATGGGGGATCCATGCAGTAAGACTAACTAAGCAACTACAAATATGTGTTTCCACATGCAAAACATAGATCAGCCGAGATATTCTCTCAGCCGAGATATTCTCACATACCACTGTTGTAGGTGCCAAAGGGGGTTTTTGTTGGAGTTTCCGAAGAAGGAGAGGGGAGAGGAGATGAAGGGGAAGAGGGATGGGGGAGAGAAGAAAATGGAAAGAGAGATGGGAGAGGAAGATAGAAAACATGATAGGGTAAGTGGGGTTTCGAGGGGTATATGGGAAAGGACATTTGGAAAAGGAGTGGGCCAGAGAGGGTGAGGGGATAGGGAGATTCAGACTGAGCAACAGCAACGCATTGCAGGGTAGGGCTAGTTTATTTATATAACATCAAATTTTTGTAATTCTATTGCTTTACTGATGGCTTGATCAGTATATTGGCAACAATAATGAGGCAGTGTTTATTCTAGGCATTCTCTGGGGGTAAATCCCAAGTTTTAAATTCCCCAATTGTTTATATGTTGGCTGGGGGGATGGAAATTCCCCCCCCCCCCAAGTGTGGAAACTCAGACCTTGCTACCCCAAACATTTCAAAATCCCCCCCCCCCAATGTCAAGGTGGCTAGAATAAACGCTGATAAGGAGGTGAGGTAATTTGTAGGGTGTAGTTGGTTACAGTAGGTGTACTATTGTAGAAATTTCCCACATGCATTCTTAGTTTTGCTCTTAACAGAATGAACTTTGAACCTTCTTTTATTACTGTCATTCACTGCATTCCATTCAGTTGAGAACAGGTGCAGAAGTTCTGTATCCCGTTCTGCTGGCTGGACGGACGCTGTGTGGTTCTGAATAAGACAGATGTTGGTGTGTATAGCAATATACTATCTTTTTCATTTCATTTGTTGTTGTAATTTTCAGCCGGGAACCCGTCATTTGGCGCCCGTTTTCGGCCGTGAGCCTTTACCTTGGCGCCTAGAAATTGGTGGTGAGTTGATCTGTATGCTGCTGCTGCGTTCTGTCTCTGTCCCTCTCTCTCAACAAGCAGAGAGCACTGATACGCTCAGTGCTTGCTAGCAGCTGCAATTAGATATACTTCATGCTCAATCTACTACACCAAGTCCTGCTGCTCCATTCAGCAAAAATCTGTGGCAGACGGAAAAAGCCCAGTGAGGACTAATAATAAAAGGAAGTTTGATTAGCAACCGTCCAAGATACCGCATGATTCCGCTAAAAGATAAGCCTATCGGGATGTCTGCTCTTGCCGCACTTGTGCCAGTTTGGGAGATGTGGACGATTTTCATTAATTGGAAGTGAATTTGAGTCATTTGAAATCAACAAGTGTAATGTTGACAGATGTTGAAAGGCCGGCCCGGCAACTTTTCTTTGGATTGCTGAAATTCTGAATTAACTGTGGATTAGCTGTCTGGTCCGTGAGCAGAATGTCAGAAGATGTTTTAGAAGGCGCTGACGCTCAGAAGATTTGGTGACCGTTTTTAGCAATGAACAGCTGTGAGCCACTGACAACCAAAACGACAGACGAAGAGGAAGATTATAGACACCTGGAAGTTGGTCTTGAAGAAGCTCAGGTGACTATTATTTTCATTTTGTTCATTTGTTCCTTTAACTGATCTGTTTCATTTTGCTTACTACCAGTGTTTAATCTAGACTCTGGACTCCGGGGAGGAAACTGACAAAGCCGGGGGGGGGGGGGTCAGCTTGGGGACTGCTGTTAGTTTATGTATTATGCCAAAATTTCCAGGGGGAATTTGAAATTTCCGGGGGGGAACGGCAATTCCCCCCGGAAACGGCCTAGATTAAACCCTGTGTACCGGGTACTACTACTTCTGCTATTGCTGCTGCTTCTACTAATACTTTGACTACTACCTACTATTACTACCTACTATTACTGCTGCTGCTGCTACTAATAGGCCTACTTTTACTGTTACTACTATTACTAGGCCCCTACCTACTATTACTCCTGCTGCTGTTACTACTACTACTACTACTACTACTACTACTACTACTACTACTACTACTACTACTACTAATAATAATAATAATAATAATGATAATATCATCAAAATTAATAACTAAATTTTAGGTGGTTTAGTAGAATCTTTCCTGTTCATTGGCATAGCCACGGGGGTATGGGGAGCCCCCTCCCCCCTATTAAGACTGGGACCTGTTGTGAGGTCTGTGCACACTGTTGAGTAGTTTTAGGTGGAATTTTGATATTCAGGAGAATGAAAGGAAGTTAAAAGTACCTGACATGGCGGCCTTTTCTTGCTCATCCAACTTTTTATCCGAAAATATTGATGTGCCCTCTATTCCGGAATCCTGGTTACTGTTCCTGTGTTAAAAATCGCTGTCACTTATATAACCTTCTATTTCAGCTTCTCTTTGTTGCAGTTGTGTTTGATTTCTTTGGGTCTCCACAAAAGACAAACACATTTTTTGTAGTATACAATGCCATAGCGGCTCACATAAAATTTAAGTGCAATAGTGATTAAACCCCCGCCCCGAAACCTGTTTGTATCAATGAAAATAATTATAGTATTGCTTATTGCTGACAATTTTTAATGAAAACCTTTCTTGTTGATGGTTTTGCTTAGGCTTTGGCAGCAAGCATAATAAGTAATGTTGGTGTAAATCTGGCAATTGATTGGATGCAAACATAGAATTTGGACAGAATGAGGACAGAAAGTCAATAAATATGATTTATTGAATGGCATTATGGTATACAAATCATTGAATAACATCAGATTGGACATTGATTTGAATTGATGATAAAGATCATGACCTTTGCTCTGACCTTTCTCCTCCCCTAAGTTTTCACTGCCTAAATATATCTTTGTCCTGAAATTATAAGGGGGGGACAAAATGACTGCTAATGGCATAAATTACATCCTCTCAGCTGGTCTTCCTTTGGAAGCAGATGGCAAGTAATTAATAATGGCCTGTCCCAGATCTACCGGGTATCTGTGTCTCTGGTGTACTCTGACCAGGGACATTCATTTATCTTGTATCTTGTTTAAGCCAAAGCTATGTGTTGTGAGCTCTATCCTTGTCATTATGTATATTTATATATAAATTTGTCTATATACAGGTGTATATATATTATATTTTATCTATATTTATATATTTTTATATATAACATATTTCTGAATAATCTGAATTTACTACCAGTATAACTGTTATGGCAGATAGGATCAAATTTTGGCACTGCCAGTGGCATAGCTAGGAATATTCAACCAATAGTACCCGGTAATGGAACGGTCTTTCTCTTCAAAGTTCTCAGTGCATCCAAAAGGTCAAACGTAGAGCAATTTCACAGCAATTAAGCATGAAAGAGAACAAACTGGGTTATTTCAGATTAATTCTAAATTGTAGTTATGAGGTTGGTTTCACCTATCTGTCAAAGACTTATTGGTCAGTAGTCTAGCATCCAAACCGTCAATGAATAATGTATTTTAAGAACTATCAGAACGTTTGGATGATGGGGAACCAGTCTAATGGCAATAGATATGGACTCCAGGAATGACTGACCATGTTTGAATCACTTCCTTGTGTGTGTGTGTGTGTGTGTTTGTGTGTGTGTGCGCGCGCGCGTGCACATTGTACACTCAGTGTTAATACCTCATTAGTCTGCATAGCATTTTATAGAGAGACCCTGTTTATTATTATAATAAAGGCACAACATATTTTGAACATTTTAAATTTTATATTTATTATTGCCAGTGCTTATAAAATGTATGCTCATAAAAGTTGATGCATAATTTTTAAACTCTTTACTTTTGTTTCCAGCTGCATTTCTTTCTTTTGTCAATCGCTTATTTGTGAAATATATTTGCTTTTTGCTGTTTGACCTTACCATCAGTGTCTTTGTGTAGACATTTTTACTAATAATGTCCAAGAATCAGAGACTTCAGTGAATCATGAGTGTGCCGCCTTGGTGATGTGTAACTTTTAGTGTTTCCCTGGTCTTGATTTTTCTTTATGGAGGACTTGAGAGAGAGCAGTTTGTGTAGGGTTCCAAACATGCCATAGTATTGTCCTTAATCCATGCACAGCATTGATGATTGACTCAAGTGGAACATTACAGAGCAATGTTGTTCCCTGAAGTGTTTTAAAACTCTTTCCATTGATATCATCAGGATCATGATGATCATCAGGATTGCCAGGCATTAAAGATGATGTAGGTGAGGCTGGTGAATATGGTGGAAGACATCATAAGTTTGTTGTATACATGGACTCCAGTTAGATAGCTGAGTTTGAACCTTGCAAGTTTAATATGTGTTGTGTATACTGTACACCCATCTGTGCCTTTGCAGATTCTCGTGTATAACCATATGCACTTAATTGATATTTTGAGTCATAAATATTGAATTTTTGCTATTGCTCAAGTTTTGGGAAAAAACAGCGAGGATAGGATTACTCATTACCGGTACTCTCAGAGCCAATTATTTTCCTACCAGCTTTTGGCCTTTTGACCAATGATGATGTAGGCAGTTTCAGTCAGGTCGGATGTTTGAATTGCTGGTTTCCCTCAAGCTAGGTACTTGCAGGACAACAAGTATGCTGTTACTATCCTCCATGCAGTAACGTAACATTGAACCATTGGGCCCCATGGCCAGATCTTACTCTGAACTTCTGGCTCTAAGCCATGTGGGACATATTGCTTTTACACAACTGCTTCAAGCCATTCTGCTGCACATAATTATCTTCAAGCACATAAGAATAAGTAGCTAGTACTGTACTGCTTTACAAAGCGCTATATAAATTTACAAGATTTTACTTACTTACTTGTGAAGCCACATGCTGATAATTTCTCTTCTAAGAACCACATGCTGATAATTTCCCTGCTAAGAACCACATGCCATGGGTTTAATCTAGGCCGTTTCCGGGGGGATTGCCCTTTTTCCCAGGAAATTTAAAATTCTCCCTCGGAAATTTGGCATAATACATCAACTAACAGCAGGCCCCTAGCAGAATTCCTCCCAGCTTTGTCAGTTTTCCCCTCTCGTCTTTGTCAGTTCTCCCCGGAGTCAAGGAGTCTAGATTAAAGTTAAACACTGCCACATGCTGATAATTTCCCTGCTAATAATTATCCAGACCGAGTGGAGCACAGTGGCGTGGCAAGGGGGGGGCAGTGGGGCGAACCGCCCCGGGCGGCACTTCCCCTAGGGGCGGCATTTTCGAGATTTTCGAATTTTTGAATTTTTATAAGATTTTTTTGCTCTGAATAGCGTTTTTTGCTTGTCAGGAAATTTTGGAGGCGGCACTATTTTTCTCGCCCCGGGCGGCACTTTGCTTCACTATGTCACTGGTAGAGCGGGATGGGGACGGGACCCCATAGTTTCTGGACTTCTGGCTCTGAGCCATTTGGACCATATTCCTGTTACTCTACTGCCTCCCTGACCACCAATGGTCGTTTGTAATGTAATGTAATGTAATGTAATGTAATGTGACATTTGTATAGACATTTGTTTGGACAGTATTGAAGCATAATTTTTTTGCATCAATGAGGTCAACCTCAGTCTTTGGGGAAGTTGAACTCTACACTTAGCAACT
>CM030838.1:11602052-11982052 GCA_018105865.1 Metaphire vulgaris | reverse complement strand
AACCAGCTGGTCACGGGAACACAGGACAAGGGAAAGAAGGGGTTGAATTTGATGGAAAATCAATGGAGAAAAGACTAATTTGTAGGCGTTCAGCTACGACGGGCACTAAAGAAATTGACAAGATATTACGCTGTATTTGCTTAGTCCAGGAAATGAACAGCTGCTGTTTAGACAGCCTTTATTTACTTCCTCTAGATCCTTTTGGAGACAGATACTGCAGACTGAAATTTCTGAAGTGTCTTGTCTTGGTGCTATATAAATTGCCTGAGAATCTGGAAAGGTTTCTTTGTCTGCAGTGCAGATTTGTTACCGTAGATGACATAGCTGGATCTGCAGGGGGCTCGGATGCATATAATGTGCCCCCCTCTTGAGCCCAAGCAAAAACGTTTGTTTGCTATTATCCCATAGAGGCAAAAGAGCGAAAAGTTATAAAGACGTGAATAGACAGTTGAGTGTCATCTTTTCTTCCCTTACAACGATTTTAACATCAGGCATCAGTCCATATAGATTGGGGCATTGGGCAAAGCAGAATGGGGAATGAAACAAGAAGTGCCCCTCCTAACAGAATATTTAATTCCTGTATCAGCCCCAGTTTGTTACTGTGCATTGTAGATACCATTTCCTTCATGTGACATTTCTGTCAACTGCGGTGACCTAGGTAGTCAGAGTGCAATAACTTGTAAACAGTTTTGATAATTGATTTAGTGTTTGATCTGTGAATGCCAGACCTCCAGGAAGATTTCATTTTCTGATAACTTTAAGGATAAATTCTCTCAGAGATTGTTGTGAAACATTGACATTTATGGGCGTTATTGTTTGATCTGAACCTCCACAATTTGACATTGGATCTACATTATTTTAGACAGCATGATTTTGTTGCTGCAGGAAATTTAATCTGAAATTGCATCAAATAAAATATGAATTGGGCTTTCTGTTCAAGGTTTCATTGGAAAGCAAATTGCCACATAAATTCGTGATCTTGGTGTTTTGTGTGATGCATGTTTCGTGGAATAATATTCTTTTTTTATTAGATGATTTTTATTACAATTTGCATTCAGAAGTTTCTTTGAACTGCTTCTGACTGTTAATAGTTTCAAGCCTAATCGCTGACTTGTAGTGGGGCCAAAAGAGCCATCTGCTAGACAATTTCACATAAAGGGCCAAGCATCTAGCACCACATGTAATAGCCCTGTTGAACCACTTGAGGGAACATTCAACTAACTTTGCACTCAAGACTGCACTTGGCCACACCCTTTTTCCACCTGTCCATTTACCTGTTTTCTAAAAGGCTTATTTAAGAAGACCGTCTAAAGAAGATCATTAAGTATATATAGATTACCGGGTACTGCTCAACAGAATGCATACATGTACTGTATATGTAGGCCAGTAGGAATTGGGGTGTGGGGGTGCAGCCACACACCCTGGAAAAATTAGGGGGTGCACAGCAACCCCTAGAAGATGAGGGCTGTTTTTTTACAGTGAGGATTTTTGAAAAAGAAGATAAAGATAAAGGAGGGTGATGACATTTTTGCTTGTCAGGACTTTTAGAAGAAGATAAAATCTGCACCCCCTGCTAAAAATTCATTCCAAAGTGCCTGGGTATATGGTTCATTTAAAAATAAATAAAATACCCCATACTAAGTTGTGTTAATCAACATATACTGTTTAGCAGAAGGCTTTTGTCATTGTTGGTACTATTACTATTACTAACTCCTTATAAATGATAAAATTAAGACCTCACAATAGTTAGGCGGATGCTTTATGTAATGTATTGACTAAGCAATTATATGCCGGGTAATATAATAATATATTGCTGATTGCTGGTGTCACAAGACGTGATCACATTAGTGATTATACGATGTCTGTTCTACACTGGCTGCCTTATCCTGCTCGAGTTGAGTTTTGTGTGTTGAGAGCGGGTTGCACTCTCTCTCTTTATGGTGCCACCCCATCTTACCTTTCAGAGCTACTCCATCCTCTTAGCTCTATCCCTGGTCGGCCGTGTCTTCGGTCCACAACCAACGGTCTTCTCAGTGTGCCCCAAGCATGAACCTCCTTGTTCCTGAAGTGAGGTTTTGAATCAGTTGGCCTTATCCTTTGGAATGCTCTTGACACCAGTATGCCTGGCTTAGCAACTCCTAATTCTATGGCCCTCTTTTTGAAATGACTTAAAAACTTATCTCTTTGTCAATATACAATATAGTAATTTGCTGTGGGAGTGCTTCTGAGTGATTCTTCAGAAGAGTCGCTATACAAATATTTTGTTACATTACATTACATATAACAAGGTTTAAAGTGGTTCAGGAGGTCTACCCTGTGTGAGAACTACCATACTATGTTTTGCCCATCCAATCTACCGGTAGTATCCATAGGATCCATTTCCTATAACAGAATGTGTTGAGGGATTAATTATATATTACCTGTAAAATATTACCAATAAGTGCAAGCCTTCAACAATATATTATGCTGTTAGTTTTGGTTTTTCTTTCTGCAGGTAAAACTGAAGGAGGTCATTTCTAGCTTAAACTCTATTTCTCTTGCGGGACTGCATGAGAGGGGACAGATTGGCAACTGCAGGGCTGGCAATGATCCGAAGACGTCTATTGTAAGCTAGAAGTTTTGCTAAACTATTTAAATGTTTGAAACTGAACTTATCTAACTGAAACTGATGCTTTTGTTTTGTCATGTTGTGATTTTTCAATTTAAGGTTATTTTAATTAAAACTCTACTTTTCAATGTTCTTATGCATTATTTAAAAATGTGATTCTATATTCAGTGATGTAGCCAGGATTTTAGGTTGGGTGGGGGGCTGAAGCCCAAGATTCACTCCCCCTTCCTTTTCAGCCCGCAACACCATTTTGGGCTTGAATTCATTTGGGGGCTATCATCAGGGGCCCCCAAGTCCATGCCTAGCTATGTCCCTGTCTATATTTGAAATATAAACGACTTAATTGAGTTCTAATCTTTTAAACCAGAAGCTGCATACCTTTCAGAGATGATTTGTTTTAGACATATACTTTAAAATCAAAATACCTTCCTTTGTCAGTTAATATTTAGTCCTAACTTCATTTTGATATTATCAATCATGAACTTTTTACTTACGGTACAATTTATAATGCAAATATTTCATACTCTTATATTGAATTAAATGGCCAAACACAGATTTTAATTGGGACTTATTTATTGTGTATTGACTTCATTTCAACTTGCTTGCTTCCAAAATGTGAGGCTTTCTGTTGAAAATTATACCAGTTAGTAGTGAATTGAAATGCTCTTTATTATTTTAACATTGTTTTGTGAATGCAGTTTAAGCTATTGAAAAATTCAGAAAATGTCGAATTTACCTGCTATTGGTGCATTGTAATCAATCTGAGTATTGCCAATGACCCTTTTAGTGGGGAAGTTTAACAATTAAGCAAGTTCTTTGACCATTTGTTATAGGCAACTATTTAATCTCATATAAAGTTGAATTGCAAAGCCCTGGTTGCAGGCGGTGTTATCAGTGCTTCTGACCTAAATTCATCTGCACTTCTTTGCCTATTTGGAGAAAATGTGTGAAGTAAGAACGTGGAACAGACAGAGACAGAGACAGACAGAGACAGACAGACAGACAGACAGACAGACAAGAGAACTGAGGCACTGAATCCTGCTTAAATATTTATTGCCAGTATTTGAATTGAGAGTGGAAACTTTGATTAGTTTTTCTGTTGATATGTAAATGAATAAACTTGGTATGGCCTTAATAAGGTAAGAATAAATGCCAGCAATGTGTAGGTGGGAACATAGGAGTGTAGGGGATGGAAAGGAGTACCTGGTGATTGAATGCCATTGCTACTATTTCTTCGAGACTGTTTGGAACCTGCAAACGGGAGGATGGCATCAGTGTTGCCTTAATATTGACCAAGCATGATTTGAATCAGGAAGAATACTGCAATTCCTAAGTCCTTCCAATCACTTTTGCTGCTCAAAGTGCCTGAAGGCTTTAAGGCAGAATTTACAGCGGTACATGAATGTGTAAGTGCCCACGTACACACACACACACAGTGTCACACACACACACACCTTTTTAAATTTTTAATTTTGGCCTTTTGACTAATTTTTCACTTTTTTACTGCTTTCACAGAATATTTTTATCATATAAGTTACCAGTGACTAAGTTTGCATTTTGTATAAGTCACATTCTATGATTGCCACAAAATCCTCGATCCACCCAACTTCGAGCTATGGTAATCTGATGAAATCCATTGCTGTATTTTATGTTTCAAGCATTTCAGTTGATGTTTATCTATATGATAATGTAATGGTTTGCATGCATGTGATTTTGGTTTTCTGTGTAATTGCTGCGATATTTTAAGATCCAGTCTTATCATTGTCTTGTTATAATTATTGCATTTTGGCTACTCGGTAGGTATATTTGTTGTGTCTATCGGTTTAGTCATTTGTTGTTGTTGTTGTTGTTTGCAGGATTTCAATGCAGTTTTTGAGGAGAACGGTTTGATAGAATCAAGAAGGGACTTCCCAGTACCTGCTGCAGTTTATTTGCCCTTGAGTAGTTCAGGATGTCAGGATGCGCTGCCAAATCGTCCAGATCGACCTTTGACTCTATCAAAGCCAGGTCAGCTTCCTACATGCTGCGACTTTAGGAGACAACACTGGAGACTGTACGTCCAGGGCGAGTTTAGTTACAGCTCTCTTCCAAGACACTTTAAAGATGTAGAAAGGGAGTTAAATTCTTCGTACAAAGATGATTTGGAAAATATTATCAAGGACTTGAATGCAAAGAAAACGATGTTTAAAGGTGATGAAGTGTTTAAGTCTATAAATGTGCCATTGCCAGACATTGTGAACAGAAAGAGAAGTGCTTCAAATGATAGGTATCACAGTTTAACAGTGTCAGATGAAAGGTCGGCAGCATGTGATATACAGCATACTTTAATTCCTTTTAACATGAACAAATGTGAGGGTTTTAAACTGAGTTACGAACATGATGGACCCATTTGTGAAGGCCGAAACATTCAGAATGAAGGTTTGATCTCCCAAGAAAAGTTGTCCGTTTTTGCTCAAAACGAATGTTTGATGGAGGACATCAACAAGAACTGTGCAGACATCAAGAATCAACTTGCAATTCTGGAAAGTGTTTCTGAAATGCTTGACCAGACCCAAACAGACATTTCTGTCAAAACTAGAGATGATGACAGTGGTGAAAGTGTGCCTGTGTTAACATCTGTCCTTTGTAAAGTGTCACAAAATGAAGATAGCTTGGCAAGAGACAAGTCACCTGATGCATCAAAAAACTGTTATGAAAGTTATAAAGACGCAGACAGAACCCAACCTGCGGTAGTTTTTGAAACACAGCAGCCAGCTCCATCATCGCAAGAGTCACTTCCAGAAATCCGATATTTCTTCAGGCTCATGCTCATTTTCATCACCAAATAAGAAGCTGAAATCGAGAAAGAGTCGAAATTGTAGCTTACAGCGAAGCAACGACGATCAACTTTCGGTTTCTGAAAGAAGATCCCGTACTCTTTCGCCTTCAGTGACCGAGGGACTTGATTACAAAGTGTCGCGTGCAACTCAAACTAGCGATGCGTCTGCGATTTCTGACAGTGTTCAGCACATGACTTGTGCTCATAATGCAGATATACCAAATGGGGAAATAGAAAGTCATGACATAATTGCAGGCATAGACAACAGGCCTGTTGCTTTAATAGAAGAAAACGGACAAAAAAGTTCGGTACATCTGAATGCTGGTTTGTCTAAAAATGGTAAATCCGGCCACTCTCATGAGAGCATGAAACTGTCGCCTTTCTTATCTCAAAATAGAAACTTTGCACTAAAATGCTCATTGTCTTTCTCGTTTCGTGCAAAATCTCATGAGAAAAAGAAGGTGGCATTGAAGGAAGACTTGGTTTGTTCTTCCGAATTGACTCAATCTTCAGTTGTTCCAGGCCCTAGCATCACGAAACAGACCGACCTTGTAACCATTCAGAATCTCTTCTTGATAAGATGCACAAAAAATTATATCCTTATCAATACAACAGGCAAAGTTGGAAACGTTCTACGGAAGTAGCTTCTGTCACCAACACAAAGAAAAGCCTTGGGCCTTCCAGCAGCCTTCCAGCAAAGTCCTCCTTGCCTCCTCCTCCTCCAAGACTGCACCATAGTGTGAGTGCAAATCCTGAATGTTCGTCACATATGGTGTCGCAAGAAATGACAGATCCCAATGAAACACCAACAGCCGATCGCGTTAAAATTTCGGCTAACGAAGACACACTGTCTGGTGACGTGGCTTCACCTTCGTCTGGATACAGTGAACTGTCCTCTTCGTCTGTGAAAGAAAACAGTGCCTCCCCACCTTGTTCTTCAAAGCGTCTTTGCTTTTCTGATGCCCTATCTCCCGAACAAACAACAGCATCAAGTTCTACACCTTCTCCTTCAAAATGTACTCCGCCATCATCATTGGAGGCAGTCAAAGATGAAAACTCTTCCTCTGTAGAAAAGGTATTGCAGAATTGTTTGTTTTCTCTTATAAAAACTGTTTGTAATTTGTCATAAAGAATTTGCTACAGTAGTTGAATGTGTAAACCTAAATCCAGGAAATATGATTGATCAACAATTTTTTAGTTAAAGGTGATCATTAAATGTAAACCTTGAACCTACCTGTCAAATCAATTACTTGAAATTTTTCAAGATTGTCAATTTTCTCTGTGGCTCATATGCTGCCAAGCAGCTCTCACATAATGCAGACCCTCATTTGAGCAGGAGATGCAGGCTTTCATAAAAAGAAAATAGTGCAAACACATGGTGCTCATATCTTTGCATAGATATTTGAAATTTGACTGAATGAATCTGTTGATTCTTGGCACTGTTTTGAAATATGGTGCACCATATTGCCATAACTGAACATCAGAGTATCATATTTGAATGCATTTAAGAGGCTATTTGATGTTAATGCTAATCCTAACAATGAGATTCTATTTAAAAAATGGCACTTTAACTTTGAGCTGGTGGTTATGCATGACCCCCCCCCCGTGATTTGAATTTTTAACACTCCTATTGTTAACAACGTGTTGTAAGTATGACTGGAAAACATTCTGAAGTGCAATGTATCTCTTCTTTAGTTGTTTCCTATTGAGAAAGTTGCTTGACTGACTTTTAGACATTTATCCTTCAGTAGTTCATTAGTTATCTGTTACCTGCTTTATTCAAGTTATCTGCCTGACATTATCAGCTCTATTGATTCTGGTTGGCAGTTCTCTTTTAGTGGACTTCAGTTAAATGAATGTTGAAAGTAGACAAGACCATTAGTTACAATCTTGTGATCAAATACTGGATTTTTAAAGAGTGTTTGCTTTGATAAGACTATATAGTTAATTAAAGTCCTTAGCTGGAATTGGAATTATTTGTGCCTGGTAGATTTTTTATCTGCAGTGGTACTGACACCGGTATCAGTGTCTCTGTGGTTTCATTAACCCCTTAACCGTGTATTTAACTGTAACTCAATGTAAAATGGACGGATATATCCGGGATCCCCAGTTAAGGGGTTAAGATTAAAGGCCAAGGGAGAATTGAAATGGTTGTCACGTACTGCCGAATTATTGCAACAGATTCAAAGAATTTTGATTCACAGATATTTGTCTTCCTCAAATATTTTAGAATATATTGAAGAGCTTAATTGAGGTTTGGTTCATGTATTTGATTGGATGATACTTGCTGTCAGGCAAGGAATCTTAGATGGCACGTGCCAATCTGGATCTTACAGAATACTTGAGAATAGTAATCTTGATATCTTGATTTCTCTGTTATTTGGAAATGAAGAGATGTGTAATGGGGGGGGGGGGTGATTGCAAGTTTTCAGTTGTGCCAAATATTGAGAGTTCTATCCATGTGGCATTATTTGGCATTATTATGGCTGATTGGTACTTCCAACTGAAATATAAGAGCCAGGCAAGCAGTTGCTTCTTTTGAAACTTGGTGGGTTTTTATGTATCAGTTTTTTTAATAATGCCATGGTAGAGCTACATATTTTGACCCTTAAAATTTGAACTGTCATTGAGATCCACTGGAACCAGCAACAATAGAGCAACATCCAACAAAAGTCCAAGGTGACTCTGTGAAGGATGCCAGACCCTCGAGATCCATATGATGGAGAATGGGATGATGAGTTTCAATCTATCTCTCATCTCAATAAATCAGATGTGAATACAGACTTCCTAGCGGCTTACTTTTGGCATAATTCACACCAGTACTGACTGATACAGGTATTTTCTATCTTATCATTTCATTCATTCCATCTGTCTAATGTTCTGGTGCTGAAGAAATGTTATTTGTATTGCCGGTAACTGTTTCTTTAAAAACTTTTCCCTCATTCCTTACAGTTTCCATTTTTAGACAGTGGAGTAACCTCTGGTAATTCATTGTTCCAGTCTTTTGCACTATTTCTGACTGAATTGCTTATTAAATATTATTGCAGTTGCCTCACTTATCTCAACTCCTATCTCATAACAAATTTTGAGATGAAATATATTACAGGGCTTCTGTCAGTTTTTCCAACTGATTTAGAATTTTAGAAGCACGTTTCTTTGTGCAAACTTTATCAGATTTCCATTTCTTCTCCATTAAATAATTTTGCCGGTTTTGGTACATTTAATTATTTTTCCTCTGAAATTACTGATCCAAAATAATAATTCTGCTTTTTGCTGCTTCTTGTTCTTCTTGTTCTTCTTCCTCTTCCTCTCCCTCCTGCTCCTCCTCCTTCTTCTTCTTCGTTTCTTCTTTTTCTTCCATTACTGTCTGCCCCTTGCAGGCTTTTTTCCAGGAATTTGCATTCGAGAGGGTTGTCCCAAAATTGCAGGGCTGTCAGTGTCCAGTGTTGAGTCTAATACGGCTAGTTTTTGTATACTACTACTACTGCTGCTGCTGCTGCTGCTGCTGCTGCTACTACTACTACTACTACTACTACTACTACTACTACTACTACTACTACTACTACTACTACTACTACTACTACTACTACTACTACTACTAATAATACTAATAATAATAATAATAATAATAATAATAATGTGATTTTAAATGCTTTTGTATCATCTGCAAACTGAAATTTCTGATTTGAACATTTATAATACACAGTATGAAACAGCTGCATCATAACACCACTGTCCTTCACAGCAGCTTCATACTACGGGTACTTTTAGCATATGTCTGTTTGGGTGATGGCCAACACCACTCCTGGCAGGGTGTGTGGGCAGGTGGGTTTCTGTCAAAAACTGGGAGTATAAACCCCCGATGGGGTGTAGATAAATCCCTGCTACCATGTATATACTGATACTGCTCAGATATTTTCATTTTTTGCAGGCTGCATCAGATTAAGCTCCTAATAATAAAGTAATTAAATGCCAATTAAGTAATTTAGTGCTGAAAGAGACCAATATAGAATCTGAGTTATTTTCAAGTTTAGATATACAGTGAAACCCACTTAATTGCATAGGTGCCGTTGCAAGCCTTGCTTATGCGATTAACTGGGCTATGCGAATAGCCGGGACATCTGATGATGAATTGTACGCACAAAACACTGATTCTGATTTTTATGTTGTTATGCGATTATGCGGGTTATGCAATTAAGTGGTATGTGATTAAGTGGGATCCACTGTACTATAGTTGTTAAGTCAGCCACCAGTAGTCTTTTGAGTTGGTTGCCGTACTGCATTTGCCATTGGGTGGGTTGGCATCTGTTGAAGGTGTTCTTTATCCCCAATTAAGTCAGCACCAGAGGCCTAGAAACCCAGGATGCCAAGTCAGTCAAAGGCCTGCATTTTTATGACTTTGCATCCCATAGGCTTTTCTATCATTGGTTGTAGTCTGACAGATCATGTTGGGAGGTGGCAAGAAAAGTGCTTGTAGGGTATTTTCTTCTTGTGGTATTGAAGCATAGCTTGTCCTAACAGTGGGAGTTTTTTGAAAATTTGAAGTGTCACACTGTTGCGGATGTAAACAGTTACGTAGAGGACGAGGTGGGGTGGGCTGCAACATACACACACATACACACATGCACACACACACACATAAACACGCACATGCATGCTCACACACAGACAACATAAATAAATAAATAAAACCTGCTTGCAAATGAATACCATGTACCGTAGTAGACATAGACAAAACAACTTTCAGTTCTTATAATTTTTGGCTTGACAGTGGCTTTTCTTTAGGATGCACCCATTTTGAACCATGAAATTAGTAACTTCGTCCCTGTGATCAGGTGGAATGGCTATTATGCTTATTACACAGTTTTGATTCAACATTATATCAATTAGAGTAATGACTAAATTATTTCTTGATGCTCAATTTATTAATAATTTACTTTTTCTATTATCCTTCCTAGGACTTTCTCTTTCTCATTCTCCCTTCCTCTCTGTCCCTGTCCTTCCCTCCCTGGTTCTTTCTATAGCTCTCTTTACTTTCATTTGTATACATAACTTTGCAGCTGCTCTCAATTTCTGGTTAATTGGGCTTTGCTATTTCTTTTCCTTTCGATTTTTCTAAGTCCATATATTTTATGTTGTTTTTCTGCATTGGAGTTTTACGAGCATCTCAGTTGTTTTGTTTGATCTTTAAATTGCACTTTTGTGATAATATGAACGAAAATCCCATGCACATTTACAGCTTGGCAGTTATTTCATATTTTGGGAGTTGGATTTGATTGCTGTGCAAGCTGGCTTCTATATCGATTTAACACCATAAAGCTAACAACTATTGTGCGCTAACAGTCCACTGCTATGCCTACAAGGCTACATTGTCTCTTTAATGTTGAAATTTATCACAGATTATGTTAGAATGAGCCAGTCACTTTTTGGCCACCCGGACATTTTCTAGGTACATTTTATGGCGCCATGAATCATCTGTGGGACACTTTGTGGTTGCAATAAAGTGTCCGCCTGGACATTTTTCGGGTAGGACACTTTATGGTAGGACACCAGCAGCCAAGTAAGCCGTTCGTCACTTAGGCATCATCAATAAATCGTTAGCAGCATTAAGCTGGGGAGGTAAAATGCAGGTCTAGAGAAAACAATGGCAGAACTACTACTCTAGATTAATGGCGCAAGCCACCTGCATTGCTGCTGCCTAGTACATGGAGATCAGCACCGGACCTTACGCTCTTTAAGTTAGGGACTACAACCTTTAGCCAAACAGTCAAATAACAGCTGCCATTAGCAATATTTCTGAAGATTTATCACATATGTTTTTTTTTGGTAGAATTCCAAGGACATTTTGCAACTTCAAGGTGAGCGTTTGAATTTTTGCAGGTGTTTATTTAACTCATTTACCGTAATTATAAACTATAGTTATAAGCAGTAAACTGTATGTCTTAGTTTTAATGATTTATATATTTGTATCAAGACTATTTACAGAGTGGGCCAATAAAACTGGTATCACCCTGTTTCATTGTAAATATTTTGACCACCTCTTGGTCAATATGCATGAAATTTGGTATACTTCTACAGTGTTATATTACAAATCCAACCATTTAAGTTTTTCTTTCAAATTTCAAAATGCAGCGGCATCACCTAGCGAAAACATAGGGTAATATAGGACATATTTATAAAAAATGAGCTAATGTATTTCATTACTAAAATGAGTAACTGAAGCATTTAATACAGCATCTAAATAAATGTTGTTGTTTACTTACTTATTATAATTTTTAAATAAGAGGGGCAAAATATTGAACTTTGATCGTTTCCTAATAAAAGGTTTGTGCTAGGGGGTTTACAGTTTGTGATGACTTCTGACAGAATTTCTGAACAAGATGTGGAGTAGAACAGGTCTTGAAAGCCTGTTGAGGAAAGTTGACAGTACCGGTACTGTCAGCAGTATGAGATGGAAAGGTAGAAAGGCAGTGATCAGTGGCGTAGCCAGGATTTCTGGAAGGGGGGTTTGAAAAAATTTTTTGATAACCGCCAAGGGGGGTTTTCACCCCAAAAATCACCAAAAATCACCTCAAACAAATAAAAATTGCATGGGAATACATCAAAAAAATGTTTCCGCCGCCCAAGGGGGGTTTTAACCCCCAAACCCCCCGTGGCTACGCCACTGGCAGTGATTGTCCGCATTCTGTCCAGATGGAAACCAACATCACAGTTGTTCAGGAATTAATATGCTAGCCAGAAAGACAAGCCCTCTAGAGACATGAAGGTTCATGGGGAAATTGCATTTCAGGGTGGCATTTACTACCTAATTTTAGGAATAAAAGTAGTAGCTCATAGTTTTGATAAACGCATCCTGTCCCTAGCCAGAGTTTTCGCTAGGTGGCACCGCTGCACTTGGGAATTTGAGAATAATTTAAGTGGCTGTATTCAGGATTATAATATCACAGAGGTACACCAGATATTTCATGCATTTTGACACTGGGTTTGTGAAAATATTTGCAATAAAGCAGGGTGGTAACGGTTTTGTTGGCCCACCCTGTATATATGAAATTTCTGACTTTCACTCCATATTGAGAAATAACTTTGGTGCAAGTATGTAGCAGAAAAGTTATTTTGTAGCTCTTGAAGTAAAAGTAAAACAAATTTAACAATTATATACTGATATATAACCGGTATCAGGGCTGAATATATGACTTTTTTTAAGAATATAGGAGAATGACTTGAAGTACCATAATCACTTGTCCAGGAAACTTGAAGTTGTAGATTTGATTTAAGATACAATTTCAATTTTCACATGGAATCTTCACAAAGCGATGAAAGATATTAACATTTAAAAGTAGACAAAAGTATGGCCCACATTGTACAATGCTGTATGCAGTGAGTGCTGAACTATTTCCACAGAGATCAGCAAGTCAACAGTCTGTGAAGGAAACTGAAATTCCAACAGATATATTATGACATTTTCATAATGTCATATATATATTTCTTTTGTTCCAGTAGTTTGTACACTGTCACTGTGTTTGCAGGCTGCTGCTGCTGCTTCTTCTTCTAGCTAATATCACATTACATGAGCTGTATGGCATTGTGTTCATTGTGACATTGACAGTAGCATCACTTATAGCTATCAAATTTATTGCATCAAATGGTAATGTTGGGAAATGAATAGCTAACGATTGTCATATGATGCTGCTGATGTTGTTGTTGTTGTTGTTGTTTGTTGTTGATACATTAAGGTGGCTTGCTGTGCATTTGAAGTTAGTGCCACCAGGGTTTAATCTAGGCCGTTTCGGGGAATTGCCTTTTCCCCGGAAATTTCAAATTCCTCCTGGAAATTTTGGTATACTTATCAACTTACAGCACTCCCCCAGACCCCTTGCTGACTTCCCCGACCTTGTCAGTTCCTCCCCGGAGTCCAGGAGTCTAAACACTGAGTGCCACAACCTCAGTTGGAAGTTGAAACACCCTTTTATTGATGAATTATGTCAAATGCAGTTTTACCAGCCATCTGATAGCAAAATTGATGCCCATTTTGCTGTCAGATCCAGACAGACTCTGAATTTTGTCAAAAACAGAATTTATAACAAATAAATAGATTCTGTATGAAGTAACAGTTGTAACACATGCTGAACTAGAGCAAGGCATTGTTCTGAGTAATTTAATCTGATCACATTGAATCAATGCTATTTCTCTTGTAGTTACGGTAAACTGTGAAGCTCTTCAATGATGTATCTTAACATATACATCTGTCTGTTTTGGCACCAAATGTGTTTTCATATATATTAATAATGTAATATTTTAAATGAATATCTGTTATTCATTACTATTATTGATACCATTACTATTACTTATAGTTATTACTACTGCTACTACTACTACTGCAGTCTATTAAATTCACCTTACAAGTCAAAAGCTAATTACAGAGTTTGCACTGGCATTATCAATCTATAACTGGTAATTATACTGGCAGTGAAGAGTACTATGCTCAACATTAATGAAAAACTTCGAACAGAACAGTTTTTAATTACTTTTAAACACAATGGTGTTTGGTAATTACTGGTATCTTGATTCATATGGTAGACTATTCAATGCATTCAGTATTGAGACAGAAAATGCATAATGATCACCATATATCAGTCATGTTTAGAGATTAGTAAATTATATTTTCTCACAGTGTACGGTAATTAATTCTTTTGAGATGTAATTTTTTTTTTACTACCCTCACAAGGCAGAATATTTTTTTACAACACAAACTATTACCGGTACACTACTTACCATCTGATTAGCCCTCCCTAGCAAGAGGTGCAGCTGCAAGTGCACCTACACTGGAACCAGTGGCGGCTCCACGGGGGGGGCAAGAGGGGCCCGTGCTCCCCCCTATTGAGTGCCTGGCCCCCCAGTAGCCCCCCTGTTGGGACCCTATACTTAATGCTACATACATTAAACAACAAATGGTTGGCCACCCCATGATTAGAAGTTGCCACCCCAATGGCCCCCCACTTGCCAAATCCTAGAGCTGCCACTGACTGGAACCACCGATCGAATATAGGTACCGGTAGTTACATCTAGATGCTCTTCGTGCAATATTGTCAAATTTTATCGACAGACATGTTACCGGGTACTGTCAGCCCTCTACCCCTCGATGTCGATGTCGACTTTGGTTGACTTCTGCCTAAAAGTCAACTTTTGTTGACGTCCACCTCAAAAGAGTTAAAGTAATGGTCGGCCACTATGCCATAAAAGAGCATCAACAGTAGGCTCTAGAACAGAGGTGGCCAAACCCATAGAAGGTGCAAACCGCAAATGACAATTTTCAAAAGTGTGGGAGCCGCATTACCACAGTTAGACATGAAAACGAGGTAGTGTGATCCAATTCTTTTCGAAATTTCATTAAATCTCTGCTGATATTTTTAGGGGACCTATGATAAATTGGCAAAAAGTCAACATCAGAGCCTGCACTAAACTCAGAAAATTTGTAGACATCTGCGTAAAAAAACAAGCAAAAAGGGTTGTCCAGAAAATTGATCACTGCACAAAGCACAGAAAATTTTCATTTTACCACTGCACATTTTCAATTTGTCACTGCACATTTTGTGTATCACTGCACATAAGGCAAAATTATTACTGTTATGTGGTAATTGTATGCTTCTGTTGATCTGTTAATCTTCTTTAAAAAATTAAACTTCTTGCGAGCCACAGATTCTGCTAGAAGAGCCGCATGCAGCTCGTGAGCCGCAGTTTGACCGCTTATATTCTAGAAAATGCGTCATTTCAGTGCTATGTGTTCAAGGAGTCACAACTTGTGCTTGATATTGTATTCTGTCAGCTGCCAGTGAGGTTTAAATAGCCAATCACCATTATGAATAGAGACAGATGGCTGTGAAGCATATTTTCACTTGTGATAAAATGTGATAAAATACCACACCCATGTATAGAATACACTTGTGTGTAATGCACAGCAAATTTATAGGGTGTGGGACTGTGGGTCTAAGGGTTCACAAGAAAGTCTGTAACACTTAGCTTATATGCTTGAAAGTGGTAAGTACGGTAATAAGTGTGCTGACACTGCTTTGGGTAAGGTCCTTAGTGACTGCCAAGAAGACAAATGCAGTTATTGAAGGTTGGATTGTGTCACAAAGTGCAAAGCACAATGTGCTCTTATGTTCATGACCTGCTTAGGCAATTACTGATTGCAGTGTCAAGATATCATGAAATCTTTAACATGCAGATAATTGGATTTGTGTATAGATAGAGTTGGTGGATTTGTATCACTCTGAAACTCCCTAATAGAATTTGCCATTAGCAGCAGCAACCCAGCTGGTTATCAGTCATCAGTTTTGCAGTCACCTGTTGGTTGATTGAGTGCGTTTATGATAACACAGTTTTGGGATACTGTACTTCTAAATCAGTCCCGTAGGAAGTGGGGGTGCAGCTGCACCCCCTGGAAAAAATTAGGGGGTGCACCGCACCTCCTGGAAGACGAGGCTGTTTTTTGCCTGTCAGGATGTTTAAAAAGATAAGGATAAAGGGAAGGGTGGTGACCGTTGTTTGCTTGTCAGGACTTTTAAAAACTGCACCCAGGCCCGCCGAGAGAAATTCCGGGCCCCTGTGCAGAAGGGTTGGTGGGCCCTTGACAAGTCACAAATCTAGGAAAAATTGCTGACAACTTTTTTTTGCTTGTCATTGATTTCACGGCTGAATAAACAATAGGTGTTGCAACTGTCGAAATGTGCCACAATGTGGTGATGACTTTTTTCCTTATCGCTCTTTTTGACGCTGTTTATGATGTCTCACCGCCCGGGCCCCCTTTTACTCGCCAGGCCCCTGTGCACATCCCATGTTGACTTTTTTGTGTTATTATTGTTGATATTACATCTTCATCATCGGCCCGGGCCCTCTCCAGACCGCCGGGCCCCTGTGCATTTGATTTGCCCCCCTGACCCCTCTCGGCGGCCCTGACTGCACCCCTGCTAAAAATCCGTTCTGATATGCCAGTTGTAAACTGAACATTTGCGGCTTTATGAGGTCTGAAATGGCATGCCATAGTCATGGACTGTGACCTACCGGTAAGTTACCGGTACTTCAAAAGACATAATGAGACTAATGTTTAAATCTGAAGAAACAATTAATTATCACAAAACTATTGTCAGCTACAAATGCCTTAGTTATTTTGACTCATGTGTTATATTTGAAATTACCATAATTTTGGGGTGGTATCTAACTCAAACTCTGCTAGGGGAGTTAATTAATAGGTGCACACTGCACAGCCACAAGGGGACACTAGGGCCAGACCCTTATTCCGGGTTGGACTGGTAGTGAAATTCATTCAAAAGCAATTAAGACATTTTATCACTGGTGGAGGCTGGATTGTTTATAAGTGGTATGCTGAGAAGAAAAGGGTTGTCTAAAGGGAAACATATCCTGCCAGGGAGGCAACCTGATTCATTGAAATCGTTAAATGTAGTAGACAGAACAGTATACATCAAGTTATATTCTTAATTAAATAGTTATACAAGTAGTAAGATATAAAGTAAGCTGATACAGTAATAATAAGATAATGAAATAAGCTATCATTTTTAGAGTTATGAAATTTAACAGTATATACAGTAATGGCCAAATGTTAATCAAACGAGGATAGTACTTTATATGCTGTCATATAGATTGAAAATATGCCCAAAATCTCAAGATTTGAATCTAGTATTACCCTCAATTTTTGCAGCTGGGGCTCAGACCCAGGGCCCTTTAGGATGCTCATGACGTTCCACCAAACCCTAAGTCTGTAGAAGCCTTGATACTCCCAAATTCAGGAATCCTGGATATGCCAATGGTTCTACAAAGGCCAACTGGTTTAACAAATAAACTGTGAAAGGTCAAGAAAATCTAGACTGGCTAGAGATATAAATTCTTCCTGACTCAGAATTGTATTTTATGCTTGTTAAATAATCGTTTATAATTGCATTAGACTATCTTTGCGTACAATTTATAATGCAAAGTACTGATATTCTCTATCGTTTTTTGTGCGTTATGCAGCTATTAATTACCCAGGTTCTGACCTCAATCATAACCCAAAGGAAAATCTCCCTTCACATGGCACAATTTTAGGCGACCATCAGGTTTCACGATGAACCCAGTTGTGATTCTTATGAGGTTAAGGCATCAGTTGGTGTGATTACCATGTGCAGAAAGTTTACTAGTTAAAATTTTTGCAGAGGGGAAATGGTATTTAGGATTTAATTCACATATTAAATAATTTTTGGCCGGCTGCAGTGCATATGCTTTAGTCATCTGACCCCAAATAAATGAAAATACTGCTTATGCATGTACTTATAGATGTGCATTTGCCTATACGTCAACTTGGCACATTTTAATTTTAAGTGCATTAAAATATGTTCTCGTGAAGCAGTGCTAATTATGTACCAGTAATTATGGTTATTTTCCTTTGGTAATCTACAATGAGACGGGCATGCAAGTGTAAATGGTAATCTCTGAGCCCGATTAATTAGCATAATATATTGCTACTGTTTTGTGAGAACCAAAAAGCTTCATCTGATTAGCATTTTGCTGTATGTTCGTGTGTACCTACGCTAGTATGCTCTTATTGCATATATGTTGGGGTCAAGATCTGTTTTTGTCATGTTGCTTTGAAATAGTACAGTGTGACTGGTTAATGAATTGTAATTTTGAAGTAATGAGTTGTGATTTTTTAAATAGTGAATTGTAATTTTATAGTAATGATTTTGAAAACATTTTTTTTTAAGTAACAAATTGTGAATTTTTGAAACTTTTTAGTTTTTTAGTTTTGTGTGTGTGTGTGTGTGTGTGTGTGTGTGTGTGTGTGTGTGTGTGTGTGTGTGTGTGTGTATGTGTGTGTGTGTGCGTGTGTGTGCAATGGCACCCTTAATAACACACACAATCAGAGCTTGCCTCTTCAACCTTGTAAGTCCTTGTAAGCAGAGCTGTTCTAGGCGATTAAACATTTTGAAGTTAGCTGCTTCAATTTTAAGTACCAGATAACTAGAAGCCTGTGCAGACCCAATGTGTGTGTATCACATTCTTGTTGTTGCCTGCAGTTTATAAACATGTGCTCGGATTACTGGCACATAGCTGACGTTCGTAGAATTGCTGGGTAACTCACCTTTTACAGTGTATTGGAGGATCTGATTAAAAATAAAATATCATATGATTATTTCCAAATAATTCATATTGAGTGATTGTAGTGTGAAGTTTGAGTGTTTTGAAGTCACAGCCACGTATACATATGTCACAGATTTTAATTATAGGCCTACGCGGTATTTAATATTAACCACCCACTGAAACTGTTCAGTGTGTTAGCTCGGTTCTTTTACCGTCTGTCAAGCAGATTCGGATTTTACCGTGTGTTGTAATTATTTAGCCTGTTGACTTCTAAAAGGCAGTGTGCCTTGTTGTTGGTGGCTGTGTGTCACTGTGATTTTCTGCTTGACAGTGCACCTGAATGAACGCCTTTGTTGAACCGGAGAGCCGTTGTCGTCGGCCGCCGCCGCCGCCGCGACGAGTAACGGCTGAGAACATTTTTGCAGCGCAAGAGTCGTTTAAGTAAACCAGCCAGACGTTGTTGTTTTGGTGGATCCCTTTGAGATGAGCCTGACAGTAATTATGGTGGAATAGCCTTTGAACGCGGCTAATCTAACGGTGCGACGTTGTTGGGACATGGTAGTAAGAAGTAATTCCATGGCAGAGGATAAACTTTGCCTGTGTTTCCTATCGTTTTCATACGTGACGCGTAACGTTGGAAAGAAAAAGCGGAGACGTTTGCTGGGTAAGTGGAGGGGAAATTGCATTTCGTTATTCAGGATTTCAGGGTAGTTGAGGAATCTGACTTTTATTTGTGTGAAGTGTTTGTCAATCACGGCCAACGTACTGCTTTAATTTTACCCACGACTTTTCTCACTACGGTACTGTTTAATAGTTAAGAGATTTAAGCCAGGTTGCAGCTTTTGAGATCCGTTTATGCAAAGCACAACTGGGTTTGAACGTGAAGAGAGATTAGGATAGGTTGTATATTTACCAACTTATTGATATTTTATATTGCACGTTCTGTACAGGCCCGTAACTAGAGCCGAGGCGGCGCCCCAGGGCTTATGAGGGCCCAGAGGCCTCCGTGAAGTGTGGAAAAATATAAAATATTACGTGCTGTTTGTTGAGGCAGCTGAGGCAGTTGCAGTTGATACTTTATGTTGCAACATTACACTCAGATGTCATGGTTTTACTGTTACAATACTGTATACATTTAAAATAATTACAAGTTGCTATATTTTAAATTTTTTAATTCAAAGTGCTTAAGCCATACCACAATGCCAGATGTTTAGGGATGGGGTTCCCTAGTTGAAGATCAGAGTGTACCATTTTCATGAAACTTTCAAGGGGCCTCCGACCCATTGCTATCCCAGTGCCTCAAGGAGTGAAGTTATGGGCCTGGTTCTGTACATAAAGTTTATTGTTAAAATACTGCATAGGACAATAGTTTTGAAGCTGTTTTTTTTCAAGAAACTTATTAAGAATATTTTATATGTTGACCAGTTCAATTTGCTGCAGAATGGGGATCTAACTCTCCCCCACTAGGGCCTTTTTAATGTGCAGTGATAAATTGAAAATGTGCAGTGCTAAAATTACAATTTTCTGTGCTTTGTGCAGTGTTACATTTTCTGGACAACTTTTTTTGTTCATATTTTATACGGATATCCACACATTTTCTGGGTTTAGTGCAGTGATAAATTTTCCTTTAAAAAAGTTTCTGCTGCCCACTAGGCAAGGTCAACCCCAGGTGAAGATAGAAAATATTGGGATTTAGCTGTCTGATCACACACTAGAGTAGTATAGGTTGATAGCTTTGGGGTGGAGTAGTCTGGCCCCACTGCTTTATCAAGAAATTGATGCTTGATTTTGTTTTATGGACAAGAACCGACAAGACTTTCTGTATGTAGGGCATCATGAGCATGTAATGATGCAATTATCTGTACAAATTTCTATTGGATATAGTAAAAAAGGTAAAGGTAGTCCTGTACTCGAACAAGTATAGGGTTTCTCGCGCTGATCTCCGGTATTAGACAAGCAGCGACCAGGTGGCTTACGCCATTAATCTAGGAGTAGTTTGCCATTACTTTCTGTAGACCTGCATTTTACCTTTGCAGCTTAGCGCTGCTACCAATTTATCGATGCCTAAACGATGAACGGCCACAATTAGTGGATGGATACAGTAAATACTAAGTAATGCTGATACAGTAGTCCTTCTTTGGAGTTCTTCCTCAGATTAATTTATTAAAACCTGAGGCATGTAGACTGGCATTAGTTTGAAGTTTGCTAGCAATGTTCTGGTTTTCATATCAACATTTTGTAATTATATTTTGTATGCTTTGAATTCTGTTTTTGGAAATTATGAACAGCTATGAATGGCCATGGAGAGACAAACTTGAAATAATGCCAGTGATTTTTCAGGAAGGTTTTAACTCCCCTTTTGGTCAAGGCTAAACCCCAGTTGGGTTACCACAGACTTTGATTTTAGCTGTTTGATCTCCAGTGGAAGTAGAAATTTTTGTGGGTGGGGTGGGGGTGAGGGGTGGAGAGTAGTAAGAACCCATTGTATTTTTAAAAATAGAACACTAAATAAAACGAATTTAAGACTAGGTCGGGAAACTAAAATTGCAAATACACACACACGTGACTAATACAAATTTGTAAACTTAATGTTAATGTTTCAAAAATAACAAAAAGATAGCATTTTTTAAAAATGCAGGTAAGAATAGTGGTGATGTCAAAGATAGCCCTACAATAATGCATAGTATTTGTGATTACAGTTTGAGTTTTGTTGCAAAGGTGAAATAAACAGCATTTCTGTTGAGCAACTAACTATTCCTACCAGGGTGAAGCCAGGAATTTGATTTGGGAGGGTATAAATATTTTGGGTGGGTATAAATCTTAACTATAAACCACATAAACCATTTATAACCACATGTGAATCACATAAAAAACTTTAAGGTAGACTGATTTTGGGGGGTATATATACTGATATAACCCTGTTGCTACGCCTCTGATTCCTACTGACATTTTATGAACTGTTTTGATCTGTTCATTCATGATAATTAGCATCTGTAAAATAGTCTTGACATCTTGAATTTTGCAGTTATCTTAATGCTAATTTTTGTGTTGTAGTTAATTAATTTCTGGTTGAAGCCAATGCCTGCTTTCATACTTAATTAAATTGTCATCATGACATCATCATTTTAATTTCAGTTTGATTATTTCTGTGGGCTAATATGATAATATAAGATATTGCGTTCACACTAAATCTTGTAGAGATGCAAACGAAACCCAAGTATCGATAGTTTTCAGTTGAGTAGAGGAGTTGAATTTTTCATCAGTCGGTGTTCTTCCATTTTATAAAAGAGTTCGCAGCAGGCTAAGTAAGCTATTCAGCATGAGTTTTGGACCACGGTAGTTTGTTGTGGACCACTATGTTAATTTGGAAATAATTTAGATTGTTAGCCCAGCTAGAACATTTGAAACATTGACTGTAATGAATAGAAACTGTACATGTACTTTGCCTTTATTGTACTAGCAGTGTTTTAAGGCTTTTACACACAATACTTGTTATGCCTAAAGTAGATGAATTACTGGTACATTTGAGTAGAAAGCAGATCTTTTTTCTTATTTACATAAGTTGACATGAAAATGTTTCTTTTAGCCACTGAGAAGAAGTTGGTTGATGTCTGTGAGTGGCTTATCTGTGCTGGATTTCCTCAGTATGTCCAGCTGTACAGAGGTAAGACATTCAGGACCTCAAAATGTTTTTTTGCCAGCAGAGTATAAATGTTAAGGTTGTCAAGTTGGGGTTGAAACGTTTGTTATTTATTTGTTTGACTCTCCCACTAGAGGTCAACAATTTTGAGCTGAAAGTAGTCCAAAACCCATTAATTTTTTTTTTGAATCAACTACTGGATCCTGCATCACTTATGCAGAATCTCACAGGATTCTAATATAGATGACAGGCCCATAGGAAGTGGGGGTGCAGGTGCAGAATCTCACAGGATTTTAATATAGATGACAGGCCCGTAGGAAGTGGGGGTGCAGTGCACCCCTTGAAAAATTGGGGTGCACTGCACCCCCTGGAAGATGAGGCTGTTTTTTTGCTTATCAAGATTTTTGAAGACGTGATAAAGGAAGGGTGATGACCCTTTTTTGCTTGTCAGGATTTTTGAAAAGAAGATAAAATATAAAGAAATGATAATGACCTTTTTGTTGCTTGTCAGGTTTTTTATGATAGATGATGATTTTTTGGATATGACCTGAAAAATGCACTCCTGAAAAAATGCACCCCTGCTAAAAATGTGTTCCAACATGCCTGATAGATGATGATAATTTTTTAATATTATAATATAGATTATGATAATTATTATTATTCTAAATTAGATGATGATAATTATTTAATATTCTGCTTTTTCTGTGAGTTTGAAGCTGTGCAATAATGATTATTATTATTTGCAGTCATGATTTTTGAAGCCCTAAGCATGACGTCTGTGGCGCAGCTTGCAGTAGCATAGCAATTTAGTATCATCCAGTCTTGCAGTGCTTAGCCACATCGTTGTCATTTGGTTTGCAGATATTTAATTTCCAGTAGCTAGCTGATGAGCGAGACATTCGAAGATCATCAGTATTTTCAGACCGTCAGACGGATGTTCTCATGAAAGTATTGAATCCTATTTTCCCCCCACAGTTGTAGGGAGACAGCGATAGCCTTTACACATATAGTATTATGGTTGACTACAAAAGACACCAGACAGAAACAGATTGTAAGCACACTTATCTCCAAAGAAATATTGCTCTCTATGATGTGAAGTCTGAAATTTGACACAGGATGGACCTCTCCCATGCTTCCTCAGCTATGCTGCTGCTGTAATTAATTAGTTAGATATCATAGTGATATGTTAAACTGGGTTGTGTGTGTGTGTGTGTGTGTGTGTGTGTGTTTCGGAATTTTCTGCCCAATTGGGCATCCATTGGACCAAATCATTTCATATATGGAATGTATTCATCTAAAAGGTCCACTTTTCACCAGACCATATGAACTTTGGCTGACTTTTGACTTCATTGCTCCAATTTTGCATTATTTTCTCTTGTGTTTTTGCTTTACTCAAGCACTTTTGATTTTTTAAGAGGATTTGTAATAGACATTTTCTGAAATATGACATCCTGTGTACAGAGGCTTATGTTATGATCAGTCATTTGGCATACATTGCAGGAAATTTGGTCAGTATATTTGCAGAAAATTTTTTCTCAGGGTTGCAATATATGCCTTTCCAGTTACGCTATGAGCAACATGCAGCAACATCCTTAGTCCCATGATATAACGTCTAATGTCTACCGGGCTAATGTCTAATAATGAGTGGTTCTTGTTCTGCTTCTAATCTGAACTGTATTTGTTGAAGAATTTGTTTAAGCATAAAAATGAGTTATATTTTGATGAGCCATGGGGCATGTATAATATATTTACCTCAAAAATTTGTGTGAATCTAGAGCATTAGCAATCCTCTGACAACATTTCTAATTCACTTAAAACTTGTATTTTTTGAAGCACTGCAGCACAACGAAGGCAGAACACAATAAACATATATTAGTAACTACTACTACTACTACTACTACTACTACTACTACTACTACTACTACTACTACTACTTACTAAGCACTGCACTACCACCACCACCACCACCACCACTACTAGGCACTACTAGCTACTACAATAAACTACTACTACTACTACTACTACTAACTACTACTATTATTATTATTATTATTATTATTATTAAAAGATGGTTACTATATTTATTTAGGAGATTGATGATGATTATTATTTTCTCAAAGATAATCCTTATTTATGATGTGGCACTGGTCAAATTTGTTGTTTATCAACCAGTTTAAAATAACTACACTATCAATAACTATAGTAACTCTGGTGTCATAGTGCGTAGAGACTGTTCAGATTAATCCTTCCTTTCTTGTTTTGATGATTTCTCTTATGTATACGTATAAGATTAATCTGTCTGTATCCACTTTGTTGTTGTTGAGAAATAAATGATTGATTGATTATTATTATTATTATTATTATTATTATTATTATTATTATTATTATTATTATTATCAAGACAATTTTTGTAGTGCTGTGGGCATTGCATGGACTATAGTCAAGGGCACTTGACAAACATTGCTTGTGTTATGAGATGGAAAACAAGTGTGTTTTTAGAGTCCATTTGAATGAAACAATAGAGTTTGCTTTCATAAAATTGTCTTAAAGTGTGTTGCACAGGATTGGGTTTCTGCAAAAGTTTTGCTGATCTAATACGGAACTTGGCAATGTTGGCTGGAAGAGGGACATGAGTAGTTGGATCCAACTGTCAGAGCGAATAGATGAAGTCAGGGCAGAAGGGGTCTTTCAAGACTTGGTAGGTGAAAAGGCATTGCTTCAGGTGATGCTTCCAGGGACTCGAAGTCAGTGAAGTTTGTCTCCTCAAAGGAGTGATGTGACATGGTCATTCCAAGGACAGCCGTAGATCAAATGAGTCAAAACATTCAGAACTGATTGGAGGCATTTGGGCAGAGCTGTAATGTAATGTCAATGTGCTGTTGCAATGGTCAACTTGGAGAGCAGAAGCACACATTAGTTTAATTTTGAATTATTGATGCTGTTGTTATGTAGCAATGAATGGCTTTGATCCTGTTAAGCTGATAGTTGCAAGCCTGAGTCTGGCCATATGTATAATGTGTGTGTGTGTGTGTGTGTGTGTGTGTGTGTGTGTGTGTGTGTGTGTGTGTGTGTGTGTGTGTGTGTGTGTGTGTGTGTGTGTGTGTGTGTGTAGGGCCTACAGTATGTGTCAAGTGTCAAGGAAAAAGTCATAAATTTATGGTTTGTTTTTTTGCAAAGCATTATAATATTAATTAAGATTCTTACATTTAAAGTCACTAGTTTTGGTGAAATTTTCTTAACAGAAGGACAGTTTCCTTTGGCATTGACATCTGTGGAATCGGATCATGAATTTTTAGATCCCAACTGTCTCCACATTTTGCTTCAGTGAGTTCATATTGTTTTCTTTAGGAAGTAGCTGTGTACTGAAGGTAACTGTTGGCAGCTGTTTGTTTGGCATATCTTTGATGATGCATTTGCCCATCTGTGAAATGAGTTCAATGAGTTTTAAAAAGTCCTTTTAGATAAACAAAATATCGGATTTTGTGTAAAGTTGCAAGCATAGCTACTTGCTTAAACTCCTTTTGCTAGTAATTATAATCATTTGTTGTAAATTCATGATAGTGCAGTAATAGCAAGAAAAGTTGCACACATTTTTGTGACCTGATGTTCATTTTTAGGTGCAATTTACATTGGCTTATTGTTATGGCTTCCATTTATTGTTGATTTTTAAGTTTATATTACAATTGCGTTTTCAGTCCAGCCTGTGGTTTAGAGATCCTGTCTTGCAAATTAACTCTTTGACATAATATGATAGAAAGCCTACTTTGAAATATATTTTTTATTTGACATAATTTATTTTTAGATTTTAGGATAATTTATTTTTGCATATTTTTAACTTAGCAGAACATTTCATTTTTTCTGCATATGTGGTGATTTTCTGAAATGCTTTTGGCCTGGAGTAATTAGTTATAATTTTATGTTTTTGTGGTTAGGCAGATTACTCTGCTGAATAGACTGATGTCAATGAAGATAAGGCTACCATTGACCAGTGGTGTGAGTTACGCTTCTTAATTATTTTAAGATAATGACATTGTGTTCTAGTTAGATATGTGTAAAAATCCTGTTTGAGGTGTAATAGGTCCTGCGCCTGAATCAAAAACCAAGACATGAAAGCTCATACCCAGGAGAGACTAGAGTCAAACTAGGCATGAAACTTCAAGGTTCAATCCTTGAGTGTAAAAGATGATGACTTGAATTTTAAAATTGAATATTGTCTTTTATAGTACTGAATATGTTTTTCTTGCTGCATTCATCTTGACTAAATTTGACAGTCGTATGGTTTTCATAAGACATTTTGATCTGACTTGTCTTGTTATGATTCCATGCTGTGATATAGGGCACTCTACCTGAAGGTACCGGTATATGATGAACAGCTTCCTTAAGATATAATTGCAGTAATCGAGTTTGCATATAATGGGGATATTAAACTAAATTTATTGAAGGACCAGATTTTGTTGACTGGTGCCCTAGGGCCAGGCGCAAAAATTTGTTAGTTACAAAATATAGCTAATAAATAACAGGTGAGTTGAAAACAAGACATTTAAATATATTTCTTATGTATTAAAAGGAAGTTATTGATTGTTTCAGTATCTTTGCAGGCCATTTCACAGCCCCTGGCGGGCCGGATCTGACCCACGGGCCGCCATTTGAATACCCTGGCATATAAAATTATGATTAGAAAGGCCTATGCAAAAATAGAACAAGTCCTTTTACTGTGGATTGCCGCTGTAACAAATTCATGGTGGCTATTGCTATGTTTATGCTTTCAAATTACTAACTGAACATCTTCTCTAATAGTATATAAATATAAAAACACTGTATATGAGAGTTTTACTTTACTCTACTTACACAGGTGGCATTTTACTGTTTGTTAATGAACCAATCAGCATTTTCATTGATCCATTCCAGATTGATCCATTTCAGATTTAAATCAGGGGTCATTTAGTCCATTATTCAGAGCATGTCTAGATTCTATACAGTACACCTTTCCTGATGCCGACCATTTATGACGTGAACAAACTTTCATCTATTCAACCTGGTACTGTTGAGTTTCCGCTTTCAGTTAGCACCTGCATGAGGATGGAGTGAAACATAAATTGCTTTATTTTCATTTCAAGAGGATATCTGGCATCTGTGTTTCTTGTTTCACTGCAAAACTCCTATACATAATGAACCAAATGGACATTCATTATCTTTCAGAAAATCGCAGATTTGCAAAATATCGCTATTATGTGCACTAGTTTTCTCTTGCATCGTCATCATCATCATCATCATCATCATCATCATCATCATCATCATCATCAGCTGGTTGGGGCCATTGCAATCACCCTTCCCTGATCTCAATTTTGTGTGGCTTCATGCACCTCAGTTGGTGTTAATACACATTTGCTAGACATTTGATTCAGCCATGTAAATGGTGGCTCCCTCACTTGCATTTCTGAAAGTCTGGAGGTTTGTAGCCACAGTCAATCTGACATCCAAGATGGAGGGCAGCAGTTGCTGGGGCGTTTTTGGGCATCCTTGCTACTTGGCCAAAAAGTCTGAGCCGACTGAAAGTCCAGTTGAGCCTAGTTTGATTTGACCAGTGCATTTGCAAATTACCATAATCCATGGCATCATTCATATAAAAATCTAAGTAGCCAGATGTATTGGCAGGGTGGACATAGAAGTGTATTCTACAGAGTTTTACAGGGTAAAAACTTAATTGAAACCTGACAATGATGTGAATGCTTTTGTTGAATCTGGTCTTAGCTTGGCAAATAGTCCAACATTGCTTTGATAATGCAGCATTGATGGATACTTATGCTAATTGAAGTTTTTGCATTTGCAAGTCATTTGAAATCTAGATCATTTGGCTGAGAATGAGAACCAAACATTTGAATTCAAGACATAGGCAAAGGTTATAGAACTAGAAAAACAATCTCGTATTAGTCTCAAAATGAGACTTGGTCTTGAGACTCCCTTTTACTGACAACTACCGGTGTGTGCATATATATATATATATATATATATATATATATATATATATTAGGGTGGGTCGAAAATTTTGTTTTTGTTCTAACATGATTAAAAAGTTGCTCTTACATCAGTGTATTGCTAAAATGCAAAAGAAAGTAAATTTTGATATCGTTACGAGGTCCCAACTTTGGCTTAAATATTTGCAATTTTCTTATACATTGTTATATGTTATAATACAATATGTGATGTTCATATGTTTTACTTATATATTTATTTCCTTTCATTACGTCCAATAAACATTTATTATTGTTATCTTTTAGGTTTCATTGATTTATAAAAATCATTTTTTATTTCTTTATGAGCCAACATGGCATCGATTTGCATAAATGAGTGTTGTAGAACACTCTGTGCTCGGACCAGCAGCAGGGCCGCCGAGATGGGGACAGAGGCAAATGCACAGGGGCCCTGCGGCCTGGAGGGGCCCGGGCCGATGATGAAGATAAATTATTAACAGGAATAAGAGAAAAAGGAGGTCGACATGTCATATGCACAGGGGCCCAACGAGTTAAAGGGGGGCCCAGGCGCCGAGGACATCATAAACAGCGGGGGGAAAAGCGACAAGCAAAAAAGGTAATCACTAGTTTTTGAGGGTTGCAACACCGTTTCGTAAAAAGTGACAAGCAAAAAAGGGAGGAAGTCATTTGAGATTTTTAGACTTGTTGGAGGAATTTTTAGACTTGTTGACTTGCTGTCAGTGGCCTGTCGGCCCTGCTGCACAGGGGCCCAGAATTTCTCTCGGCGGCCCTGACCAGTAGTAGAATTTCCTAAGCGACAAACTCCTATAGGTGGGGATGTTTTTAAAGCATACTGTTGAAACCTCAAGGCTGGAAAAGACTGGAATTCAGTTGGTCGCGGCAAAATAAGTGACCGCGATGCATGCCTAATGCAGTTAATACAGACCTTAACATGTTGTCTCCAGCAACAGTGGCTAAGTTGAGACGCCAAAGGATTTTTTTAGGAAGAATGTTAATGTTGAGCATGATGATGAGAAGCAGAAACTACACTGAAATGGTTTTGATGGAAAGCAGGATGTTACGTGGGTAAATGCTTCAGGATCACGAAGGACTATAAAGGAAGAACACTATTTCATTGTATCTTTTCCAGGAGATAACTGTATACATCATGTTGTACCTAACAGTAGTAAATCAGAAGATGTTGCTAATGAGATTCTGTCTATTATAAATGATACAGATTCAACAGAAAGCCTTTCAGCTTTAGCATGCGATGGTACAAATAATAATACTGGAAAAATTAATGGAATCATCTGAAGGTTGGAAAAGAGTTTAGGAAGGCCCTTCCAGTGGCTTGTGTGCATGCTGCATTTTAATGAACTTCCTTTTAGAAAGTACTTTGCATCACTAGATGGCGGAACTGCTACAGGTCCTTCGTCGTCTTCAGGTGTAATTGCATCAGTTCTAGACTATGATGCAAAAGACCTGCCTATAGCCAACTTCTTACCCATTTCAGGAAAGGGTTTGAATGTTGATGAAAATATTAGAAACAGACCGAAATTGTGATCAGCTCTATTTCTGAAAGGCTTGATTAGCAGTGCAAGAAGGGCGTGATTCAAGTCCAGATATCCAGCTTATGGGCAGCTTACTAAGCTTCTGACGAACCAGGTATAGGCCTACTGCCTCATATACCGTGCCATGCACAAGCTGCAGAAATAGCAATCAAAGATATAACTGCAGCCAGTTCAAAAGTTTACAGTCACAAAGCGAGACATGGCATGATATTACAATGCAAAGTGTCGCAACTGGAATTGCCTATAATTATGATTGATAGCTAAGCAGATTTCTCGTGACTCGTGTAAATCAATGACTGAAGAAAAGTAACATTCTGCTTTGCTGGCATTCTAAATATATATGCCTTTTAATTATGACTATTTGTTGTGCTTTTTTCAGTTTCTCAAGGGAAAATTTTGAAAAGTTCCTGTCCGCTACTTTTAAAAAGTTTAGTCAGTTTTCTCATAGTTGTAGCCACATGAGGTATGTTGGAAGGACCAACCTCTAGTCCCTATAATGGCTGCACTGCTGAGTTTACTCGACATGTGACAGTACATTTTAGTCATGGAAATATAATTAAAATAAGTATGATTTGAAAAAATAATTGATTGCTTTAAAGTATTCTAAATTCAAATATTTAATAAAATCTCTAGCTTTTACAAAAGGGTGCTACCTATTCAAGTGAAAGTTGGGAGTGGAAGACATTGTCCGAGTGGAAAAAATTAACGCTTTTCAGAATCAGTATATTCAGGAGCAACTTTCTACACATGTTAGAGCTTCGCAACTTCAAAAAACATAGTTTTTGACCCACCTAATATATATATATATATATATATATATATATATAATTACGATGGCATATATATATATGTGTATGTATATATATATAAGTATAAAAGTTGATTTTTGATATTTTTATTTTCCTGTTCTGAGGTTTATATTGGAATACCACTTACCGGTAATCATTACTGTGGAAATCCAGTTTCTGATACCATAAATTCTTCTTTGCTAAAGCCGTCAGTGTTAGATATTATTGTTCTGTGTATAGACATTTGATCATCAGGTTTTGTTGTCAGGCACTGACAGCCAGTGGTGATAATTATTATTGTCATTCTTTTTGAAATTATAAAAAATCATAAAAAATAATGCAGATATTGTAAGTAAGTTTATTGCTTCCAACTCATAGGCTAAATGTACAAGCTCACATACAGTCATTATAACTCATAGCATAGCAATCCAAAAAACAGTAAGTGTCTTTAGGTCATCAAAATACAAGCCAAAGTGTCATACTTAATATAAAACAATCTATTTGAAAAACCTAGTATGCGATTAAATTTTATGTCTTAAATCTAAGAACAGGTAAGTAAAATTATTCTTATTAAGAATTTAATAGCTTGCATGTTGGTAAATACATAAGTTGGAAACAATAGGTACCAAAAGGGAACAATGTTCCTGCAGGTAGGTACCCTAAGAATGTAGTAGTAATCAAGTACCTTATAAATATGAAATAATTATCAGACAGTTAACATAAGTCCATGAGATATCAGAGAAGTCCTTGAGATATCAGAGTTCAATTAATTGGATAAGTTTCTTACTTAGAAATTTAAAATTATAAATATGTAATAATTAGTAGACAAAATTAACATAAGACATTGAGATAGCAATAACTTAATAATTAATTAATTCAATCAGTTTGTTATTCTGAGAGTTGTATATTGTTGATATTATTAGTTTTGGTAGGAGTTGTGATGGGATTGTTATACTAGATAAAGATTCCTGTTGTCCTATTTGCTGAGTTAGTTACTCTGCACTGAATGCTTCTCCTCGGATGAATGGCCATCCAGTGAGAATTGCTTACTGCTTCATTGTGTTTTGGTGAATTAGCACCTGATAAGGAGTAGTTGAAAGGCTGTCTTATTCAGCTAGCTGAATGGGTGGTGTGTGTGTGTGTCTGCATTAGCACTTGCATGCTTATATGTCTCACCCTCTTTCTTAAAGTAATGCCTGTATTGTTTAAAGTATTTTGCATTTCCACACAGGCCGTTGAATAAAAAGTGAAGTCTTCATTGAATGTATTGCTGTGAGGTATTACAGTATTGCTTTGGATCTTACTGGTATTTATTTCAGTTATCTTTCTTGTTTTTTTTGTAGACAAGAGATTGGTATACTGGTGAAATGCTATTTGCATTGAGTCCAAACTGGAATTATGACCCGCACTACCACTGGTGGGTTCGTCGGTCTGACAGAACTTTTGTCAGTAATTGGACGAAGTCGTGTGGTCTGCTGAACAACGATCATTCGTTAGGGAATTGTAGAAACAATGAAATCCTGAAGGGAAGTTCAGAAGTTGAAGGGCGTACCCCGGTTCTTCCAGAAGTGCAGGATGAAGCAAGTGTTCATCTCACTAGTGGATATGGAAGTGAGACATCTCCCATGTCGACCTCTTCCTTGGGCCATCAAAAGACTTTACCCCAACTTGCCTTGTGTTCTGCTAGTCACCCAGTTTTGCAGTCCAGAAATTCAGTGGATCATACAGTAAGTGATCCTTACAATCTGAAACAAAATATATTGAATGGCAATCCAGAAGAGGTGCATGGTGAATTTATGGGCAGCTCTCAAGAGACAGTGAAGCAGGTTTCCTCGGGTAGTCAGTCTTCTTTCTTAAGCATTCAGGCGAGTGTTGAAGAAGATCGTGCATTCAAAGACATTCCATACAACAAAGTCAGAATTCCACGTGTAAGTTACGATGGCACAGCTGAGGTTGAAACAGATGTCGCCAGTCACCAACTGATTTCTCCTAAAATAGTGCATTCATACTGCTCAGCGAACTCTTCAAAATTAGTAAAATCTTTGACAAATGACTCATTTGTCTCGTGTGATGCTGGGAATTCTCCAGGAGCAGCAGAAGAAAAGAGCAGAAGTAGTTACTATGACAACACTCTGTCACGTGACCCTCAAGCAGAGCTTGATCTGATTCTTGCCGAACTGTATCGAAACATAGGCTGTCTCGATGAAACATTGAATAACATTGTTGATGAAGATGCAGGTGAAGTTGATGATAGGTTGCAATTGGTCACAGACGTCACTATTGATGAACATTCCGGAGACACAAGCATACTTTCCGATGTTACTTTAAAATCTGAAAATCTGGATGTGAATGAAAAAGATCTCTCTGAGAATAGGTAGGAAGTCATGTAAAAAATTGGATTTCTTCTACTTGCCAAAGGAATAGAAAAAATGTTCAAATTGTACACTTGGAAAAGTTTATTTTATGCTTCAAGGAGTCACTATAAATGTGATGACTAACAATTCTGTTGCCTAAGCTGACATAAAAAAGTTGGAAACAATTTAAAATCTTTTTGAATTTGTTAATTCAAGATATTTTCTGAACTTTGTGAACAATTTAAAATTATGCATTGTCTAAATCTGATTATGTTTCTTGTAAACCAAATCTTAATTTAATCTAATCTTAAATTAGTTTTTAAAATGATTTCTTTTTGCTTATGCTGTGTACCATATTGGTGTCTAAAATCATTAGGCCAGTAAATATAGTTTTGGCTTTTATGAAAATTTAGCAAATAAAAATGTGACAAAGTGAAATTATTGGTGGCAGATGCTGCTTTCTGGTGTTTGTAGAGGCAATTTGCATGATCGAAACATTTTTGAGAATTATAAGGACTCAACGCAGTGTCAATTCTACCAATCTAAAAAGGCATTCCTCTCCATTGAAGATTTAGTTCTTTTGCAAAAACTTTGCATCTTAAAGTTGACATCGATCTTCGAGATGCACCATGCATTATCAAAGCCAGAAATTGTCTGTCCCCTCAGGTCTGTCTTTCATGAATGAACCAGTTCTTGTAACCATAATTTAATGGTGATTCAATTTATGGATTTGTGCTCAAATAAGGGCATGTAGCACACGACATTGCCTTTGGGCTATATATGTACATAAATACTGGTATGAACTTTGGTTTGTTCTCAATTATCAGACATAATTTGTTTTATGGTATACTCGAATTTATTTAAATACAGAATTTTTTGGGCCAGTAATATACCTTTTTTGTTTATATTATCAATTAGTTTTCTTTTGAATTGATCATTTAGGGTGTTTTATATTTCTTGGTTCATTATAATGTCAGTTGTTGGAACAGATTTCATGAATAGACTCGTTTAAATAGTAAAGACTGTTGTGTTTCTCTTGCAACAGATTTCGTTCATCAACAACAGCTCAATGTGAAAGAGATTTGAGGGCAGCTGGAAGAAAGATTTTTGGGGTTTCTCCGGTTATCTTATTGCAAAAATTGGGTGTTCCGCTCCCCACTGCAGTGACAAATGCCATGGAGCACCTGAGGACTGTCGCCTGTGATTCCATTGGTCTTTTTCGCAAACCTGGTGTTCAGTCACGAATCCAGCAGCTGCAGAATGAGATAGAAAACAATCCGGGTATGTCTGTAATTTGCTTTTTGGGCAGCTGATCTAGCTGAGGCATTTAGCTTGTGTTTGTTTGTCTTTTATTGGATTGGACTATAATAGAAACTATCTCCATTGACTATGCCAGTATGTGTCTTTGAAATGTAACTCAATACTTGATGCAGGCATGACTTGAAAAAGTATTGGCTGCACTGGTAATACTGACCAATGGTTTATCATAGTTGCCACATGAATGAGCCTTAGAAATATGCTGCTTTTGTTGCTATATTATTAATGGCTGTATTAATGCAAGTTTAACAATTTTATTATCAGTTTTTACTTTGATTCTAAAGGCCTTTTGACTCATCTTCAGTACACATGTTCCTCCTTTTTAGAACAATATTCTGAAGTAACTAATATTTAAATCTTTGAAATATTTCATCCAGAATAGGTTGATGAGCAATAACTGAATGGCATAGTTTTGTATTTAAAAGCATATCCTCCAAATTTTGAACGTGGAATCCAGAATTTGTGACTTTATGAAATGTTACTTTGACACAGACAGGATTTTGGGGGTCTTGAGCCCCTGATGTGATTGTTCAGAACTGTTTTCTTTGTTGTAATCATTATTTTTCAATGCACAATTTTTTCACTTGCCATGCTATCATGAATTGTTCATTTACAGGTATGCAATAGCAAAGGTGCAATGATTTTCCCGCTGTGAGATGGATTTATGTATTAACTGATTGCCTTTGACAATCTTTGCAATGTTATGCTGTAGGTTTTCATAATTTCAACTCTGTTGATGCCTACGATTTGGCAGACGTTCTGAAAAGATACTTTCGTGAATTGCCAGAAAGTCTTCTTTCGCCTCAAGCGTCACAGTTGCTAATGACGATATTTACAGGTTAATGATTGAACTTGTGCTGTTATCGGGGTGTTATTTAATTGAAATTTTGCAACTTTATCCCGTACTTCCAATTACTGCTCCTCATAATTTGAATTGAAATTTTGGCATACTAAAAGTTTAAAATCAGCCAACTGTGTTGATATTGCTGCTGCTGCTGCTGCTGTCTTTATAGATCTTCCTTTAGAGTTGTATCTGGAAACAGTGCAGGCAGTGATGCTTTTACTCTCAGACGTCAGCCGACAAGTTCTTCACACGCTGCTACAATTTCTAGCCGCTGTCGCTGATCACAGCGAAGAGAATCAGGTTTGTTCTGAAGGCATCGTTATATCCATTTAAATGGTCAACATGATTAATTTTGCTGGACATCAGTAATTAGGCTGACTATACATGTTGAGAACCATCAGAATTGAAATTTCTACAGTGATTTGACATTTGCCTATAGTCATCAAACGCTGAGCAAAATTGCCTATACCAGCAGTTATCAATGGTTTTGCTGGCTTATCATTATTTGATAGGCAAAAGGAAACTCATTGCATGACGGTGCCCAGTTAAAAAAGGAGGAGCAAGACACCCATCGTTTTTTGATGGACTATTCTTTAAAATTTAATAGATGAAACATGACTTAGCATTGTAGTGCATTAGGCTATGTGTTTCTTTACAAACATTCTTAAGAAATTGCATTGACTTACAAATAAGTCAACTTGGCATTTTAAAGTGAATTTTTAGGCATACATTTTTTACTTATACAGGTATATACAGTAGTTTCTTTGTACTCCTTTTCTGTGTAATGTTATATAATTAATTAAATTTGCATGTCTCTCTCTCTCTCTCTGTGGATTGCAGATGAATGCCAGTAATTTAGCCGTCTGCTTTCTGCCGTCGTTCTTTCGTCCTCAAGCACTGTCCTCTTCAACTGCTCATGTTGATGCAAAATTAGTTCTTCAAAGTAGTCATGCAACTGAAGCTGCTTCTGATGGCAGCACGAGTCCTGTTTTGGATCACAGAACTGCTGTTGCGTGCATTTGTTTTCTCATCAACAATGCCAATTCAGCTTTTCAGGTTGGTTTTTACAAAGGACGTTTTTTAAATATTTTAATATTCTACATGTGCATTTGTAATTATTTCAGTTGGCTGTTGTGGTGATCGTCTATTCTAGATTTTTTGCCTCAAGGCTAGGAAACAGCTTATCCACTAGTTAAATCTGAAATTCGTCATTTTTAGTATCAATTTTTAAAGTGGTGTACATGTAAATGCCCAAGAGATTGAACCAAGGTTTGAGGTCTCATCTAAAGCAGGGCTGACACTCTGCTGTATGAGCACCATAGGTTCTCATTGAATGATAAGTAATAATAATGTTCTACTTGGTGTTGTGAGACTGGTTCCCATTCAAAAGCTGAAGTTAAGCAGCATTGAGCAAAGCTTGATACTTGAATGGCTAACTGTTTTGGGATCGAGTTGTGGTGCTGGCAGCCAGTTCAGCCAATCATTGTATAGGCGTGTATAAATGAGTTGCAGTGCAGAGCTGCTAAGCTAAAATGTTGGTCTTGAGAAAGGAGTGGCAAACCATTCTTGATATATGGCACGAACCACCTACATGTACTTCGTGGATTGCATGGAAACCGGCGATCGCCTTGAATTTGTATATGGGACTACTGTTTAAAAATAATAGTTTGAAGTAATGTAATTGTGAGCAGAATGCTGCCAGCTTTTTAGAAAGTGAACAAACCTTTAGGCATGGGAGCGATGAATTTGATCTGGAAATATTAAAGTCATGACATACTTTTTTCCTGATAGCAAAGTTTCGTTAGCCAATGGAAATAGCTCTAGCTCATTAGTGGTAACATTCGAATTTTTTGTTGCTTTGCTGTGCACATTGCTTACACAAGTTTTTAAATTTTTGAAACAGATTCCTGACTTCATCTGGACGATGTTACAGGTGTTGCGATCTGTTTCAGAGCCTGGTATAAACTTTGTAACTGACTTTCGTTCAATCAATATACCATCTTTCGTGCAAGCTGCTTTCGATATTTTCAACTTCAAGGTTTAATTCTTTGGACTTTTCAACATACTTGTGTCATTGCTTATGTACTAAAGATTTTGAATAAATTTCTTGCGTAGAAAGTGTTATTTATTGAAACATTACTGGTATATAAAATTAGTTTCCTACTTTTAAAAACCAGAATTTTAAATCTTTGCAGTTGCATATAAGCTCTGGTCCCATCCATATATTGCATATGCACAAGTCATATTTTCAGACCCTGTACTCCTCTGTTGAACCCCATACATGTTGTGGACCCCCCATCCGTATGTTACAGAGTAGCTTGCCCCATCTGCTCACCCTGTTTGATGCATCTGTAAACTGAGTCATCACTCAATGGAGGGTTTTGCATCCTCCCTCACTCTAAATCTCTGTTCTAGGAGCTTTAATTATTGTCATTGTCCACAAGGTCAATCAGTTTATTTCCAGTCAACCGCTGACCAATGACCTATGGCATGGAACCTCCTTGGCTTGGCATTGATATTAAAAAATAACACTTCAATATATATATATATATATGTGTGTGTGTGTGTGTGTGTGTGTCTGCATATGTATGCATTCAGTCAAACCCTTCTCCATATGCATCCATATGCAAAATCTCATAAATTCAATACCCCTCCCCTCAATGCATACCTAATATATGGACGGCCCCTCTTTCATTGATTGCGTAGGACTCTGAATGGGTTTCGTATGCATCAAAATATGAAGAGACGAAGCTATCGTGGCATTCTGTTGATGATGATCGGCTGCTTCCAATGTGGTGCAGCACTACTGCAGTTGAAGCTCCCCCTGGTGAAGTGCTGGCACGACTGAAGGGAGAACAGCACCTCTGGGATAACACTCTTATTAAGGCACGAGTAGTTGAGAGATTGAGTGAAAATACAGACATTTTCCACTATGTAATTCAAATAGACAGCCAGGAAGCACCAAGAGAATTTTGTGAACTGAGGTAATTTTTTAGTGTTAATTAATTAATTTGTGTTGGTAATCAAATTATTGTTGCATATTTATGATGTTTCATTATCTTTTAATAGAAAAACTAGAAAAATGAAAGTAAAGCTTGGTACACTGTACTTATGTGTATATGAATCATTCTGTCAAGTGAAATCTCATCAGTTTATTGTTTTGGACTTTATTAAGGTGATGTTTAAACATGTACTGTATGCAGTGCTAGGAATGGTTACTTTGGCTGAGAGTCACTTGCATTTATTGCTTTACGTGAAGTTTTGCAGGGATAACTTCTACCAACAATTCACATCCAAATTTGTATTTGCCCTTTGAAGCAAATCATGCCCTTGAATGATTCAAAAGATGAATTAATTAGCTTAAAATAAATTATTGCAATTGGTTAACTGCTAATACTATTTAAGCCAGTTATCTTTTTATGGCTCTACCTCAGCCCATGGCAAATTCCTAAGTATGGGTCCAATTACTTAACAAATACAATTCTGTTAATGCAATTGGTATATTTGTATCTGTAGTTATTAGTTATGTCATTCGAGGAAAGAAAAAGATAACTTGTTACATTTACCGTTATAATTTCTTTTTCACTGTTTTATTTTGAATTTTGATAAGTACAATACAGTACTGTATGTATATTAGTATTACTGAAGTTTAGCTCTTAATGCACTAATTCTTTCCATTTGAACTGAAAGTAACATTCAAAGGTCTCCATGTTATGCCGAAATTGTGAAAATGACCCATTTGACAAACTGGTAAATGAATTTAATAAAACTTGGCATTTTGTGAATTGGACAGTTTCTGCTCAATTCAACATTATTTCAAACACAATTGCATACAGCCTACAGTCCTACACCAGGATTTTTAAAGGCCAATAAAGCCAATTTTAGAAAATTAAAATCTGATTATATGCTGAATAAAGTGTATGTCATTTTGAATGCCGTGTTACTTGACCGATAGTACTAGCATTTGCCAAATTCATGAATATCACAATTGGCTTAACATATGCAGTTTTGTCTGTGTTGCTTCTAGGACATGGAAATGTGATCACGACAGGGACTTGTATGTCCTAGCTAAAACATCAGTCTTTCATCCAAGTGTTCCATTCACAGAAGTCCTAAGAGCCATCACTCTGGTATCTCATTACATGATTGAGCCATGTGGTGCGGGAAAATCGCGCATAATGCATGTGTCGCGCACAGACATCAGGTACTGCTCTTCACACAACTGAGAAGTTAACACTTTAAGTTGTGCCTGGTATTCTGTTAAATAAGTATGTATGCTGTCAGACGTGCACCTATACATGCCAGTCAGGTTGTTTAAAACTGTGTAATTCTAAACTTCTTTAAGTTTCAATTAGGTCATAATTTAAAAATGACATCTTAAATAGAGTTGCGGCTTCTTAGAGTACTGATTGATGAGACTCTCTCATTCTCGGGGCATATCGCCAATGTCTCCAGGCTGGGATTCTTCCATCTGAGAAGGCTAAAAACCATCCGCCGATATCTCCCTATACCTGATACCATCAGTTTGGTCCGTGCACTGGTCCTGTTGCGCATTGACTACTGCAATAGTGTTTTATTGGGTCTGCCTACGACGAGACTGAACTCCCTTCAATTTGTGATTAACACAGCTGTGCGGCTAATATTCGGTCTGAAATGGAATGCCCATGTTTCACAGCCACTGAAAGATCAACTCCATTGGCTGAAGATTCCGGAGCGCATTGTGTTGAAATGGTGTTGGCTCACGTTTCCGACACTTTATGATCCGCACTGTCCTACCTATCTTCGTGACTTGATTCAACCTGCTCCGTCAGTACAATACCGTTCCCAGCTTCGGTCGAGGAATCGCAATCCGCTGCTTGTCCCCCCTCCGGCCAGGACTCCTGCACTCGGGGACAGATCCTTTCAGAGAGGCAACCCAATCCTGTGGAACACCCTGCCAAGGGTGGTCACCATGGAAACTTCGCCAGGAGCGTTTTTGAAGAACATGAAGACACACCTGTTTAAAGTTTCGTTTGGTTGTTAGACGCCTTTGACTTTAGCCTTAGCTATGCGTACGGCGTTGAATAAATCGTCCTGAATAATAATAATAATAATAATTAGGGCTGTACGTTTCACGTGGCAATTTTTTGGGAAATATGCACTGCGCCAGGGGGTCTGTAAGTGAAAGGTGTTCCATTTCGAACACAGTATAGCAAAATCGAGAGGGCTATATCGACCATTTTAATTGGATTTGATGCAATGAAGATGGGGGCAAACGGAAATGTGGTTTTCATCAGAGAATTTGCTCAATAGGCCGAAATTTTTGCAGATCTATACACCAACTGTTCAGTACTCTTTCCATTGGCTTCTGTCAAATAGCATAATAAGCCTGATGTCTTAAAACCTGAGCAGACTGCATTAGAATTTATTTATTTAATTACTAATTAGGATCAAAATAGCACATTTGTAACATTCAAGGATAAAATGTACTTGCAATTTCTTAGAAGCTTTGTAAATATTGTGAAATTTTTTACTCTCAGATGGCACCAGCTCCAACTGATTTAGGCGTTTTATGCTGTTGACATACATTATAGATTTTTTAGTACAGAACTGACCATAGTAAGTCTGCTCGTATGCTGTATGTTCCAACGTTGCTTTCATAAAATTTTGAATAGAATTGGGGACAAAATATTTCTATCATCTCAATGTCAGATGATGGATACAAGATTAAAAATCCCAAGGTCAAATTATGTACAATACTTGATGAACATTATTTCTATTTTTCTGTTTAATTTTAGGTTGTCAGTTTTAGAAAGCAAGTTAAGCACATAGGTGCAGAATCATCGTGAACTCCGTACAATTGCACAATATTATTATGATAAATAAGTCAGTCTCTAAATGCAGTTGAATGTTTCTATTGTAGAGGCCATCTTCTCGACTGGTATTACAATGTCTATGGACAGCTAGCTGAAAAACATATTTACAAACTTAACAAATCTTTTACACCAGTGACCAAAAATACATCTGGGCCAGAGACAAATTTATGAAGCTCTTCATTATAGCAAATTAAACAACCTGCATAAACGACAATCAGCCAAAAAGACAATTTTATCCAATCCTAGTGTGCTGGTACACTGCACTGTATCTTGAATTTGTGCACACGTTCAAGTTCTGGATGGGATTCTCATCATAATGGATGATGGAAAATCGAAGTTATCCTAAACATGCAGAAGCAGTATAAATATAATCAGAGAAATCTGAATCAGTCCCGATTTCCAAGTCCCACGACACTTTTGGTTGTGAAATCTGTATAGTTTTTATGTTGCATACATTTTTGGAAAATATTAAATGACTGAAGCGAGGCAAAAAAATTATTGGCATTGGCCACAACAAAGCAGAATCTAACAATGAATCTCTTGACATGCACTGTAAAGTAAGCATTAATTATGTGTTATTGCTGCTGTAAATATTATAATCAGAATTTGTGAATACTATAAAGAGCTGGACTTGTAGTTACTGAAGAAATCATGCATCATTTCCAATTAGAAACACCTTTGACACTTTTTCAAATCCTCAATTACAATGGTAATGTCTTAATTTAAGCATTGTATAAGTGTGTCAATTGTGTATTTGAGTCATCTGTATATTATTTGATTTTATAGTTCGAGTGGCATTGAATTTATTTACCAAAACTCAACAGGAACTGGTTAAACACATTCAAGTTACATATAATTCTGATTTTCAGTAATTCATTTAATTAATTCAAAATAGCCATAATTCATCTGGCAGTACAAGTACAATGCATTATATAGATTGCAGTTTAATATGAATCTCTGCATAACTATCAACCATGTGCAGTGCTATTTTTGTGACAGTAAAAGCCTGTATCTGGAAAACCTTAACACTAGTTTCTATTTTTCCTGCATCATGACTGAAATCACAATTTACCTTGCACGTCAGAATTTTCATCAAACGCTGCCAACAAAAAATAAATGTTTTGGGTTTTATAATAATATAGGACTGTCTTCCAGAAACTTGGCACGCTCATCTACTGACTGCTTTCCGTATTTCTGATGCAAATTTTTTATGACGATTTCACACCCACTAGCCAGATTTGCATCATCATTTGTATCCCACAGTTGAGCACCTATATAAACCAGAAATCAAACATTAGCATCACAGCAATGCCAGTCCACAGCACAAGCAATTATATGTATGATATAATTGATTTCGGTCCGTTATTTCAAAAGGCTACACTACCACCTTAGTACCAAACTGAATAGAATAAGCTAATAATGTTGATACAATGATCAAGCTAATAAGCTGCATCCAACTAAGTGGGTCAACAAATATCAAAATTTAACTGTCAAATTACAGTAGACTCCTGTTATATTGAAGCTCAAGGGACTGTGATAAATACCCTGATATATCTGAGTTTCAATACTGGTATATCCGAGTTTCAGTACATCCAATTCCGAAAATTACAGTTAAAATTAAGTTTTGTACATGTGCATGTACGGCTGTTGCACCATCTAAAATTTCGATTTTATGCTCGGATATTAAGATCTACATAAACAAAAGTTAAAAATAACAAAATCTGTCGCTACAAAAACAAATCCAATGAAATAAAAAGTCTAAACTAATATTTTTCAATTATAAAAATCTATTTATCTAAATTCTCAATATTTCCATGTCTGCACTTATTTCTCCAACCAGAACCGGAAGTAAATTTTAAAAAGACGCTGAAAATAAACCATGCCGACCACGGAGACTGTCGGCTGTCGAGGGATCACTGCTTGGCTAGCTGCGAATTTGACTGATTAATCATGTAAACAAAGCCCAGTAATTAAAGTTTCTACTGCTTCCAAGAGGTCTAGATTTAAGGACAGAGTGAGCAAAACCCGCTATCTTTCTTTAAAGATTCAGCGGTCAGCAGGCCCGTAGGAAGTGGGGGTGCAGGTGCACCCCTGAAAAAATTAGGGGGTGCACTGCACCCCTGGAAGACAAGGCTGTTTTTTGCTTATCACGGTTTTTGAAGACATGATAAAGTAAGGGTGACCTTTTTTGCTTGTCAGATTTTTACAATTTTTGGCTGTGCCTCTGAAAAAAGCACCCCCTGCTTCAACTGTAAATGATAATGAAAATGATAATCTACAATAAGCTATCAACATTACAAATGCATCAAATATAAACATATAAAAAGTAATACTTACCATTTCCAAGCAACAGTTCAACAGCACTGTCCACAGACCCATTGCTCTGAAACACCGCATGGGCAAATGTCGCTGGTGCAATATTGAGCCATTTTAACAATTCCTGCACAGAATGTCAAAAGCACATAAGAAATGATTAACCCTTTCACTGCCAACCATATGGAAAATGACTGCCAGCGAAAATCGTTAAAAATTTACAATTTTTGAAAATTTCAATATAGTAATTATTCAGTCACATATAGTTACTAGCACACCTACAAAGTGTTATTATGTGATTATAATGCACTATTACTTGCACAAAATGTCTGATAATACTGGTAAAATTGTCAAACACAAGAAGAAAAGTATGTCAATTTTTAGTCATTGTGGAACTAACGAGTCATTTGCAGTATGCTTATTTGAGTTTGTTACGGATTTACTCCCAATAATGCATTTTTGTGTACCAGAGGGCAAAACATGGGGCACTGCAGTCCTGGTCTATTTGGAAACGGCGGACAAATTGTCTGCATGTCGCGTCTGATCTTCTTGCTCGAACATACACAGCATCGGGCCTGAGGCTTGGTCCAAGAATAGGTCAACCCCATAAAAAACTAGGTCAGACATAACCCAATATTTTACATAAAGCAGAGTGCCAGTATAGTAATGTTATTTACAGTGCCAGATATTGCTGGGCCTCTATTGGGTTTATGCCAGATTGATCCGGCGGCTATGGCACTATGGAATTAAATAAGCCGCCGGATATATCTGGCAGCGTAGGCACTGAAGAGGTTAATAAACAATGCAGAACTTCATGTACACAACCCAGACTGGATATTTTAGCCTTTTAAAAATTTCTGATATAATAAAAATTACACACATCACACACAATTAACATTTACCAGTAATTATATGAAATTATATGAAATGATTACCGGTATATGACTAAATGATTATATATATATATATAATTTATTTTATATTATTATATGATGAAATCCCGCCATGTTATTACCTCGATATTTGTACAAAATGCACAAAATACTTTAAATTTCATAGCACGCTATATTATAAATTATAAATATCAAAGACAGACTAAAAATAAAAGAGAAAGTCTTGCAATATGCTTACATCACAAGTTGCCAATTTATTTTCATCTTCTGCATTGATATTTTCATCTCCTGCATTGACAACGCTGCTGGGCTCACCATTATTCATCTCTGTGACTGAAAGAGAACATTAAATTATTCAACATCACATTCACAATCATTACATTATAGACAACAAAATCAACTGCAAATGAACAAGTATTTAATGAGTTTATGTTTCACCTTTGTATACTCCATAGGTCAGCATGGGCCCGTTGGAGAACCGAATGGTTAGTGTCTTCAGTTTTATATGGTAACGGCTGAATGAGGGTGGTTTGCCAGCCTTTCCTTTCACCGAATTAACACCCAATGTACTCATTCACAGTCAAGTAGACTGGGGGCGCTTGGGACAGAAACAACCGAAGTCTCTGCCGCAGCCAGGAGTTTAACCATGGACCTTAAGATTGGCAGACTGGTGTGCTAACCACTGTTCCACCATGCACCTCACAAGTTACTGTGTGAGTAGCCTCTGATCTAACACAAAACTAATACATGACTATATAGTTTAAACATATACAATACAGTTCTATAACTACGCCGTAATAGTTTCCAAATGGAGTCGTCCAAATTATTCAGATGAATATTCTGGTCAATTTTAGAAGATTTCGATGACTCAGGTTTCCATAGTGACCGCAGGTGACGCGCTGGTTCTTGTTTTCCTGGTCACAAGGGCAGCCCTTGGGTATGCAGCAAGCACAATCGGTTCTCATCGGGTCCCAGACACACTGACATCCAGTGGGAGGGATTGTCCAAGGGTCAATCTGTTCATCAGCTTTCTTAATTTCGGTTCATTCACGACTGTACGGCACGATCCGTCTTCTACGGCATCTTTATTGAAAGCATTCTCCTCATTATCCACATCTGTTTTCTTGTCTGTACAATCTTCGTCGGTCTGTGAGGCGCTTTCGCTTCTACTGTTGTCGTGAAATTCGCCGCCGCTCATTCCCCTGGCGGTGTTTCTCGTAGAATTCCAGGTAACCTTCTCACCGTACACGAACGCGTGACATTTCTCCGCCGACAGCAACTCGTTGACAAAGTCCTGGTCGCCTGGGGTCGAGCAGGACTCGCTGCTGATGCGGCACTGGCATCGTGCCTCCTTCAGCTCGTGCTTCTGCTCGTGCTTTCTCATCTGCCAGCGCTTGTTCTCCACCGCCTGATGCATCTGGCTCACACTCTGATTCACGACGAACATCGCCTTGTCGATCTGCTCGCTGAAGACACGGACTTCTTGAAGCACGGCCAGAAGTGGACTGGACCGTCTTCGAACCCCTCGGACTCTGTGTCGCTGTATGTCACAGCACTGACGAGACGATCAAGACTGAACGACCACGGACTAAGATCGTCACTGGACTCAGGCATCGGCCGCTGCTTCAGAATACCGTGGAGCTTTGGAGATCTCTCGCGTATGACAACGATTTCGCCAGGAAAAACATCTACTAGTTCTTTCTCTTCGGCCTTTGTGTCATTCGTAATCTTCTCATCTTCATAAGCACTTCCCGGAGGTGAAGCAGAGACCATATCCAAGGCATCCAGGTGTCTTTTTAAGCTGACTACCCTTGTAAAATCTCTCATATCAAGATGCTGAAAGCTGGTTTCAATGAAGTATGCATGCCACATTTAAACATAAAATTCCAGTATTAACAATTATGCCATTTCTCACCATCTGAGCTGGAATTCATAACAAATCTTCTGATATTGGTCGCAAAATGTGCTAAAAACAAGAAATTATGTCAGTTGTACTACATAAATGTAAATGATAGCAGCGTAAAGGTCAAAAGTCTTGAAACTTTATCTGTTGTCTTCAGTCATTCAGTTAAGTAGCTAACTAATAAACAAAGAACATGTCTTAATGATTAACTTACTGCAGTGGCGGGTCCAGGATTTGGCAAGTGGGGGGCCGTTGGGGTGGCAACTTCTAATCATGGGGGGCCAACCATTTGTTATTAGGTATGTAGTATTAAGTATAGGGTCCCAACAGGCAGGCCAGTCACACAATATGGGGGCATGGGCCCCTGGTGGAGCCGCCACTGACTTACTGTTAATGCCATATCATAAAATAAACCTAGGTATAAACTTATAAAGACTTAAACCAAGCACAGTTGACTGCAACCCACTGATTAGCAAAGAACAGAAATAAAGAACACCAAACTCATTTAAAATTTGAGACTCCTATCATTTAGTACATTACATAGTAAATGCCAATAAACAGGACAGCACAAAACTTCATACAAATATCTGTCTGTGTTGCCGCCAAAGTATCTGCCTCAACAGAGTCTTGACTACAAGTCTCGGATGGCCGAATTGCCTTCTGCTTTCCAGATATTGTCATCTGTCGTAAGAGTAAACCAACTTATATGCACAATGCTCTGCCAACCACAGCTAACAAAGCAACCATACTATCTTCACTAATCATTTATTGAGTCAATGTGCTAACTTTTTATTTAATCTCAATCTAATTCTATTAATATAAATTCTATCTTCAATTTCAGTTTTACTTTAAAATATGCAATCTGCTAACAGGTCAATCTGATGACTAAAATTGCTTAGACCTGTCCATGTTATATATTGTACCTATGGTAATTTTTAAATATTATATATATAGTATCATAGATACAAACATAATGCATGTCTTCAGAACAGCATATACAGTATTACCATATTCTATTAATTTTCCCTGCTTATAGGGTCCTTGTTCACTGGCCAAAGTGACCAGAATCTGTGCTAGAAGGGCTTCTATTATAATTATTTTGCCTCAAAGTAAATAATGAAAGCAACAATGTCTCAGGAGTAACAGTATACATTTAGAAATATTGCATAAATGCCCCAAGTTGTGACCATAACAGATCTGTGAACAATAAATATACCAACCTGCTCATCTCTCTTTGCTGAAGAGCAAAGTCTGGGGCTATATGCTAAAATAAAAGCTTCATTTTAGTGAAATTAAGGACATTTAAACATTTCACACTCAATATTACTCAATATTAGGGCAGACAATTTCTAATACTGTATAGCATAGATCTTTCAAAAACATATGCAGAGAATAACAATAATGCACTGCTGTAAATTTGAATGCATTACAAATAAAAACTATTATTATTAGAGTGACAACTTATATAGCGCTATCTTAAAGCTCAGGCAGTGGACGAGAGCAAAGTAAATAAACTGAATAAAATTAAGTAATCAATTAAGATATCAATATTATATATAATTTATGTGTGCTACAGCTTGAGTTCATTCCTTAGCCAATGACAATTTAAAATATCATTTAAGCAAACACTTAAATCATAACACTGCAAAATTATGTTGGCTACTAACTATTAGGAAATAGTTTCCCAGTAGGCTTCACTCTGGCAGGTGAATCCCTCAAGGTGCCCGGTCTCAGTTTACCAGCACGCTTTCTTTTCTGGTGAGAATCAGATTCTTCTGACGTCTGCGAATCCACAAGAGCCACCTCAGCTCGACAGCGTTTAGAGTCATTTTGATTTGAAGCACGCTGCTCTACATTTTCCCCACTACTCTTGTTCTCAGCATCTGTGCTTGCAATATTTTCTATGCCTGCTTGATTCGCCTCACATGAGCGACCGGATGAAGACCGAGTACTTGGACGAACAACCTCCACTTGACAAACTTTTGCCAATTTCAAATCTCTTTTAGCAAACCCAGAACGCAAAGCTTCATTAGTTCTGCCAGAATGAATGCTCCTTAGTTTTGCCATGTTTGTTTCTCTGCAACCAACTGTCCCTTTGGGTGAAGTCACATCAGCAGCCATACACTGGTCTGTACCATCTCGTTCTTCAACTGCTCTTGCATGTTGGATAAGATTTTCATCAAATTCATCCGGTTCATCATTTGTTGCAGAATTATCAACACCATCAACATTTAGGGCATTACCTTCTTCAGTAGAACTGGAATTTTCTACTGAATATGTCCTGGATGACTGATTATCTACGTAAACATTCAAATTAAATTATAACAACAGCATAATTCAAATTAAGAAACAAACTATTATTATTATTATCATTATTATTATTTTATTAACACCAATATAAATACAATTTCTATAATTTCTTGTGTGCCATTACAAGTTGATTATCAGTTCATCATACACAAAGTATGGTACAGAGCTACAACTCCAACAATGCTGCACCAATGAAGCACATGACATACACGCATTTTCACCAGGACACATGCATACTAAAAAGAAAAACACTTTGAGATGTGCCTTAAAAATTCAGGTGCCTGATAAGTATCTGAGTTCATATAGAGGTCAGTTCCTGATTTTCATCACGGAAACAGAGCATGCGCAATTGCACGTTCGCCAAATTTCAACCTAAGGAATATTTTCTCCAACAGGAAAAAGTAACAATCTGCATGAACATTAGAGACAGGCATGGGGCATTCTTAAATGTAGCAGATGTATTTGGAAGCATTATTAGTATCCGACAGTCATGAAGTTCATAAACTACCACCATTAACTACATTAAATGGTCATACGGTCGGAGGTTTACAAACCAATGCTGCATCTGCAGAGATGACTAAAAGTGTTCAATTGATGTCATTCTTTTATTACATAAATTTAATAAATTAAAGTAAAATTAATCTATTAGATTCTATTTACACACCAAAATAAAAGTAACAGATTCAAATTTCCTTAATGAGCAATCACAATATTTGCAAATAAAATGTCTGCCATAGTGTCTAGCTCACAAATTAAATAAAATCACATGAAACATGCTTTTTTTCAGTCACATCAGAGAAATCTTACCAATATGCAAATACAAATCTGTATTTTGACCCCCATTTTCTTAAGAGATCAAATGAAGGCCAACATATATTCTACCTGGCATTTAGAGATACTATATGGAGGGGAACATTCAAGCCAAATATGAAGTTGATGGCATAATTGGTGTCAAAATATTCAAAACACCAAATTTAACTTAACATACATGTACGTAACATTGAGGATTATTATGGCATATAATAATGGCATATGCAGCTCAAGCAATGAAATGGACATATGTCATGTTTTATACTGTACAGTAAAATCTTCAAACTTCTTGAGTTCTCTTGTTGATCTGTTCAAAATAATTACAACTGCTCATCATTCCAGTAAATATCTAGCATATACCTTTACATGAATCCTTCTTCAGAAATTTCTCAATTTCTTCATGAGTTAGATTATATCTTTTGATATTTGGTAGAATATACTTCCTGAATCTGTCTTTGGCAGACTGCCAAGTTCGCCTAATGACCTGAAATTTAAGTTGAGTATATTGCATGTCTTGCATGTATATTGTATCACTTCCAGTCAGATACGTTCATTTCTCAAAAGCTATGAATAAAATCCATTACAAGTGCAAAAGACAATGCTAGCACAGTTACCAGTTCTACTGCAAATCATCATGAAATAAAAGGATTTTAAAATCCAAAACATGCTTTCGCTCGCAGTGCAGGATAATACTAATCCAATACCTATACCCAATACCCAATCATTGAATTCATGCTGAACAACATTTCAATGATACTGTACATACGCCACCTAGCCAAGCTCTGCGCCACGTAGACCTAATAATTAGGCCTATGTGCGTTAAAATCACGCAACTGTGACCATTTGTGAACGTATTTTTTGTGCGTTAAAAACGTTAAAATTGCGCAACTTCCTCAAGCTACGAACAATTGTTACCAAAACGCCCACCCCTCTGATGCTGCAATGACTCGACTTTTGATTCTCAATCAGAATAAAAGACTAAATTTCAACCAATCAGAACGCTTGAAGGTAACAGACAGAGAGACATACAGATAAGGATCTTAATATTCTAGATAACAGTTAACACTGTAAACAGCTATTAATATTTTGTCATCAGAATAAATGTTTAACATGAAAGCTTCAACTAGAATATTACTATAATTGTTTAAATTATGCATTTTAAGTATAAAAGATGTAGAAAACACCTTATAACTTTCCATCTGCTTCCAAACTGCATTGCCACCAGTATCTCCAACAGCATTATTTTTAAGCAGAAATTCAAGTATAGCCTTGTCCTCTGAGAAAAAATAAGTTGACCGACTTGAAACAAAAACAGAATCAACCAACAATAAAATAACTTATGTATTAATTTACAGGTAGTTAAATCCAGTAAATATCTCTATTTTATGAACCTCTAATTGATGGAGAAACTGCAGCAGAATTATCAATAATGATAAACTCTGTTAGCCCGCATTCAAATCATTCAGGACTATGGTCCACATTCACCATGACTTTATAGCTTGAGCTAATATAGCTTGCTACCATAAAGAGTGGAAATTATGTTTGACCATTGCTAGAACAAAGCATGAAAAAGGGAAGAAAGCATCATAATTTAAACAGGCTAAGAAGCATCATAAAATAAGACTTCTGATTTTGATAACATCATACCCTCTTCTGTGACTTCACAGTGCACCAGGTGCTATATAAATGGCCCATCATCGTCATCATCATTACTAAATCATGATCATTATTGATTCTTAAAATAACAGCTAAGTGATATAGATAGCAAAATAACATACATGGTATGGGTTAGGTTAATTATTTCTTCATATATTTGAGTTCAAGCACTGATAATTTACATAAAATTTACCTGTAATTTATCTATATCTGTATCTGTTGCCTTACCCTGTCAAACTCTTACTCTGCATATTCAGACTGCACAGAGGAGAATCAAACGAATATCCCTGTGCTACTCTGAGACAAATAAATTTTTAAACAAATATATATATATATATATATATATATATATATATACCTATAAATGAAATACACAAAAATTAGAAAACATATTTCATACTGCTTCTAAAAATCCAACCGCAAAATACAAAACTATAATAAATGTATGACTGACAAGAAATTAAATTCTGATCACCCTATATACCCAGTCTTTCACTGTCAGTACCACTTCTCAAGAGTTCACATACCTCAAATACAGCTATTCAGGTTAATTGGTGCACCGCTGAGTAACAGGTTTGGCACTAGGCACATGCTGTACGTCCCATTTTCTATATATTTGCCTAGGTTCTATGGGATTCAAAGTGTCAAAGGAGTGACACTAAATGAAACACTCACAAGACATTGATATATTCAAAGAAGCTATCAAGCGACTCCATATAGTCTTCCAGCTCTTCCTACACAACACTCACTTACTGGCTTATTTTTCCAAGATCTTCGTTTGGAGTGCCTAAGCTTATTCATCTACTGAGATACACCCCATGCAACAAACATCCACTTCTTGATGTGCTTGAAGGAATGATGCACACACTATACTCCAAAACTCCTGAACATGGAACTGGACGACACACAGTGGTTCCAGATGCCTCTATCCATCGGCGAGGGTGGGCTCAGATTTTGTAAAATGTCATTGCTGGCTTCTCCTGCTGACTTAGCTTCAGTTGCATAACTTGCATTCACCAATCACATGAAATCAGCCACTTCCGGCATAAACAAAAAGCCGGATCCACTTACACCAGAGCTATTCAGTTGAGGCACAACTGCTTCCACCATTCAATCCTTGCGAACATCGCAAAAATCTTGGAATGGACCAACCACTAGAGAACATATTGACAAACAAGTCTGGAACAGCTTTTAAGGATCCAACCAACAGGACCAAGACTTGCTGCAGTTGCTGCTCCACATCCCGGAGATTGATTGCACACATTGCCTATATATCTTGTGGCTTATACCTCGACAATGAAACAATGAAAGTTGTGGGTTGTCTCCTAGTCGACAAGGCCTAAACATTTGTGCATCAAACACAGAGCAATGTGATGGTCATGTATCCACGCTGGCATCATGACTTTATCTGCAAGCTGTCTGCGGCTGTTCTGTCCGACATCATGCAATCAATGACATCGTTTTGTAAGCCCTCCAAAAGTCGGTGTTCCGAGCAAGAACGAACTGCTAGGTCTTCCTAGCTCAGATGGAAAGAGTCCAGGAGCCACTCTCATTCCTTGGGCCAGAAGAAAGTACGTCACATGGGATGCCACAACCATTGACACCCACGTCCAGTCTGACCTCCATCTCATTTGCGGCCACAGCAAAAAATGCAGCACTAAGAAAACACTAAATACACTAGCCTTCCTGCCTCATAAAAATTCATACCAATTGCATATGAAACAATGGTCCAATCAACACAGAAGGCAGCAAATTAATCTGATATTTTATTGGTCGATGACTGACACTGGTAACAGATCTGACAGAGACATTTTACTAATTCCAACATCTTTCAACCGGTACACAATGATTCAACCATGCATTCAAAAGAACCTTTTCATCAAAGAATAAAACCTACTAGATTTGTGCCCAATCAAAAATGCTGGTGACCAATTAATTATGTTCTGATGGATTCAGAGCAGGTTTTAATGATGTCTCATTTAAAATTCTGATCAATGTCAGATCATAAAATAGATTAATCTTTAAACTATCATTCAGATACGATATATGCATCGACAGTTAACCTTTTTACAAATTCATCAGACATTTAACTCAATCAATAACAGACTACAGAAACTTCTAAAACAAGGAACAACCTTACATAAAATCATCAGAAAGTCAACAACATAAGAAAGACTTATGAGAACTGTATTCTATTAACTACCAAGTCGAGATAAGAGTGTCATTTTTCATCATTGGCATAGCCACACAGGGGCCTGGCCCCCCATTTCGGGTTGGGATTGGTCATAGGATTTGTGCAAACCTGTTGAGATGTTGAGGGGAGCAGTGTAGCACGAAAGAAGTTGAAAGCACTGGAGTTTAACAGGATGACACATGATGGTGAGGACATTGTTTTTGCTCGTCCAAAATTTTTTAAAACTCAAAATCTAAAATTGCATATGTTCCCCCCATTTTGGAATCCTGGCTATACCACTGTTCTTCATCAGTGACTGCTGGAAGTCAAGATAAGTCCATTATTGGTCAGGAATGGGACAAAGATTAACTAAAACCTGAGTAACATCAGGAAAGAATCATTTGATTTGCATTAAGTCTTCTAATTACCTGTAGTCTGCAATATCCAGGAGCTTATTTGCTTTAATGCAGTCATGAATGTAAGATGAAGATACCATGTTGTCGCTCTTCGCAGTTATGTTCGGAAGAATAAGGCTTAATTAACAGATACTGGCACGTATATACATCAAATTATAATAGAAATGTAAGCAGCTAATTTTTTTACAAATGTAATGATTAACATATAAAGTCTTGTAATAATCTATGACAATGCCATTCGTTTTAAGCTACTGCCTGTCCCACATGGCCATTTTCACACTCAAAGCCAAGTCGTCATAGACCTTTTGACATATTTCTAGACCCAGTAGAAATTCTGGGAGTAACAATATAGGACAATTTGTTCGCAGTGAGAAAAACTGGACAGTTTACTGAAAATAAGTTAAAACCTGAAATAAAGAGTGAGGCTCCCTGTTGAGAGATAAACATTAAATATGAGGAAAGGTGCGACTTTTTTCAACAATTTTTTGTTACTCGGCAGTCAGGACAGTTTTGTCAATAGACAAAGTACTACTAGAAGTGAATAAGTCCAGAAAGTTTAAACCCCTGGCTATGATATCATTGAAGTTATAGAGGTCTGCAGTTAAGAGAAATTTAAGCAGCTGTCATGAAATGCCAAAAAACGGCCCATACAAGGTACAATAAAAGCTGAATATAAGAAAATCTACTTAAAAGAGCAGGCTAAAATTTTGCAAAGTTTCACATGGACATTTGGGGAAATTTTTTTTGTAAATTTCATAATTTTTTGACAGGGTTGACCAGCAACTTTCCGAAAAATTGGTTGAATTCCCAGGTGTGCAAGTTTGTTCTTCCACCGCAATCAGGGGCTCGATGCCATTGCTGTCACCTCCAAAAGTGTCATTGCAAATTTTGTGTAAAAATTATCTCTGACCAACAAAAACTTTCCTGTTTATAATAAGAAACCTCTAAATTGTGTGATGACAAATTGTGCGGTGATGACAATTCAGAGGTGATGAAAGACAAAAATGGTTATTGGCACATTTGATGACATCCTCCCAAATGGCCACTACCCATCACTTTCATCTTTCAATTAAAAACCTGAACATACCTGAAAACATCTGATGCTCCAGTTCCATCGCAAGTCATACAGCCACCACCAGCCTATAATAAAAAGAAAATATTATGCATATTACAATCATTTTAATAATTAACCAAATCATCCACATATATGCATTACATCACATAGTGTCCAGTATCGATATTAAAACATATATAAAAGTAATAATTCCTAAATCTTAGCTCCACCAAACAATAAGATTGAATACATGTCCCAAATATTTCACAGATAATAAAACACACTTTTTATTTCAGAACAGATACACTAAAATAATTAATCTATGCTCAAGGAAAGAGAAAATGTCGCCATTTTTATAATCTGTCATCATCCTCTGTCATTACCCAAAAAGAAATGGATTGACAATCAGTGAGAAAATATAGATACTTTTTGTGAGCTGCAGGACACTATATATGACGCCATTTTACACTTGCTGAAAGCCTTCCAATTGGTCAAACACTAAAATAAAATCTATGCTCAAGGAAAAGAAAATTCCAAATGTCATCATCCTCTGCCAAAAAGAAAAACCATTAAAGATAATGTGGGAATATGGCCATAAGAACCATTAAAGATAATGTGGGGAATATCCTAACAGCAGAAGCACCATTTCACATTTTTCTTTGGGGATATTTTTGGCAATTTTTGACAAAATTTTGGCAAATTTGCAATTTTTAAATATTTTTGACAATTTTTTGCACATTTCACATTTAGTTAATACATCATGCATTATTTTTTCATTTCCTTGGGGGGGGCACGGCCCCCTGCCCACAAATGACGCCTCTGTCTAACAGAAATAACAGCAATAATAATAATAATAATAATAATAATAATAATAAACAGCAAATAATAATAATAATAATAATAATAATAATCATGAACTGATTATGGTGGCATATCATACAAGTACTACTAGGACACCTTACAACTAAAAAAACAAACAGTATATCCTACGACGATCAATGTTCTGGATAACTGAATGAATGAATGAATGAGTTTATTTATTTTCCGAAAGCATACAGTAATCATCAATCCGATTATAAACATATATATATATATATATAATTACTTAATTAAGGTGGAAAATGAAAAAGGACATAACATGTTTACAGTAAATAAAGACAAATGACATTACCATGAGCATAAGGAAACAAACAAGATTACAAACTACGAACAAAGAGAGCAGACCATGCCGTTCAATAAGTCAAATATCTAGAAGATGCAAATATCTAGAAGATGGACGGGTGGCTCGATGTTGATATAGCGTGTAGCAGCTGTAGCTAGTAGAACACATATCACCTCGCTAATATTAATAAAATAAAGCATATAATAAAAGGCTGGTGTTATTCACGGCTCGGAGCGCGAATTGCTCTGAATAGTTATTCGCGCTCGGAAACAAAGAGGAAGCGATTAAGGTACTTATTACTTATCGGTTATCCGCTACCAACGGACAGCCGCGCTGTCAATGGACAATGAGTCAGTCATTACTCTCAGCAAAAACCTAAACCTAACACTAACCCTAGGATACTGTAATGCAAGCGGTCGGTGATATTCGCGCTCGGAGCGCGAATTGCTCTGAATAGTTATTCGCACTCGGTATGTTTTTATTCGCGCTCCGAGCGCGAATAATCCCTTTCAGGTAGGGGTAAAGACGAGCGGCGTAACTGAAAGTAGTCCGTAAACACTGATAGAAATTCCGTTGAAAGGGTTAGGGTTATGGTTAGGATTAACTTTAACTCTAACCTAAACACTAACCCTAAACCCTACCGAAATCCTAACCCTAACCCATACTGATACGCGTAGTGATACCTTACGCCGCTCGTCTTTACCCCTACCCACTTTCATAATAAAATGTCGCAACAGAAGGAGTGTCTCGATGGCTCAGTTGTAAGAGTAAATCCATTTAGTCAACTTGGATTCGATCCCTGGCACTCACATGTATACCAGCGCAGAGTGGATATCAAAGCGCTACATAAGTGCAAGATTTGCATTTTGCAATAATCGCCAGAATGCACGGCGCCTTTCTTTCCAACGCTAAGCGGACCGTTCAACTTAACTCGATGAGAGTACGCAGTTGAGTCTTCTCTTGACACGGATGGAGACGAAAGACCATCGACGATCCGTCGTCCTTTGTGAACAGAAAAGAACTGTAAGTCTCCTTCGCTACGTCGTTGTTCGAAACCTCCGCCATTTTCATAGACGAGTGCTGCCGTTAGCACCGACTCGTCCACCGGGAGTCCGGGATCTCTGATTAACCGCAAATCAGTGCCTGTTTTAAGAAAAATTGATTACTGGCTTTACTGCACTAAACTCAGAAAATTTGTGGATATCCGCGCAAAAAACAAAAAGGTCGTCTGGAAAATTTATCACTGCACCTTGGTGGAATAGCACTGCACAAAGCACTATCTCGATTTACCACTACTAAAATCATATCCTCCATAGCTGTAACAACCTAGCCTCACTGCCCTTTGGATTGATTAATTATTGCCTGGCTCAGCGATTCCCAAACTGTGGTCCGCGGACCGAAGGGGGTCCGCGGAGGATATGGCGGGGGTCCGCGGGAGCCTTCCAAAATATTAACCCGTTACCAGAGTTCGACGTTTATAAAGTATAAACGTCGCCCGAAAATCATATGCGAACGGGGTTCGACGTTTTAAAACGTCGCGCAACTGTCTTAAGTAGCACTTCATTATTTTAGCATTAGCAGACTGTTCTCAAATTATGTGTGCCGGTAGAATCATCAATAACAATAATAATAGGCCTATATAAATCATTAGATATAACAAAATCAAGCAAAAGATGATATTCCATCTAGATATATACTATATAAATCATTAGCCTACTAGCCACAGATAATATCAGTCGGAGTATAATATATTAGTGGGAAAGGGGGAAAACCAAGGAGGTATTTGCGAGCGTTCGATAGGTTCCAGCAGACGACATCATTTTATTTAATTGAAAGTCCTTATATTGAGAACGCTATTTATAACAGATTTTGTTTCGTTAAAGAAATATATTAGGCCTACATTAATATTACAAAATATTTCGCTCCGTGCTGTGCTTAGTCAGTTACCAGCCGCCTGGCCCTGGATAAAAAAAGAAGAAATTAAAGGTGTGTCAGTAGCCTACTTTCTTTTCATGTAATTCTGACACACAAATTCCTCTGGCCGCCACCAGACCACCTATAGAGTAGCATCTATTAATCATAAACAAAGACCATCAGACCTCGGCAGCAATCAGAAATAATAATAGATTCTAATACACAGCATCACACAATATTTAGAGTTATAGAGTTTAGGCCATAATGGCTAACAGAAGAATTGAGAAAATTAAAAAAACAGTAAAGAACGCGTCAAAAACACAAATAAAACCCTCATATGATTTTAGTCTCTTAGCCATTAAAAATAAGTGAACAATAATGAAAACGAAGTAGGCCTATAGATCCGGATTTTTCGTTGAAAGTGACTTGCATGCGTGCGTGTCAAAATACAATCAAAAATTGACAGTTTGTGCAAAAAGCAGGCACATCCATCTCATCAAGCGCATTACAATTAATGTCAATTATGTCAATTATTATAAGCACAATTAAACAGATGTGTATTTTAACAGATAATTGACGGAGTAGCTGATGCTGTAATGTAACAACAACGTTTGTTCGGTGTTTAATTAATTGTACACATATATATAATGATTGTCCGCATCGTCGTCTTAGGAAAAGCGCCGCAAGCCAACTGGTGTTGTGGGAATAGTTTGCCCGTTATTTTAATTAAATATTAACTGTAGCATTTACCAGGGGCGTAGCCAGGAATTTGATTTGGGAGGGTGTAAATATTTTGGGTGGGTATAAATCTTAACTATAAACCATATAAACCATATAAACCACATATAACCACATGTAAATCACATAACAAACTTTAATGTATACTGATTTTGGAAGGGTATATATACCGATATACCCCCGTTGCTACGCCCCTGGCATTTACTTGTTAAATGATGCGGGTGGTCCGCAAGCTAAGCTGGGAACAAAGTAGGGGTCCGCAATCCAAAAAGTTTGGGAACCTCTGGCCTGGCTGATAACGTACCTTCCCCATAGCTATTTTAAGAGAGGCTGAGCGCCTAAGAATAAGCAGCTACTGTTGTGCTGCTCTCATAGGCGCTATAGAAATCCACGAGATTTTACTTTACTTTGCTTACTTGCACATTTTCATTTTATCACTGCAAATTTTGTGTATCACTGCACGCGCTAAAACAGGCCCTGCCGCAAATTACGAATTGGGACCCTAGATAACATTAAACAACAAATGGTTAGCATGGTTTAAAGTTGCTTAGGAGGCATTAATTCCTGCCACTGACTGCACGCTAAAACAGCCACTAGGGGCACTAACGGGTAGGGCATGATTTGAAGTTGCTTAGGAGTCAGCCTGACGCTCCAGCACGTAACCCACTCTGCCGTCTTCCGCCCCTAATAGATATAATAATAATAATAATAATAATAATAATAATAATAATAATAATAATAATAATAATAATAATAATAATAATAATAATAATAATAATAATGTGATTTTAAGTGGTTTAGGAGGCTAAGTAAGCCTGTGTGAAAACCACTGATGCAGTGGTTCTCAGAACCCTTTGTCTCGCGGACCACTTTTGAGTGTCAAAAATTTTTCGCGGACCACCTGAGAAATATGAAACCAGTGTCTGCCGAAAAAACTCGACAAGCAAAAACACGTTATCGCCTATCAAAAAAGGCTGACAAGCAAAAAAAAAGTTATCCGTATTTTTTTGTTTCTTAACAATATGCCGCGGACCACTAGACGCCCTCTCGCGGACCACTTTTGGTCCGCGGACCACGGATTGAGAACCGCTGCACTGATGTAGGCCTAACGATCTGCATTCAATCAGACTACCTTAAAATTTTTAATGTGTTTTTTAAGATTTCCAGGGTTATTTTAAAATGTATAGCCCCCAATCACATTTTACCCCAAATCAAATTCCTGCTACGCCCCTGATAATAATAATAGTGATGATTATAATGATGATTATAATGATTATAATGATGATTATGATGATGATGATGATGATGATGATGATGATGATGATGATGATGATGATGACGGCAACAACATAATAATAATCAAGAGCGTAGTGACTGGGGTGTATATCGGTATATATGCACGTACCCCAAATCAGACTACCTTGAAATTTTTAATGTGTTTTTAAGATTTCCAGGTTTTTAAAAATTTATACCCCCAAATCACATTTTACCCCAAATCAAATCCTGGCTACTCTCCTGATAATAATCATGATGATGATGATGATGATGATGATGATGATGATGATGATGATGATTATGATGAAGGTAGGTCCCGTACTCGAATCCGAGCGTTGGGTTCCGGCGCTTATCTCCGGCCTGGGCAATCAGCGACGCAGGTGGTAGGCCTATATTCCATTAATCTGGGGTAGGTTGCCATTACTTTTCCCAGACCCACGTTTTACCTCGCAACTTAACGCTGCTCCACATTTTACCACCGCCCTCTAGCGAGTAAGGCTGAGTCGACCTTAGGGCTTTTGCGGGAACTGAACCCGCGACCTTCTGCTCCATCGTCCAGCGCTGTTATACTACTCTTGTAACTTCCCGTCCCTTTATAAGAAACTAAAAGGGCTCTAAGGGTTAATCTATCTCAGAGTTAATTTATCAATAAAACTGTCCAGGGTAGAAGTTGTGCAGAATACTGGTATTAGGCATCAACTTCCAGAGTTTTATCCAGTTTTCGTCGGTCAAATTGTTTCGATTTATTTTCTTGCTTTGTATGCTTCAAATCAGTCAAAAGTCAACGTGCTTTGTGGGTTCAAAATATGTGAGAGGTGGACCCACTAATCTGATGAATAAAATCCACGAGAATGATTGTCATAAGCGAAGTTTTTGTTGGGGTGATTAACTACACTGTAATTAATGCGCGAGAATCCACTCGTTAGAAAAAAGAATATTGTATTATAAGAGCACGTGTCAGAGGATGCATTTTACCCATATACTGTAGGCCTATGTTCTTTCCATAAGGTATTCACGGAATCCACGAATGATTATTATGATTTTATTGATTTTATCTTTCGTTAAGTTATAGCCTGCTGCGCAAATTCTTGATTTCTATTTCTCAAAATGTCAACTGATCGTTAACGATATATCGTGCTAATGTCTCTGATCTGGTAAGCGAGCCCATTGAGCAAGTTCAAGAGCCTCATCGCTATTATTGACTCACCAAGCTTCTTGCAAAAGACATTGGGATCAAATGCGGATTATTGCATATCGATGTAAACGAATCCCGCAAAAAGTGTGAGAACGCCTTTCCCGTGCATTACCACCGGGGAAAAGCACTGGTTTATAATAACTGTTAAGGAGTTACCGTTTATCTTACTGTATGTTCTGTGAAATAGGCCTACCGATCGTGACTTAGAACAAGTCGTGCAAAAAAAGACTTGTTGAATTTTTAGGCCTGAAAGAAATATTATATATGGGTGTCTTTCCTCTTTGTTCCCACTCCTTATTAAAACATTTATTATTTTAATTAACTCAGAATGTCGAATTAAATTGGTTTATGCGATTACGTTTGCATTGGCGATTGCTAAGCGCCAGGGCCGCCGAGAGAAATTCCGGGCCCCGGAACAAAAAATTTGCGGGCCCTTAAGAAAAATTTATCAAGTCTCCGAAAAACCTTACAGGCAAAAAAACGTTGCCAATTCTCAAAAAACACTCTGACAAGCAAAAAACCGTTATCAACTCTCCAAAAACAGCCTGACAAGAAAAAAGACGTTGTCAATTCTCAAAAAAACGCCATGACAAGCAAAAAAACCTTATCGTCACCGGATCTGGGCCCTGAAAACTCCATGGGCCCCGGTACAAACTTACCGGCTGCACCCCCTCTCCTCAGGCCTGCTAAGCGCTGTGCCAAAATCAACCTAAAATCTAATTCTTGACAGCTTCTGACATGGTAGCTGGGGTTAACGACCTATGTATCCTTATATTTTGAAAGCTGCGACCCTGTTCAGCGCACCCGTATTGTTGCTACGCCACTGCATTTAGCCGGAATATTATTTTACAGTGCAATCGGGCTCCAGAGATATTTGAATCAATGTAATTCAACTATTTGTTGTAATTAGCAAATAATATCTGTTTTGAAGCATTTGCTGATGCAGTTTTGGAATGTAAACAAAGCTTCAATAAAAGTAGGCTATACGAAATGTGTCTTTTATAATTAATTAAAAAAGCTACGAGATAACAGATAATGGGTTTCTCAAACCTAACGAAATGCTCTACACCAAGTGACGCGTGTTCAGTCTGACTAGTCTGTGTAACATCAAGTGTAACTCTATGCAGATAGCTATTGCTTCGTCAATAAAAATATTTAATTTCATAAACTCCTACTGTTGAAACTTTGATTAATCAATTATCAAATCCAACCATCAATTTCCATGCGTATGATAAATTGAAATAGAAAAATAGAAATTCAGCAGTTGACGATGAGCTGCAGACAGTGGCGTATTTAGGCATGTTTCATGTGGAACAGAGGCCTCCACACATTAGGGGCCCACACAGTAGCTGAGAATTTTTTGCTCGTCACAAGTGCACAATGAGGGAGGGACGGGTGGTCTGGCAAGGCCCCCAGGACATCTGGAACAGGGCCCACCGCCACACCCACACAATCCTAAATACGGCTCTGGCTGCAGAAACAGAAACGCGATCAATTGATCCAACGCGGAATCGGACACGCGATCAAGGATCATATTTGATCATCATTCGACTCTGAAAAAGATTGTAGAAGGTAAAGTTGCCTGAGCCGACAGGAGGAATGCTCCTACAGCGGTGAACGGAATTGGACGTCAGCAAGATGTACGTACATGCGTTGAACCAGAACCCCGCACCAGTCCCTAGGGCACAGTTCGTGACTCCTGCCAGTGGTTGGTTGTTTCGATCCCAAGTGGTAAAAGGCACGTGATTCTGTATGGTGTTGCTGGCTCCAGAATCAAACGGATTGCATGCGTCTCCGCTGCAGGCGCCCAGATGTATGGCGTATCCCATAGTCTCGTTGTCGAGGACGAAAGAATCGTATTCTACCGAATACCACTGGAGGTTGTAGGCCACCTGCATCTCGATCCGTAGCCTGTATCCGCCGGCGCATGCTAGCTGATATACGGCGTCCAAACCCAACCAGAAATTGCCGTCAATGCTTCCGAAGCCGTCTCGGTATTCGGCCCAGGAACGATTGTAGCTGGGCGTAACGTTGTTGGTTCTCTGATGGAATACGATCCAATCGTTGATCGTGTTAACGGCCACGACCGTTGTTTTGTTGTTCACCGTGACCGTCAGGTTCTTGACTTCGTACTCGACAGAATACGCTGCACGTAGGAAAACAAGAAAAGAACGGAGCACAGCACAGCAAATCACTAATTGCAGATATGACTTTTATACGCGGCGATTTCTCTCGAAGAAAAAAGCCGGCAATCGGCAAATATGCTTTGATTTATGCCCCACTGCCCGAACACAATATTCGTGTCGGTTGCAGAAAGGACCGCGCTGTCAGGCGAAGCCGTGTGTAGCCTAATTGATCGTCTCTATATAGCTGCACGTTGTGACCCGCGGAGAAGCAACGACGAAGTGCCTTCGTCCCATACACACTTCAGAACTAAAGAAAAATATTTGCGATCATCAAGCGCACTCATCGAACGAATTGGTGCTTATATTCTCTGTTTTCGTTGTCAAAAAGATTTCTACCGTTCTATGTATACTTCGAAATTGCTATAGTAACATCCATCCATCCACACACACACACACACACACACACACACACACACACACACACACACACACACACACACACACACACACACACACACACACACACACACACACTATATATATATATATATATATATATATATATATATATATATATATATACAGTAGGCCTACACTGTGAGCCAGTAAAAACATGTCACTGTATGTTTGTTTCATAACTTTGACAAATGTGAACGGATTTTCAGAATGTTTTCACTATTTGACTCAGAAATAAATGGGGACAAGATCTTTTATAAGCTTATTATTTATTATGAATTGAAACAAAGTTAACAGGCTCAAAGCGCCAGATAGTCGGCTTGTTACAGCAGGAGACGCCTGCATTCATTCCACCAGAACTATGGCTCTAAAGCAATCAAGATCTGAACCTCGCTGACAGTGACGGTTCCACGTGGGGGATGAGTGGGGATGCATCCTCCACCGGACTTTCGGAGTTACTTTTTTTCTTGTGAAAACCTATTTTTGGGTAAAAGTCTAGTAAAACTAACTGGGATGATCTTTTTTGCTTGTCAACCTATTTTTCGGTAAAATGTTAAAATAATTAGTAAAATTAGGGACAGAATTCCCTTTTTCAACCTTTTTGGCAATGTTTATTGATTTTCCCTTATATTTTCATCCCCCACCAACTTTCTATGAATTAATTCATCCACCCACCAAGAAATTCTGGAACCGCCAATGCCCGATGACTCTGATTAGGCCTACAAAGTTTGTTTGGGAAGGAATGCATCAGTGAGTCTACCAAACCTAACCTACGCTGCAAACTTAGGTGATCAGTCTCTCTTTCAGTTCACTTATACCCGCACATCTCTATTTGGCACCCTCGAACCGGATGAGAGTTAGCCACACAATTTCTTAATGTATCCGAACAATTTTTATCATTAGTCTCCCGGGAACGAAATAAAAACATATAAGTAGATTTTTCAATCAATTAGAGAGAATAGTTATTGTTAATTAAGAAAAACCATCAAAATTTCATTAATGTGTTCAATGGCGATTACCTGAAAATAACTGAAAAATAATTAACTATAACTGAAACTGTAACAGAAAAATGAAAAATGACAATAATCAAAATTTTTAATGTGTAATGGCGATTTTATAACTGAAAAATAATTAACTATAACTGAAACTGTAACAGAAAAATGACAATAACTTTAATTGTATTTATAACTGGAAATAATTTCAATACACTTAACTGTAACTGAAAAATAATCAATAACTGAAAAACCACACTGAGTGGGGCCGTGGCCCCGGGCGCCGACCAGATGGGGGGACACCAAAATTGACTCGATGACCTTTTTTTGGCTCGTGAAACATTTTTGTATAGATTTGGTTTTGTGATCTACTTAATCCGTATTATATTGCTATTAATGCTTATGTGTAATATGAGAGCCATGTATCTGCGCTATATGCTCCGAAATACGTGCAACATTCACCTCGTCTATGCGATAACTTCTACTTTTGAAAAAAACCGCTCTTATGCTAATCTAAATGCCCGCGAAAAATACGTGATATCTTACGCTTTTCATGACCCCCATTGGCGTAGCCACTGGGCAGGGGGCCGCGCCCCCCGCCTATTCGGTTCGGACTGGAACCGGTCGTGAGATTCGCGCAAAACCGTTGAGTAGTTGTGAGATGGTGGGAGGTAGGTGTCCAAAATTTAGATGTGCCTCCTTATTCCTGAATTCCGACTACGCCACTGAAGAGTGTTGGTCTGACTCAAAATCCACTTTGGTCAAAGGTGTAGGTTTTTAAAAGTCTGGTGATAATAATATAAGCGTCAAAAGTAAGACGTTAACCTAACTGTTCAATGAATTCAATACTGTGACGATTACTGTTGCACCGTATCAGATTAGGTTTAATTAATTATTAGACCTAGTGCTGGTATAAGCTCAGAACTGCTGTTGCGTCTTATGCGGCCGTTGGCCAACATCAACATCTATGCAGGAATTTTGACCCAATACAGTGGGAGAGAGCAATCAATGATTAATGTTCTGACTCCGTGTTAACCACGCGTAATATGTGCTTCGCTCAAAAATCCCAATGCAGTTGATTCAATGGACAGTATCCAGCCTTGTTGGCTGACTGCTTTGTAAACGCAGGTCTAATGCAGTCTATGTTGGTTCTCTACTGAAAGCCTTTATATACAAACAAAGTCTGCCTTAGCGGGGTAGACTTCACTACTATAAGAATATTCCTTTGATATTTTTCTCACGCAAATATTGTGAACACAATATTGATGGAATAAAAATTTAACGATTTTTTTCAAACGCGACAAGCGCTCTAGACCTACGTTAATATTTTGAAGATACATACGTTTACTCACGTTGGATCCAGTCAGTGGCGGCTCCACCGGGGGGGCAGAGGGCCGTGCCCCCTATTGAATGCCTGGTCCTCCCAGTGCCCCCCCAGTTGGGACCCTATACTTAATGCTACATACATTAAACAACAAATGGTTGGCCCCATGATTAGAAGTTGCCACCCCAACGGCCCCCCACTTGCCAAATCCTAGAGCCGCCACAGGATCCAGTGTGATTTGGTTGAGAGATTATCGCCGAGAGGTTATTTCTTAATTGAATTTTGACAAAAATTTCAACGCTTTACCGCATTGGCGCTGATAAATGGAATTGATTGATTGATTGATTGACGATTGACTTATTGATTGACATTACCCGCGGGAGGCAGGCACGACATCCACTTTCTGCGTCTGAAGTAGCATCCGATGTCGATTGTGTTCGTTCTGTTCCAGGTGCACGAGTGGAAGAGTTGGCCGCTGTAGGTGAAGGGGAAGGAGCAGCATTCGCTTGGTATCATGCTTAGCACATGCGTGTCGTTGTCGATCGCTGTCATCAGAGTCCAATTGTATTGACAGCAAACAAATCACCAAATGACAGTGAACATGTCTTATATTAGCACACTATGGGGCCTACTATTGAAAAGAATTAGCACGTTACAGCAGCACAAGAGGCCACGAATGCAGCCTAAATTCCAACAGAAGAGGTTGGGACAACGGAAGAAAACTTTTTTAGTGCAACGATTGTGGGAAAATGGAACAGTTTGGACTAGGGATATTTTTACACCCCCAACACCCCAAACACTACCTCCTCAATTTGAGGTCCACACGCCGAAAATTTACTAATTCCGAACACCTCCCAATTCGAGAAGTAACACCCCCAACACCCTCTAACTTTATCTCTGATGACCTTGTTTGCTTGTCAGATTTTTTGAGATTTTATAAGGTTTTTGGGTTTTTTGCCTGTCAGACTTTTCTTGTGAGATGGCTTTTTCCACATTTATTCGGCAGAAACCCCCAAAACTTTACCGACACCCCCCAATTCACAATCGTAGAAATAACCCTGGTTTGGACGAAGAGGCAGTAACAGTTGAAACAATAAATGGATTCAAAAGTTATATAGGAAAACTGGGTTATTAAGTGTTGAGAGTAATTATAGTGGCTCCACACAACCTAATGCAGCGCCGTCCAACGTGTGGCCCGGGGACCACATGTGGCCCGCAGACTGATTTTACGTGGCCAGCCAGAGCTCAAGCAATTTCTCCGGCAATTTATGTGAGAAAATACACTGTAAGTCAATGGCCTAACCAGGTACTCACGTGAGTTGGGATCATCAAAATCAAATATACACTACAGTGTGTCCGGATAAAATGTATGCCAACTCTATTTTCACTATAAATTAAAGAAACCTAGGCTGTTTTTCATAAAAATTTGGAGTTTGAAACAGAAATATATTGGCTTCAGATAGATAGTAGGCACAAACATTGTCTGATTAAGTTTACAATGAATGCTATTCTACTCGTTCTCTCACGTAAACGCAGAAGACTGCTTATTTTTATAAATTCTATCAAACAATTTGTTTCTGGATCAACGGAGGGAGAGTCTGGCATACCTTTAATGTACAGGCAGATTCCGTCGAAGAGTGCATTCTACAATTAAAACATCGGACTCTGAAGAAAAATTGGCTACAATTTCTACTAGGTCAAGCTGTTAACTGGCTACAATTTCTACTAGGTCAAGCTGTTTGATGACAAATTTGACGTGGTTTCTATCAAGATTTGACCGTACGTATTATAGGTGTTGTATTTCCGATGATAAAATACGTATAATACGGTAAAATTATCGTACCCGTAAAACGTTGCCTTTCAGTATTACCATTGATAGCTATATAGTAGCCATTTAGGGACTGATGAAAAGCCACATATTTTAAGCATTCGATCATTACATATAGAATTGATCACGAGCTATCAAAAAGTAAACACAAACAAGGAACTGTAACATTTACGACTTGCCTTTATAATATCGGTAAATTCGGTAATATTGCGTAGACCGTTAATTACTATCTCAAAGATTTGTTATTGCAGCAACTCCTTATTTGCTTTACATGACGTAACCCTAATAGGGAACCCAGTGGCGTAGCCAAGGGGGCTTGGAGGTTAAAACCCCCCTTGGCTGCCGAAAACAAATATTTTAAATGAATTTCTATGCATTTTTAATTTTGGAACGCGAATCCCCTCCCTTGGCTATGGAATGTAACGGTTCAAGAGGTGACGACCTTTTTTTGCTTGTCAGGAAAAAATAGCGGAGATAACCCTTTTTGCTTGTCAAGATTTTTCCGAAGTTGGTTGCGGACAAAATCGAAAAACAAAACCCTCTTCCGGAAATCCTGGCTACGCCACTGAGGGAACCATAGAAGTATGTCTGAGAACGACGACACCGCCAGGGTATTTTTACATATAATGCGTGTATTTTATTTTTGAGCATAAAATACGTAGCCTATAATAAGCTTACGAGTATTTTATTGTGCGACCTAACGTATGGTCGTATCTTGGTTACTATACAGACCAGCGATTGATTGGAGATGGTTACGGTAGAACTACTGTATTCGATCAGTCAACAGACCAAAGCATAGCACGGCTTGCCAACGCTAATATCTCGAGATTCGTCTTGTGACCAGTGGCGTAGCGAGGCAAAGTGCCGTCCGGGGCGAGAAAAATAGTGTTGCCTTCAATTCTCCGAAAAAAGTCTGACAAGCAAAAAAACGTTATCAACTCTCCTCCAAAAAGTCTCTGACAAGCAAAAAAATCTAAGAAATCTCGAAAGTGCCGCCCCGAGAGCAAGTGCCGCCTGGGGCGCTTCGCCCCCTCTGCCCCTCGCTACGCCACTGCTTGTGACACCGATTTAATTTTACTCACAACAGAATTTAATCGATTTCTGGGCGTAAGCAATGACTTGGATTCGAGGTGAAAGTTAATGGCTTCAAGATTGGAACATTATATAATGGACTTCCAATGTTTATTAACAATAAACAAGAAAATGAATATCGTAATACAGCTGGTTGACTTATTTACGACCACTGATTCATATTACTGTCACAATTTAAAAATTAATTGCTGCTCATTCGTCTAAAAAATAATTATTTAAAACGCGACAGCATAGCGCCAAAATTGCAAATCTTAAGCGATTTTCTCCTGTCTAAATTTATTTAGGTACAAATAAAATTATGTTGGCAGGTAAAGATCAGAAATTCTAAGGTCTTTAGGCCTATTTTAAATTTTAAAGTCATGCTTATAGGAAATCTAGTTGTGACGAATTTTAAATTTGCCGGATTATTTTTGGGTATTGAGTTTTCCATGTTGATTCTCTCATCTGTCAATAATTCCGCCATCCTAGTGAACTGCATAGGCTGTCATTTCCTCCGTAGCTATGACAACCAGATCTGCCGCCTCGTGGATACACTGACCATTGCCCGGCCGACAAACCACCTTGCCCATAGCTATTTCAAGAAAGATTAATCGCATAAGAATAAGCAGCTACTACTGTACTACTTTCCAAAGCGCTGCATAAATTTACGAGATTTTACTTACTTACATTTTGAAAGTTTAAAAATACTATATAAGTAAAATTATATCTTATAGGATATCCATAATATGACCAGGATCCACAGCATTTTATGTTAAAATGATGTCTTATTTCGACTTATGGCATGATATTGCATTCATCGCATGTAAGACGAGCCGTGTGCTATTGTGCTATAGTCAGACCAACAGGAGGGGAGAGAATGGGGACGAGGGAGGAATTCGTGACAACCGCGGTAATAACGACGATAATTGGATTGGACGGCAGGTTAATTTGTTAATTAGTTAATGACATAAGTCATGACGTCATCAACTTTCGGTTACTTGAAAAGCACAGAGAGTTCATTTCTGAGTGTGATTACCAGGTTTCATGGCTGTCATAGCTGTATCATTGTGCAAACTCCAGTTGCAGCATGTAATAGATGCTATTGTATTAGCAACGCAATTGACACACATGTATTAATTTGTTAAATTGCTAATTAAATAAGTAATGAAGTCATCAACTTCCGGTTGCATGATATTTGTAAGAAATTCAATTCTGAGTTAGACTGCCAAATTTTAAAGCTGTATCTTTACCCGAACTTAAGTTATGGCATGTAATAGATGCTGCGGTGTCAAAAATTCAATGGACCCAAGTTCGCAGACACGCGCGCCGCTAGTCCTCTGCTTAAAGAATGTATGGTTGTAACTATGACAAACCGTATTCTAGACATGTCTAACGGAAACAGATAAATTTCAAAATCTGTTAATGGCAAAGAACTGAAGATCAAATTGAAAACATATAAAGTTAGATAACGGTCGATGTAGACATGGAAGCTGATGAGACGTGACATTGTTTATTTTTCACTAGTTTAGTTTAGTTACGCTAGTTTTAAATCTGCAGCCAAAGCTACTCGCAAATTTTCTGAGGGTTTTACTAATTAACGCAAGTATGCTAGGCGAGTATATAACGGTAGTAGTCTCCCACTGTTGATGTAGCGCGTCGATATACTGGTTCAGTCAACATTACCAACTAAACTCAAAACCAGGATCTGCGATCAAAGCAATTTTTAAAACCCAAAAAGATTCTATATCAAACCAATTTCTCAAACCAGACATGATTTTTACATCAAACCAATTTCACGCAAACCAATTTCACTTTTGGCAAGAAATTTAAAAACCTAAATATTTTCGCGGGCCAAATAAAATCAGCTCGCGGGCCAAGGTTTTGACACCCCTGTTATAAACATTTTGGCTTTTTGTATGCTCGGTTCATAAATATTCATATAACCTTATGTCGGTTTTCAGAAAATAAAGACGTGCGCGGTCCGCCTTATGTAGTATTGAGTTTCTTGCGGTCCTTTAAAGAACAAGATTACCCAAATCTTGGCTCTAGTCATAATCTATTCCTGTCGTGTTTAACTTGTAGTAAGTAAGTAAGTAAGTAAGTAAGTAAGTAAGTAAGTAAGTAAGTAAGTAAGTAAAATCTCGTGGATTTACATAGCGCCTTGGAAAGCAGCACAACAGTATATAGCTGCTTATTCTTAGGCGCTCAGCCTTTCTTAAAATAGCTATGGGGAAGGTATATGATCAGCCAGGCAATAATCAACATCTAAAGGGCAGTGACTGCCAGTGAGGCTAGGTTGTTACAGCTATGGAGGAAATGATTTTAGAAAAAGGAATGATTTAAGCTTAGACCTGAAGATTTGAGGAGATAATGCGGGAATTTTAGAAAATGAGGATTCAAATTTTATTGTTTAAAGTTTCCAAGTCTGCGGAGGGAAGCTGGGATCGAGTTCCAAAGTTCAGGTGAGGCGTAGCCTATTCGCAGGGCCATCTTTAGAATTTTGGGTGCCCTAGGCAGATTTTCATTTTCGGAAATTTTCGCCCATTCACATCACATACGGAAAAAGTCTGACGAGCAAAAAAAAGCTTCTCAGCTCCCGAAATAACCTGACGAGCAAAAAAACGTTATTCGCTCAAAAAAATTTTCAGCCCCGTTTTATTTCGCCCCTACAAAATTTTTCGCCTCTAGGCAGTGCCTAAACTGCCTAATGGTTAAGGTGGCCCTGCGTATTCGAAGGTACGGTTGAAAATTTTGAGGGATGACTGATTCAGTGGGCGTGACAGAGTGAGGTAAAATGATGAACGTGTATTGTTTTGAGCGCATGGACTGTCATTTCTCATTGTTCACCGTTAAAAATGGAAAATGCGACATCGATAAATCGATTAACAGTAAAAACTGAGCGCATATCGTTCACAAAGTATAACGGAGTCAGCGATGTATGGCCACTGGCCACACTACGAAAAGGTTCTTATTGACGGCGATTTCAGCTACCACGTGCGATGTGGTGCACTATTGACGTTAGAACTCAGAAGCAAAAAACGTAGTAGTAAATTACACATTAGGCGCTTCTGTTAAAGATGGAGTGGTCTACTGCGGGAACGATGAAGGGAAGGAAATGGCTGGTGAGGGTATGAGGGGAATGGGGCTGGGAAGGGGAGATATTTTAGGTGCGGGGTGGGGACGGGATAAAAGTTGTCCCCGTGTCGCTCCATAGTTGTGACCAGGAATTCCCCCTCTTCCTCCCTACGAATGACGACGAGAAAACATCGCGTCGTGATTTTTCTGTTAAAAGAAACAGTTGAATCCAACGTCATTCGAGAATCGAGATGGTGCTTGAAGTAAGTAAAGTAAAGTAAAATCTCGTGGATTTCTATAGCGCCTTGGAGAGCAGCACAACAGTAGCTGCTTATTCTTAGGCGCTCAGCCTCTCTTAAAATAGCTATAGGAAAGGTGTGATTTCAGCCGGGCAATAGTCAATATCCGAAGGGCAGTGAGGCTAGGTTGTTACTGCTATGGCGGAAATGATTTAAGAAACAGGAAGAGTAAGATCGGAGGAAAGATTACCAAGTTCTTCCCCTTGCTATTCTAAGACTGGGCACGACAGTAAGCAATGACCCGGAATTTCCAATTTCCTCCAAATACCACACTGGAGTTCACTTCCTGGATGGTTATGTGTATGTAAAATCGTTTGTTTATATAATATAGAAATTCGAGATATTTTAAGATCGAACGCTCATAACTGCCCAAAATTGTTGACACAATGGACAGTTATTGTAAAAATTCAAGTGACGGTTCAAACAGACTGCGCGTCAGTGGAATGACGATCGAACGCCATAACCTATAGTCAAACAGACTGCGCGTCAAAACCGAAGATTGGCGTATGAATCAGGAATAGTTCTTTCTTTAGATGCTTTTATTGCTGTTGTTCGGATCGTCTTCAGTCTTTTAATGATACCATTGTTGATGCTATCTTTGTTGTTTCTTTGTATATGACCAAAAAACTTATCTTTGGCAGATGAATAATCTTTAGATAGCATTGTTTGCTAATCTTTTAGTCATCTAGTCTTTGTCTTATTTTCTTTTTGAACGCCATACATTCCATTAATATCGATTCAGTCATCATTTATTACGGATGAGGATTATTGCTCCTAGATATGTGAATTTGTCCACCTGTTCAAGATTCTTTTCAAATAATCTTAATTTTCTTTCCATTTGTTGTCATTACTTTTGTTTTGACATTTAGGCAATAGCAAGCATGCGTTTGCCTGTTAAATCCATACTGGACAACATAATCGCATCTACCGCGGATGTATCCATTGAGTACTGTATATTAATAGAGAATAATCCTATGTGCATGGCAGATATGGATGTTACCAATGGCATCCATGCGTGTCTAATAGTACCTTGTCTTAGGATTTATGTTTGTCTACATCTATGTTAAATAATCTCTATCAGTAACCACAGTATCATTAAGATGTGGTCCAAAGATTCCACAGAAACCTCCATAGTTTGAACGTACTATACATTGTACTAGAACAATACCACTCAACGATCTAAGAAAACGGAAACAAAATGGAATACATGATTATTGGACAAGTAAAATGAGTAGGTCTACTAACATGTTGTTTCAGCGTATTATTTTGGCACAAGTAACAATTTCTGACATTAAATTAGTGCTTGCGGGTCTGGAGAACTTGCTATGAAAATAATGTGAAAAATAAAGTAATTCGGAAATGTTACATGTTAGAGATTCTCCCTACATCTCAAAATCGGAAGCCGCATATGGATGCAACTCAGAGCAGAGATGGTAATAGGTCATGGGTCATCAATAGTCAGTGGGTCTTGGCCAAGGATATTTGTGCGCCCCCAAAACCCCCCAAGACCCCCAAAACCCCCCTCGAGACCGACACCCCTAATCTGATCGGGGGGTTGACCTTTTTTGCTTGTCAGACTTTTTCGGCAGGGGACCCCTAAAATATTCCGACACCCCAAATTGATAATTCTAGAAATAACCCTGGTCTTGGCCCCCATCAACTATTTAACACTGCAGGTGCAGTCATGCAACGCATGACATTTTAACGCACACTTCCCCCGAAGACCGACCTGCACCTCAAATTGGCTTTAAAACAATTAAGGAAATACATAGGCATGACACAAGATCTTGTGAGCAAATCTCCCTATTGCAGACCTCATCAAATACTAGACTGTTTACCATCAAATATTTTGGACCTCGAATATGAAATTTCCTTCCACCATTCTTAATAAAAATAAACAATCTAACCACCTTTAAGAGAAATTTAAAATCATACCTAATAACTGACCAGTTCTGTAGTGTAAGTTAATTATGGACATGTTATGAATAGTATAATTAAATACAATAATTATTACTCCTATTCCTCTAGCTTCCAAGCTTCTGTTAATTAAACTAATATTATTTAAACTATTATATACTGTTAATTTCACAACTCTAATGATAGCTTATTTCATTATCTTATTATTACTGTATCAACTTACTTTAGGCCTATATTTTTACTACTTGTGTACTATTACTTTAATTAAGAATTTAACTTGATGTATAATGCTCTGTCTGCTACATTTAACAATTTCAATGTATTAGGTTGCCTCCCTGGCGGGATATGTTTCCCTTTAGGCAACCATTTTCTTCTCAGCATACCACTTAAAACTCTTTTCTACTATATTATGTACTATTAACTGAATATTCCTGTATAATATTAATTTATAATTTTGATACTTCTCAAGTTTCTTTTTGTTTATTCACAAATGTATATTTAAACCAAAATTGGTTTGGTGAATATTCTGTAATTTGTTTCATCATGTTATAAATTCAATTGATGTCTTTGATTGCAATTGATGTCTGATAATTGAGTTGAAATAAACTTCAAGCTGCAACGTCAGAAGTAGGGTGTAGCCTGTGTGGTCCTTTTTTGATGGAGTCATCCATTGTTTCCAGCAATAGAGCCTTAGTCTTTCAGTCATCTGTCATCTTTCGTTTGTCATTTGTTTTATATTCCTTCGTTCACCTTTTCAATCAGGGTTCTCTTGCATGGTTCCTCAATGCTGGCCATCAATCTTCACTGACATTGTAATGCGCTTGTTAGTATCTATTGAACAGGCGCACTATAAATAGCTAGTGTATGTATATATCCAAGCTATATAATTCAATTTAACATTTCTTTTCAAGATCTTCTGTAAAGGTTCCTGTCTCATGTCCATAGAAAAAACTGCCATAAATTCATGTCTCAAACAAACCTAGTGACTTCCTTTATGCTGTCCAATCAAACCCTGGTACTATGGATCAGCGGTTCTCAACCTTTTTTTAAAAATGTACCCCTAACTTGGCCCTAAGCACACAAGTGAACTTCGCGCGTACCCCTACGAACGTAACATACAACACTTTGAATATTATTTTAGCCTTACGGCATCTCTTTTTTTTTTTTATATTGGCTTTTAAATAAACTTTGGAGATCACACGTTTTGTTTTAAAAATTGCGACCACCTCATTTTTACTTCTGATTAATTTTGAGCATCTTCCACAGATGTTTTTGCTACAATTACATGATGTCCGCCCCCTATAAATCTGTTTTCGCTCAAATTCCCTCTAGCTACTTATTGACTTACCCTTCCCACCAATCTTTAGAACATTATCTCTTTCTAATTTTCTTTACAATTACAATTCTCATTCCTTCGCGTAACCCTTTGCAACAGCTAGAGGTACGCGTATCACCGGTTGGGAACTGCTGTTATATACTGTCTATAACACCGGGGTTTCCCGGCGTTTCAAATGACGAGTGCTTACCAAGTAATGTGAACAAGTACGGCTTATGACAAAGTGCAGTGGTCGATAGTAGAAGAGTTGGCACGTGTTCAGCGAGCGATCGTACGAGAAGTTGGTACAGTTCGAGTCCTGCGCACAGTACCAGGCGCATTTCGCTGTCTCTGGAATGCAAGAAGCTCCGGCGACGTCGACGACGGGTGGCAAACCGGACAATGCGTCGGTCACGGGTACGGTCAGCGAAGGAGAATCGACACCGCAAAGGACCGATCCTTCGTCCATCGTGAGCCTTGTCAGAAACAACGACGACTGTGCATAGGGCAGAGTCATCGCCAGCAGACCGGCGACGATGAAAGACTGGAGACGTGTCGTTAAAAATCGAGACATCGCTGAGAAGAGACGACGGCCAGATGCCAACAAGTCCATGAATTATTCTTTTCCTCTTATGTTTACATTAAGCAGAGCTTCACGTTTCGCCTGAAAAGGATGCATTTGAAATCTACGATTAACGACCTGGATTCTAGAAGTTTAGTAGTTTAGTGGAACTCGTTGATTAAGCTTAGACGTTGTTAATTATCTATTCATTCAGACATCGCAGAGATGGACATGGTCCATTTTTTAGAACCCGACCCGACCCATCAAATCTCCAAACCAACCCAACCCATGCCGGCAATTGCAAGTATTCACCCAACCCATCCCAACCAAGCTTCAAGTAAACAAATTCAGCAAATTTATTGATAAGCAACAATTTGTCAATTACTACATGAAATGTTCATTAAACGATTATTTTAAAAAATAACTGATTTATCTGTCTATCCATCCATCTATTCATCTATCTATCTATCTATCTATCCAATTGTCTTTATTGCAAGGAAATCATTTTTAAAAAAATTACCTCTCAAGTGTCGCTGTATATTTTCCGCCATTACAATTACCAGTGACATGCAAAGGAAGGTTGACGTCCGAGTTATGATTTGTATGGTCTACTTATACACTCTAAAATTCAGCTTCAAATGTTGAAAGACTAACGAATAAAGAACCCTAGAGCTATTATAGCATTTGCTTAGCAAGTTCGCACGCAGTAGCTCATAAATGTTATTGAAGGCAATAAGGGGATTAAGATGGATTTACAGTGGATGGTGAAAATAAAATGACTATAATAACCTTCATTCATCAATTTTGATTCTCGATTCCAATGCTTTGTATTATTATTATTATTTACTCCCACTGGTCTTAAGAAAATATCTCGGGGCTGCGGATCAATCTATAGGCATGTGACGCTGCACAATATCTCTGCACAATATGCAAAATATGCACAAAGGCGATGACGGTTTTATATATATCAAAGGAGATATGACTGCAATGCCTTATTATGTAGGAACAACTGTGTTTGGATCAATAGAACCAGGGGCTCAAGACAGTCCTGAATATACCCCCCCCCCCCCAATCGCTTAACTATTAGCCGTCATAAGTCAGTGTTGCCAGCGACAGTTCGGCTGCAATTTGTTAGGTGAAAATGTGGGAAAACTATAACCATTTTCTATAACCAATGTATGGTGTGTGCACTGTGCCACGTGCAAATCAGCGCTTTGCAACCCAACCCAACCCACCACAACTGCCTAAATTTATAACCCAACCCATGGGTTAACCGGTATACGGACATTCTCACCCCTGGACATTATCTCCCCGGACATTATCCCCCCGGCAAAGAAGTAATGAACAATGTAAATCAATATCATAGATCTTAATTTTAAAAGGTACTCATCGGTTACCTGATGCCATGGCTGCCGTCAGTATCGTTTAGGGTTAGTGTTTAGTGTCTAGTTTATGGTGTGGGTAATGATTATAGTCAAAGTCCATAGAAAAACAAAGGGGAGATTATGTCCGGCTGTGTCATTTCAAATGGTGTACCGGGGGAATAATGTCCGGGTTGGGATTATGTCCAGGAGGAGAATGTCCTACAATCTTACCTACACCATAAACCAGACACGAAACACTAACCCTAAACGATACTGACGGCAGCCATGGCATCAGGTAACCGATAAGTACCTTTTTAAAATTAAGATCTATGATATTGATTTACATTGTTCATTACTTCTTTGCCGGGTGGAATATGTCCGGGGATAATGTTCGGAGGGATAATGTCCGGGGAGAATATCCGTGCCCCGTGAAAACCACTGTAATGATTCTACCTTTAATACCCTAGTTTTCCCGAATAGCTTTTGAATTTGCCTGTTATTTCAACTTTTACTGCCTCTTCGTCCAAACGGTTCCATTTGTCCACATCTCTTGCATGATATTTGACATTTGGTCCCTCCTTCTGCTTGAACAATTTGCATTTATGGGGAAATTATGGCATCTTGTACTGCTATAGGCTAGTGTGCTAATGTTAAGGAATCGATTGCATGCCACGTCTACTTTCTCAGTCATTATTTTGTATGTTTCTATCAAACCCCCTTTCTCTTTTCTCCTTTCTAATGCGGTTATTCCACAATATTGACATTTTTCATAGAGTAAATTACGGCAGCCATTAACTATTTTTGCTGCCTGTCTTGCATTTTTTTCTAAATACTCGATATTTTTGTCAAAAATGGATTCCATACACGAACACAGTATTCTAGACGAGACCGTACTATTGTGTATTATGTAGTTTTACAATGATCTCTTTGTCTCGACTTACTAGTGTTCTTTTCACCATTCAAAACATCCGGTTGCAATTTTTGCTGCCTCCATGCATTGTCGAGATTCGAGATGAATTCATACTTTTGTGCATGGATGATTACCGCAAGTCTTTCTTTCTCTGTGGTAGCTAGAACCCCCCAAGCATATTCATTACCACAATTAGATTTTCCAACATGCATTACGGAACATTGGTCGATATTAAAAAGCATCTGCCAGTCCACAGACCACTTAAACAGTCTCTTTAGATCCTCTTGTAAAATTGTATCATCAGTATCAGAGTCTATGTCCATATTTCCACACATCTTTGTATCATCTGCAAACTTGGAAATTTTGGATAGGCTAATAATCCTTCATCCATATAATTTATATACACTAGAAAAAGCAATGGCCCAAACACTGAACCCTGAGGCATTCCACTGATAACTCTTACCCATTCCAAAGGGACACGCCTTATTCCAACCTTTTGTCTCCTACAACCAATTTTCTATCTATCTGAGAATAACCCTCGCCTCTCCTATTCCACAGGACTTCTATTTGGCAGTCAGTCTTGCATGAGGTATTTTATGAAAAGCCTTAGAAAAATCTAAATACATTATGTCTACTTTCACGAAAGGAAATCCACTAATGGAAGCAGCTAAAGAAAGGAAACAGCGGATAATTATTGTTCAACGTTGCAGTCAACCGTCGCGTGGCAACAACGGCACGACGGCATCATGACATAACATGACTGCCTTGTCCTCGTCTAGGTTATCATAAACCTTCTCCAGACTCCAGAAAGTCTAACAGACTGGTCAGGCATGACCGTCCCTTTGTAAATCCATTCTGGCTGTCAACGATTGTATGCCTAGCCAAATGTTCCAATTTGTTCTCTTACAGTATTTTCCCATGACTTTGTAAATTATTACAAAAGTTAAGCTCGCAGTCTTGTAATTTTTGGTTCACGTCGTTTTCCCTTCTTGACAGTGGCGTAGCGTGACTTTTGGGATCCCGGGGGCATCTTTGCCATGGGGGCCCCAGAGTTTCGAGCTGACGAGCAAAAAAACGTCATCACCTCCTATTTCATCCTGACGAGCAAAAAAAAGGTCGTCAGCACATCATTTCTAGGGTTAGAGTTAAGAAGTTAGGGTTAACCCTAACCTAACCCTAGCTTAGACCCCTCTTCGGGGGCCTCCCCCAGCCCGGGGCCCGGGGGGCTGTCAACAAAGTGCCCCCCTCGCCCCCCCCCCACGTTACGCCACTGCTTCTTGATTAGTGGGCTGACTAAATGCACCTATCCAGTTTTGTGGTACTTCCTCAGTCTTGAGCGATTCTTTGATTATCAATGTAACCGCATACCCAATTTCATTTCTAGCCTCATAAAGAAACTTTGAATGTAAGCCATCTAATCTTGAGCTCTTGTATGTCTTTAAATTGGTCAAAAACCTTGATAACATGTTCTCTTGTACGCACAATATCTGTGAGCATTTCTTCTTCATTGCCTGAGACAGAATTTTGGGTTCTGGTACAGTAGTTGTAATTTCTTCTGTAAACGCAGAACAAAAATAGTTGTCTAAGAGCAGAGGTGGGCAAACTTTTTCTTTAAAGGACCCGATCAAAATAATGTTACATTAGGCGGGCCGCAAATACAAGAAGCCAACATGCTTATAATTTCAAGTGGGAAGAAGAAGGGTTTAATTACTTTTTCGGGATCGGAATCCCACTATTGCAATGTCATAATACGATGCAATAGCTGCGATGACCTTTCTTAATTTTGGGGAAAAGTTGGAGGCGCAATCCTAAAAGAGTCGTGTTTTCATAAATTAATTTAAAATTATTTCACTTTCTGCCGGTTATTGTATGATTCTTTCTAAATGATCACGCGGGCCGCATGGAATCCGGTGGCGGGTCGAATGCGGCCCGCGGGCCGTAGTTTGCCCACCCCTCGTCTAATAGGGGTCCGACTGTGTTATTTCATTTCAATTTTAATCGGAAGCCAATGTAATGGACGTCTGACTGGGAACGTATGTTCAAATCTGGAATTCTTAGATATGACTCTAGCTAAAATATTCTGTACTTTGTGGAATTTCTGCATTTTGTGAAGTTAAATAAACAGGGACTTGCAATAATCTATGCGACTAGATACCAATGCATTGGCTAGCAGAATAAGAATAGGCTGGCTTAGAGAGCAGATGTCTGGATGCGATAAATAGCACAAATATCATTGAAATATGGTACAGCAGGCTTAATGAGAAATTTTACAGACTGAATTTATGTGACGAGAGAGAGAGAGAGAGAGAGAGAGAGAGAGAGAGAGAGAGAGAGAAAAAGAGAGAAAGAGAGAGATAGATATGAACCAAATGTCACACCAAGGTTGCGAGCAGAAAGCCTATAACTAACGACGAGATACGTTTTTAACCTGTTGGGTTGGTGCTATGTTTACGTTTCTTCAACAATCACACATAAAAATCACGAGATTTCATTTCCAGTTTCATTTCGGTAGAACGCTATTTTCGGCAAGCAGACTGGAAAGGGAGGTAGTGTGGACTAGAACACAAGTGATCGTGCATTTGACTAGCAAGTATCCTTTCAAAGATTTTCGATAAGAAATTAAGACAACTCTAAGCCCCGTTGCTGCTATTATTGTCTATTAATATTATATAATTAATTTAGCTGGAAGGCCTCCAGACCAAATGCGGTCGAAATACATAATAGATGAATGACAACACGTTGTCGCGACATTCTCAGGTTATAGGCCTACACCAAATGGCAAGGGAAACGGATGATTCAAGCCCAGGTAGCGCCCCTAGTGGCTTTCACATGGGGCAGTATTGCCTCCTAAGCCACTTTAAATCACAGTTTATGGGCGCTTTTCTGCATTTAGACGATTAAAGACGACGTTAACTAGCAATCGAAAAGATACAGAGGAGCTACAGTTAATTTAAATTCTAACGAATATTATCTTAGCGAAAGCAAGTCACTTAACCGCCTTTATTCAGATCGACCGCTCATACGAGGCACGTTGGCATGCAAGTTCAAAGCGTATTCAAAAAACATTCGACCTGCGTGCTGTTCATCTTCAAAGAAGTTCAATGCTGGTGAATAAACCGTACCTTACAGCCGTGTCGACATTCCTTGCTTGGCGTCTGCGAGTGTGTGTGTGTGTCACACTTTGGCGGTAATCGCAGCCGTTTATCGATCGGCGTATCTGAAAGAGACTGTCAGGCAATGTCCAACGACGTCGACGAGTTAGTTGTCTCTCGACAATAAAGCAGCAGACGCGGGCGTCAGTGTGTTACGGACGCCAATCGTTTGCCGCTAGGAACTGCCATCAATACTCATGCGGTGTATCCATCGAATACTTTGTTACGGGTTGTTGTTCTACTTAATTTGTCGGCCTAATATATGACACTGTTGCTAGTAGTGTTTGTCCAAATCGTCAATCATGGCGCTCTTTACGATGTTGTTTCTTATATGAAGTCTTTTTCGAAACATCTCCACCAGGGTTTATAATACGTCCAAAATATAAATCTAGCATAGCTTTTATTGTCTGTAATAGCAATGGACTGTTCCAGTGCATCTTAGTAGGCCTAATTCAGTCACCTATATATTTTTCTTCGTGTTAATCTACTCAGAGGCGGCTCCACCGGAGGGCCAGGGGCCCGTGCCCCTCCTATTGAGTGCCTGCCCCCCAGTAGCCCCCCAGTTGGGACCCTATACTTAATGCTACATACATTAAACAACAAAGGGTTGGCCCCCCAATGATTTAGAAGTTGCCACCCCAACGCCCCCTCCCACTTGCCAAATCCTAGAGCCGCCACTGAATCTACTGTAGTTCATAAAATTTGTGGTGAACCTCTCATTTCAAAGGCTTAAATGTTGCAACGAGCCAATTCTGCGTCCTGCTCCTTTGCATCTTTGTTTAGGGTTCAGTTCTTCATTTCTACCCTCGTCTGCGCTTCTAGGCTTTACAGTTTCCTACCGCTCCACTGAAGTCTTAAAGTCTTATTCTTTATCCATGTTCAGCATTTTATAATTCTGCAGTTATCAGATACCTATTCAAGCAATAACCTTCACCATAGTATTTACATTTCCACGTAAATTTCTCAGTGTAGTGATTGCTGCATCTAGAGAATATGGAGAATGTTTCACTTCATGCACTGCCATCCACTGTTCCTCATGCGACGCGGAGTCGAATGTTTTATTGAAATCCAAGAACCAGACACATTGCTAGTACTCTATCATTCTTTCTACGTGGCTATTCTGAGATTAGATGTAATTTCGGTCACCTGTTTTCCGGTGTTTTCTTCTAAAATGCTTGGCCTCTCTGTCGCCAATTTCTATATCGGAATTAGTTCTTATGTCTTCACTACGATTTTTCTGTAGAATTATGCTGGTATATGTCATGGGAACACATGTTCTGTAATTTCACATCTTCTGTTTTTCCTCCTTAAACGTAGGTCTACACTGTAGATAATGCATCGGGCAGATCTTACACAGGGAAAGAGAAATGATTGTAGGTTTCTATGTCAGATACAACGTCCTTGAAAAAAATAATGCATCCAAACATTGATTTTTTTCTCTCTAAATTTCGTCAGATGACGAAGTTGACCTAATTCACCGTTACGTTTGCTCAGTGCTAGCAATAATTCGATAAATTGTAAGAAGTGAATATTCTGAACCATCTTTTCGAATGATCGTTTTGCTGCTTATTCGTTCAGAAAGCTTTATAGTTCGATCACTCTAGCCCGCTAGTAAAATAGCGCTATATAAATCAGCCTATAACTAACGACGCACGGCCCTCATAAACGCTGCGTTTTTATTGTCGGTTCTACCTGTTGGGTTGGTGCTATGTTTACGTTTCTTCAACAATGTTACACATAAAAATCACGATTTATGTGACGTGCAGAAGTGGTCTTCGACCGGCCAATGTGTAGCGTTATTTGCACTGAAATTTTCCAGTTGATCTAAGACGATCTACGTTGTTTTTCGTCAAATGCCAGGAGCTGCTTTCAGCGTCAAAGCGTTAGACAGTCGAGGCTAATATGCAGAGCATAACTTGCAGAGATGTTCGTGGATCTATTTTTTTAGAACCCAATCCAAACCAACCCATCAAATCTCCAACTCATGCCGGTAATAGGGTTACTTGGTCCAACCCAACCCAACCTACCGTAATACACTAGACTTTCAAAAACCATGACTTAAGACATTCTTACCATACCCTACCCAACTCACCATTAACATGGGAAAGCCTGACCTAACCCAATCCAACCAACCCATGGGTTAACCGAGCCCATGGACATCTCTGATAATATGTATCTTATGAATGTACTATAACACAAAAATTGGAAGACATCATGCTTTAAACTCAAAATAACTCAATGTTGTTAACATTTGCGCACACCTCAATAGGGCTACCTGTCTAAGCAAACGGCGTCAACGTGCAGATGGTATCAACCTTGTTTCGACCATCTGTTTTGCGTTGTTCGTATCTGTGTGATTCTCTAGTATTTGTTGCAGCGATTCTTGCTGATAGTCAGTGGCGGTTCCACCGTGTTGATGACTGGGGATGCATCCCCACCGGAGTTTTTTGCTTGTCAACATATTTTTTCTAAGCTTTTAAAATTTAAAAAATACATTCAGTGAACTTAATACCGCGGATGCGCGATGACCTTTTTTGCTTGTCAGCCCATTTTTGCGGTAAATTTAGAAAAAAACTACTGAAAACTACTGCGACGGATGACGTTTTCTTTTTGCTTGTTAGCCTTTTCCGGCAAGTATTATTAACATTTAGTAGGCAAAACACTAAGAAGAATTACCTTTTCCCCTCTCATTTCTTTTTTAAACTTTGCATCTCCCCACCAACTTCCCATAATTTTTTCATCCACACCAGGAATTCCTGGAACCGCCAGTCCGCCACTGCTGATAGTTGCATCTATCAGAGTCACTGCTTTACAATACAACTTTAAAATGGCCACACTGCAGTTTAAGTGTTCTTTCGTCCGGCGGATTATCAGATAATCATAGTCGATTAGGAATTATAGGCTACAGCTTAGCCAGTATGGCATTCAAAGCTCTATTTATTTATTCATACAAAAAAATCATTATAGGCTATTTCCTAAACCTTACGCTATGCACCTGTTTATCGTGAAACCCTACACTGTTGTAGGTTTATTGGATTCAATCGTTTGCGTAGCGGTGATCTCGAGACTTTTCGATTCGTCGATGGGAGTTTTAAAGGGTTCGTTTTTAGTTCCGTGACTCTTCATTTTAAAAACCTATTGGCGCAAGGATGTAGGCCTACTGCGAATTCTATGTCAGAGCGCTTCAGGCGCAACCATCGATCCCAGTCCACAAATGTTTGCCTTATAGATTATGAAACAAAACCCGACCTGAGAATAAAAACACGAAGCCCTGAGCCACACAGTCGCCTATGTGTACGAAATACGATCACTTTTAGAGTAAACGTTAAAGGAGATTCAAGTTTATTGTTTGCTGCCATTTCGCACACAAAACATTTTTATAGTTTCCTGCGAAACGCAAACGAAGTGGTCGTTCTGTCGAGAAAAGAATCAGCTAGCCCACTCAAAACACAGTTGTTGTTGTTATAAAAACACATTTACGACGATGTGGTATGCAGTTCATCGTTGTGCTTTATTTTTGTGCTTTATTAGCGCATAGTTCGGCGAAAATCTGATCACGACCTCTGACCAAATAAGCAGTGGCGTGCAAAGGCTGGCTGATGCCCGGGACCAAGTTGTCCAATGTAGAGTAGCGTATGCCAGAATTTTCTGCACATCGAATATTTTTCAGTGTTTTAAGTGAAAAGTCTTGTCGAGTAGCCTAATAAAACGTCGCCGTTTTGAAACAAACACCAGATTTCAAACTTCTTCCGTTCTCTTTTATTCTTACAATTTTTAGAGCACCGATCCATATTTGTCCTCTCACTTGGATGTCTTTCAGCTGTTGCTTTCTCTGGGCCACTGCTCCACCGGTCCACCCCTCTGCACGCTGCTGCTGCTGCCATTTTGCAAAGATTGCCAGTTCCATGTGAACTTTTAAGACGTTGTTTGTGAAAGAAGCGATTGCGGCATTCTAAGGCAATGACCATCACGCGAAACTTTTCCATCTATAAAGTAGTTCTTCTAGCTTCTTGTTTTCAGTGGCGTAACGTGGGGGGGGCGGGGGGCACTTTGCAGCGAGCCACCGGGCCCCGGGAGAGGGGGCCCCGAAGAGCGGTTTCTTTTTCTTTTTTTGCCCGTCAACACTAGAAACAATGTGATGACCTTTTTTCTTGTGATGCTCCCAAAAGTCACGCTACGCCACTGATTGTTTAACATAATATTCAATTATGTGAAACTACTCATAACAGAGCTTTACAGTCTCTATTTCTTTTAACGCTTCGTTCAAATCAGTACAATTAACGTGCTGTAGATGAGTCATTTGGAATGCCCATATACTGGAGAGTTATCGTGTTGGCTTTGCAGATGGTTTTGAATAATGGCCATTGAGACGACGCTTCTTAAATATTTTATTTCGGACATGTCTAGCAGGGTTTGCTAGGAGAGTTACTACAGTGGTTTTGACACAGACTTACTTAGCCCTTAAGACACTTAAAGTGTAAATCACATTATTATTGTTGTTGTTACTACTACTACTACTACTACTACTACTACTACTACTACTACTACTACTACTACTAGCACCTTCGGCTTCGGATGATTCCTCAGGTGATGATGTTTTATTATTATATTATTATCATTATGATCTTCAGCATTTTCACCCTCATCATCATAATGATCGTTGTCGTCATCATTATCATCACCATTACCAATGCCATCATCGTCGTCATCTTCATACCGTCACTGTAAAGAGAGCAAAATACCAAAGATAATTAATGGAAGACAATACGTTCAAACTATTTCCATTCTAATGAAGGCCAACACTTTCATAATTGCTTCTGGGTGGAATTAGTCCAGGAATTTGATGCTTAGCGCTGAGATAATTAATTATAATTAATGAGGCAAACAATTCGACCTACTGCTGAACACTGACGCAGGGCAATAAAGCATTATAAAACGGGTATTTACAGAACTACAATAGACTGAAGCACGCGCTGTTAGTGCAAATAAGTGCATTTTCTCGAGCGCTGCTTCGAGTTATTGCAATATATATATATATATATATATATATATATATATATATATATACGGTACTTCATTCCCGAGGGACTTATGAAAAAATTGTCCGGAGACATATAGAAATAGTGTGCTGCTAACTCTCGTCCGGTTCGAGGTGTGGAAAAAACCTCGGAAGGCGATTGCGTTGAAGCGTTGAATTGTAACTGACAAACTCTGGAACACAATAATATAATTATATATATATATAATATATATATATATATATATATATATATATATATATACATAGGCCTATATCTCACTCTCTCTCTCTCTCTCTCTTTCTCTCCTCTTTCTCTCTCCTTTTGTCGCTACGGTTCCTGCGTAACACATTCTCTGCGAATTTTAATGTCGAGTTTGAAAAGAAGTAATAATTTTGCGGAAAGCGCGCGAGACAAAAGACTCGCTCGATAACATTTTCTTTTGGTTTCAATCTGCCCAGACAGCAGCGTCCCAGTCGGGAATCTGCGAATACATCTGTCGCCATTCCCAATCCGTTTTCTGAAGCCTTTATGGGACCTGCTTAGACTGCTTTGAGTCGTTCGAACATTGTTTCAGTAACTGCAGGCGATCATTTAACAATTCAAGAGGACTGGAGATCAATGGTTGCGCTCAGGGGCTTCTATCCCTATTTAAGGCGGGCGCAGCTGCGCCCGGGAAAAAATGGGGGATATTTTGCTACTAATCTGAACTGAACTGAGACTGATATTGATTCAAAAATAACACTGACCGTGACGTAATAAATGATAGCTATGCCTAACACAAAGGATGAAAAGCTGAATATAATACTAAGTCTACAAGGGAGCAAATTAGTCTAACAGGGGCAATTTGTAATTTGGGGAGGGGGAATTTGTAATTTGGGGGGAATTGAGCCCGGCTGCAAAGGGGGGATAGAAGCCGCTGGTTGCGCTGAGTTCGTCTTATTATTTAACACAATGCGCTTAGAAGCTGCGCAGAGCCACAAGACGAGAAGAGATTTGTTTGCGTCAACCACAGTGTAGAGGAAGGAGGAAATCCATGGTCATTGCTTACTGCATGTCTTCGCGGCTCTTTAAAAGCAAGAAGAAGAGAGAACTGGAAAAGTAGTAGGTCTTCCCCACACCTGCATAACTCTCAAATACCACCCTGGTTAACCACACAACAATGCTTCATAGTTAGACAGACAGAGAGAAAGGAGAGAGAGAGAGAGAGAGAGAGAGAGAGAGAGAGAGAGAGAGAAAGAGAGAGATAGAGAGAATCAGAGAGAGAGAGAGAGAGAATCAGAAAGAGAGACAGGGAGAGGCAAGGGAAAGAGATCGAGGTATAGATATTGAGATAAAGAGAAAGAGAAGAGGGACAGAGACAGAGAGAATGAGACAGAGAGACAGAGACAGAGAGAAACAGAGAGAAACAAAGAGGAGAGAGAGGAAGGGAGAGAGAGAGAGGGCCAGTGCATGATGGAGATTTTCACATTTCAGTGTTGACCAAATTAGTTTGACAGCAAATAAATCGATTATCTTTTTCTGACTTGTCTACAGACGAACACTTAGAGGCGCAAAACAAACAGGTTGACTGTTCGCTTAGGTGCGATTTTAATTTGCTGTATTCGAAGGAAAATTAACATCTTTCGGCCTAATGTAAAAAATGCCAATATTTTCTTGAAAGCTAATGATGTTGGCTGGAAGTGCTTAGTCACAAATCAATTCTGCTATAATGGAAATCGGCCATAAGATGCCATAGTGGTCTCCTTCGATTACCAATCAGTTTGGCACTACCGCAAAAAACAAAGCGCTACCGTATTTAGAAGCGGTCTGACCGAAATCCACTCTTAAGTTAATTGAGGCTGTAGATTGGAAGGCTTAAAAGTCAACTTTCAAAGAACCAGGACTATAAAGACTTACTTGAAACGCAAATCTTCTAAAGGCAAATAGCGAATTATTGCAAATTTACTGCCGGTTCTGCGCTATAAACTCGAGAGAAATATTGTACGAGACACAGTCGATCGATCGACGAAAATGACTTTGTACGTTCTTAGTCGATTTCACATGCAGCGCTAGAATAATTCAAAATCAAAGAACATTGCTCGAATCGATGGCGACGACTTAACTGCCAGGACAGACTGAAAATAAGAAAAACAGGAGAATTGCAAAAATGACAATTGGAAGACTGAATTAATATCTATTTTGCCATCTACTGATTGCTATCATTATAAATTCTGAAAATCTGGTAGCATATAACAAAAAACAGATATGCAATTTCCCCGGCTGTTGTATAATTTAGCAGAATAGGTCTACCTGAATATTTAGTCAATTTTCCAAGCTCATCTTTTCGACGGATATCAATGAAAATAAAAGTATTTGTTTGAGATATAGACCTAATTGCGCAGTCCTAAATAAACCGCGATTCTTTCACTTGTTAATCACTTGCTTATCATGTGTTCACTTGTTTATCATTTTTGTGTGTGTCGTGCTTGTTTATAGACGCGTCCGTATCCGATAGGCGTCTGTGTGTGTGTGAGTATGTGTGTGTGGCGCGCGTGTATGTGTATGTTTGTGTGTGTGTGGCTCCTCCTTTAGTTCATGGCTTATATACTCGTGTTGCAATGCGATTGGTTGTTAATTAACTGCTGATACTGATCAACCAATAGCACTGCTTGACATTGGCTTCTTACGTCATCAAAAAGTAAAAAGTAGAAAAATAGTCTTTGGGTAGTTGTATTGCGCAGTTCTTCCATTTCTTTCGAATTACTACCATTGGGTCGCTGAAGAGTCTGAAGAACGTCGTTAAAATAATGACCTGCGATGTTTTAAAATCTTATTTAACGAATGCCATGCCACTTCTGTCAATTCGTACACCTCAAAATAGCAGGAGGGAGGGGACGTCACAGCCAGTCATAACGCTATACTGCATTATAAAGCCGCGAGCTCTTTTCTCTCTCTCGTTTTCAGGTGAAAATGTCCATCGCGTCAGTTCCGAGACGAACAAAAGTACTTAGAGTCAGACCACTCATGCATGCCTGATTAGTATTGTTGTTGATTCTGATTGCAGGTCTAGTGCTGAATAGGCGCTAACAATAAATACGCCCAGGTCACATCGAATAAATCTTTCAGTCGTCAGCAACGGCACCGAACATTAATGTAATGTAATGTAATGTAACAAAATATTTGTATAGCGTCTCTTCTGAAGAATCACTCAGATGCGCTCCCACAGCAAATTACTGTATATTGACAAAGAGATAAGTTTTAAGTCGTTTAAAAAAGAGGGCCATAGAATGTAGGAGTTGCTAAGCCACGCATACTGGCGTCAAGAGCATTCCAAAGGATATTGATTTGAATTGATTCAAAACCTCGCTTCAGGAACAAAGAGGTTCGTGCTTGGGGCACACTGAGAAAGACCATTGGTTGTGGACCGAAGACACGGCCGACCAGGGATAGAGCTAAGAGGACGGGGTAGCTCTGAAAGGTAAGATGGAGTGGCACCATAAAGAGAGAGTGCAACCGCTCTCAACACACGAAACTCAACTCGAAATATTATAGACGCGTCCGTATCAATTAGAAATGCGTTTGAATGAGACTTTTCGGCACTCTCACCAAGCGAAAGCCTGCACCTTTATAGTGACAGGTTGCAGTGTACCAGTTACGGTGTAGACGGCTACCACTGTTGGAACCCTATGATCTTAGGTTTTAGAACTATTTTTCAAAATGGGATCATGAAGGGGTACGATTGCATTTACGAGAAGCTTATTGATCTGAATAACATCAAGTTTGACATTTGGAAAAAGCATGACTACGAGTTCCTATTTAGCCGATACTGCGTTTGACATGCGTTCTATTATTCGGCGAAGGCGCCACATCGTCTTTGATCTCGGCAATCGATGACAATTAGGTCTATTCGTCTGACAATCTGACTCACTTGAATTCGCAGTCTGACGTGGAGGCCGGAAGAATCCGTTTAGGCAATTTGAGTCGTTTCTATTTTAAGTCTCGTCGGTTTCGCTCAATCTATGTGTATTTTTTTAGTTAATTGATTCGGTGAAAGCTACCATGCATACACAAGAGTCATGTTTACAACAATGTCTTTAGCAACCTTTCTCCTCCAGTTTCCTTCCCCATCAGCAGTCGTTCCTTCGTTTCGTTTCTTTCACTGGCATAAACAACATTGCGTTATATATATATATATATGTATTTTGTGACTAAAAACTTGTCGACTTGTTAGTTATTTTTGTACTTGTCACATTGATATGTACTTATGTAGGCGAAATATAAAAATATCTGACATCCAACGGTCAGCTCCGCACCGTTTGCGCCAAATCGTCCTCGCCGAAATATATTGTAGCCTATTCAAATGAAATCGCCATTTTAGGGAACCAATAGCTGATTTAATTTAGGGCCTATCTGTTTTTGCGACTTGCTTCTATGCAGATCTGTGCTTACATTTGTTAAGTTTTAGACCGACATGCCCAAACTACTAGTTTTTACATATCCACGCTGTTAATGTTTTGAAATTTTAGGCAAACATCTTTTGAATGATTAACCACAATCTGTCGATAACCTTTCGGCTGCTGAAAGTCCAAGTATATTAGATACCAGTGGCGTAGCCAGGATTTCCGGAAGGGGAGCTTTGGTTTTTGGTTTTGGCTTTGGCCGCGACCAACTTTGGAAAAATCTTGACAAGCAAAAAAACGTTATCACCTCTAGTTTTTCCTGACAAGCAAAAAGGTCCTCGCCTCTTAAACCGTTACATCTGATAGCCAAAGGGGGTGGGTTTGATCCAAAATCGCGTCAAAAAATTTAAAATGCATAGAAACTCATTGAAAATATTTTGTTTTCGCTAGCCAAGGGAGAGGTTAACCCCAAACTCCCCTTGGCTACGCCACTGTTAGATACTGGACATTTGAAACTCGTGACTTAATTTTCCAGTTTGTCTCGAAGGAGCCGTTGTGAGAGTGAAATTGGCAGAAGTGGATAGATCATAGAGATGCTCAAATGTTCATCCGGTTGTGGGGAAGAAGTTCAGTCCTTGCTCTGTTTTTATTTTCATTTTATGCAGGAATAACAAATACGTTTTTTAAATTTAAGTTTTAGACCGACACGCCAAAACTACTAGCTTTTACGTATCAGCGCTGCTAATGTTTTGAAATTTCAAACAAAATATCTTTTAAACTCTGAATCTTCTTCTGTTGAAAGCTAGAATTTAAACAATTATTCTGAAATGTCTTTTTAAAATGATTAATATAACGAAACTATTCTCGAAAGTTACATGCAATAAATATTGAGTTGACATTGGTATTGGTAATTACTAATTGGTATTGGTTTTTGGTTTTGACCGCGACCAACTTTGGAAAAATTTTGACAAGCAAAAAAGCGTTATCACCTCTAGTTTTTCCTGACAAGCAAAAAAGGTCCTCGCCTCTTAAACCGTTACATCTTATAGCCAATATTATTGTCAATATTATTGAGTTGACTCAAGACAGACAAGATGTTCACCAACACCGACTAACGTGCCCGATTCTTTCGAGTCAGGCATAAGTCTGACTTTTATTCGACTTCTAAATACTGTACGAGCATAAAAACAGACGCTCACAGATGTAACTACGGTTGCATAGGCCTACATCTGACAACTCTGACATCAACTTTACGCGATCGACAAATTTCCAGACAAGACTATTCAGAACACTTCAATACCAACGTTGAATTAGCGAACTAAACTTATATATCAAGATTATGAAACGTTTGCCATATTCATAATAAAAATCAAGGGCGCCCACAGAAGGGGAAAAGGAAGCAAATGCTCCCTTAAAAAGCTAGGGGAAGAAAATTCCCCCTGAGTTTTGGTATCACGTTAGAGTAGCATATTAATTCGATAAATTCCTGTGCAATTACTGCAGTGAAATTTTGTAACTTCATATAAGCTTACTCAATTCAAGTTCATTATTATCAGGCATTCATAAAATTGTATTATTGTCACTTTCACGCACAGTCATTCTAATGATGCAGAATGTAAACTTTCTGTGAAATGTAAATAATTTATGACAAACCAATAGACTCGCATAAAGTTTACATTCCAATTTAGACTGCTGCAACTCCCTCCACCCAGGCCCGCTGAGAGAAATTCCGGGCCCCTGTGCATACTAAAATTTATTTCTTGACAACCTTTTTTGCTTGTCAGTCTTTTTTACATCTTAAAATTGCCTGACGGTTTTTTGCTTCTTAACCTTTTCACGCCGGGCCCCCTTTTGCTCGCCGGGCCCTCTCTACTTTAGTGTTATTGTTCATGTTATTGTTAATTATACATAGGCCTATTCATCATCGGCCCCCAAGACCGCCGGGCCCCTGTGCAGTTGCCTCTCTCTGCCCCCTCTCGGCGGCCCTGCCTCCACTATAGCCTTCCAAAGACCTCCATCAACAAATTACAATCCATTCAAAACTGTGAAACGGTGCAATTAGATACTGTTAATAATTTGCTTATTTCAGTCCGTTACCTTAAGTCTAGTTGCCCATTTTGCAGTTGTTGCAGCTTTAGTGCCTCTAGGTAAAAATAATGTAGGTGTGGTTGCTAGAGTTTAAAGTAAGTACTAAAAGTAGCATTTTATTTTTTTGTATTTGTCACACTTGGGGGGGAATTTCCACCCCAATGCAACATATAGAAATTTGGGGGGGGGGAATTTTACAACTTGGGAGGGGGAATTCCCCCAGAGAAGGCCTAGAATAAACACTGCCACCGCCCCACCGGCCGGCTCCCTCTGCACACTACTGGAGAGGAGGTAATTTCAAGTCAAGGTGTGCAAAAATACAGTAAAATACAGTGTACCTTACAGTCGAGACAGGACTAACTAATGAGATCCTAAGCGCAATGCAGCCATCCCAGTAGCCTATACATCCACGCATAATATTCAGCGTATGGCTTCGGGTGGGCAGCAGTGTAGGTCAGGCTAGTTTGATCATCATTCTGCTCGTTCGTAGAGAGTACGAAGTGGATAGCTTCAGATCCGTGAGAGTGTGCCAGTAGTAAAATTCATCTCCCCACGGGGACGTCAGACTGCAATAGCAGCAGCTGTTGTGCCAGAACGAACCTCCGTTTACAGTGCTCACGCAACTGGAAAAAGGATTTCTGTCGTTATCTGAGTCTGGCGTCGAGAACGGCATACCGTTCTGGTAGGACGCCTTCTGGATTTGCAATCTGCAGCGAATCACCCGCATCTCCCCAGTAACCGGCAACCTATAGAACATCAAGGTCTGTGCAAATCACAAGTTGACGAGCAGATAGGCCCTACTGTGAGAACTTCATTTCTGTGAAAATTTGACACGGTTGATACAAATTTGAGTTTACTTCTAATAATATTCTGGTGATGCACGAAATAACAGAAGCAAAATTTCATTAACCTAATAATATAGTCTACTGGATATAAAAAATCATTGATTAGTAACTGCTTTGCAAATCCAAATTGGCATAGTCTCGTTAATTGGCTTTGTGCAGAGATGTCCATGGGACCATTTTTAGAACCCAATCCAGCCCAACCCATCAAATTTCCAACCCAACACAACCCATGCCGATAATAGGTTTATTTGATCCAATCTAACCCAACCCTGTAATATATTATAATTTCATAAACCAAGACTTTTCTGACCCAACCCACCATTAATACAGAAAAGTCTGACCCAACCCAACCAAACCCAACCCATGGGTTAACACAACCCATGGACATATCTGGCTTCATGTCGGTGCGTTCAGCGATTCGTTATTTTATTGACAGGAGGCCAGTCTTTTCCTCTGGCGAATGAATGAATGGAATGCTTGTGAAATATTGACTGCTTGCCGGTGCGGGAAGATGGCAGAAGTGGTTACACGCTGGGCAGGCACGCCGACGGAACGGGTTCAATCCCCGTAGGAGCCCCTAAGGTCGACTCAGCCTTATTTGCCAGAGGGCGGTTGTAACATCAAGAACTGAGTAGCAATGGAAACATTGCGAAGGTAACCATAGGTTCGGCGGAATGACTGACCACCGTCCGCCGATGAATGGCTTAGGCCCTATCCACCTATGGGCTGATGGTCATGAAACCGGGGGTCAGCACCGGACCATACAGGAAATGAACGTACGGGTGAACTTTACCTTTACCTTTTAGGCGCTACCTAAATTACCTCGAGGAATAGGTGAAAGTACAGGAATATAGTCTACATTTTGCATAGCTCAACCTGCAGAGTGTAAGATTTTGATTCCAAGCCGAGATAGAAAGACGCATATTCCACTGAAAACCAGGTTCTGTTCGTCAGACTTTCGAATTCGATGCGCAACCGATACTGGATGCTGGTCGTCAGCAGTCGGATCTTCTCCAATCCAAACCAATATTCTCCGGTCACATTTCCGAATCCGTTCCTGTAAGCGATCCAGTTGCGAGTGAAGTCGACGCTGCCGTCGAAGCGGTGCAGAATTACGATCCAGTCGTTGACGGACAACACCGGAACGGAATAGGACAGGGTCGGTATCGTCAGATTCACAAAACGGTATGCCGCAGAATATGCTGAAAACACAGCATTCGGTCTTGAAGTCTGTACTTAGGCCAGAGCATGTTTTAAGAAAAATTTATCACTGCACAAACCTCAGAAAATGTGTGGACATCCGCGCAAAAAACAAGCAAAAAGGTCGTTCTGAAAAATGCACAAAGCACAGAAAATTATTTTCGCCACATTTTCGTTTTATCACTGGGCGTCGAAGAGATTTCAACGGCACTTCAGATTCACTGACAGCGACATTTCAAATGTAAAATGTCCTTTGCCAAAAGAAATTAGCTTCTGTGACCAGCGGCTTTCAAATTCCTTTGCGATCAGCACATTAGGACAGACAGTGGCGTAGCCAAGGGTGGGTTTGGGGGTTAAACTCCTCTTTGGCTGCTCGCATTGTAGGAAGGGGAGTTTTGGGGTTTGAAACCCTCTTGGTGACCAATTTTTTATTGTGATCACTATACATAGTGTACGCACTCATATACCTATATCAGGGGCGTAGTCAGGAATTTGATTTGGGGGTATAATGTGATTTGGGAGGGGGTATAAATCTTAAAAACTTTAAACATATTAAAACCACATTAAAAATGTTAAGGTAGTCTGATTTTTTTTGGGGGATATATGCCGATATATCCCCGTCGCTACGCCACTGACCTATATATTTAAATTATTGAAGCACAATTATAGCTGATGAGCTGACGACCTTTTTTACTTGTCAGAATTTTGTCCGTGCTGCTGTTAATCAAACCAGGGAATGGTGATAACCTTTTTTGGTTGTTAGAATTTTTCGAAGTTGGGAATTATGGGAACCATAACCCCCTTCGGAAGATCCTCGCTACGCCACTGAGGTCAGAAATAGCAAATGGTCATTAAAAATGACCAATGACCATAGATTCACGAAACCCATTCAATTTCCGACCCATGACCCACGGGTCATATGACCCATAGATAATTATAATTGGCAATTGAATATCTTTAATATCATTACAAAACCGTAAAGCCTTGCCAAAACTAATGTTGAGTGCCGATCGAACGTTAAAGCATATAACTACCATACTATAAAATACTACAGAACAAACAGATCAAAACTTTCTCCAACACGACAGGAGATTAATTAAGGTTAACGTCCTTATTATAGAGTACTGTAGATGCATAAATCGCATTGCTAAAATTTACTTGACAATGAGCGTGAACTTAACACTGCGTGCACTTCATCACTGCAACCGCAGTCTTGATTAAAATTTTGATGGGCCGTGGGTCAGGATCAGATGACTCATGACCATAGCCCCATCAAGTACTGATGACCCATTCGACCCACGATCCATCATCCATTGACCCATTGCTAATTTGCCATCTGTGCATTAGGCAAGCTTGGAGAAATAATGGCAAGCAATGGCATACTTGCTGGTGGCAGACACGAAACCCAGGTTCTGTTTCGGATCAGGCACCCGATGTTTGCGGCGTCGGATGCATTCTTCGCGCAGCTGTTGTACAGAACACCGAAATAGGTGAAAGGAAAGCCGCAGCATTCCGCTGGAATCATCTTTCTCGCAGACGATGGCACCGAGGAACTGATCACGACTAAAAAAATCACTATCAATCCATCAATCAACTCCAATCACAAGTATAGGAAAGGCAGACGTATACGAAAGACTAGGCAGCTTAGAAGTTGTTGCAAAGTCAATTATAATACATCAGTTAAAACCATCACTTAATCAAATAAATTTATGTTGACAAATGTGTAAGGAAGAGGATAAATTACATCGAAAAGATAACCGAATAATAATAATAACAGGCCATAATAATAATAATAATAATAATAATAATAATAATAATAATAATAATAATAATAATAATAATAATAATAATAATAATAATAATAATAATAATAATAATAATAATAATAACAATAGTAATAAGAAGAAGAAGAAAAAAAGAAGGGGAGGAAGAAGAAGAAGGAATAGAAGGAGGAGACGAAGAAAGGTTGATTTTACATAGAGCAAAACAAGAAATTCTAACATAACAAAATTTGAAAACTGCTTGAACATGAAGAACTCTAAAAGACTGCATGCATAGCACAGTTAGAACACTTAATGTGGCTTACTTGTCTTTGTTCCACATTTCTGTTACCATCGATTAACTTCAATAGTCTTTATTATTATTATTATTATTATTATTATTATTATTATTATTATTATTATTATTATTATTATTATTATTATAATCATCATCATCATCATCATCATCATCATCATTATCTTGACTAATGCAACGCCGTTACAAAGTTACAAAACATCGTTTATCGTGTGAATACGGGTAACTGATGACAATGTTTATCAATCAAGGGGCAGAGGTCTAAATATCTTGGAGGCACTGATCTACAGTGTAAAATCAAGATGCTTAGCCTTGGCTGCATTGAGCTCTGGATAGAATCGCAGTCTAAATACATACAGTAGAACTCCGATATAACGGACTCGATTATAACGTATACACTAGATTGTAAGGTACCGCAATGCACGGTCCCGTGTGATGCGCTACAGTATTGGACTGTATTGGGTATAACACATCTTGGATATAACGCACTGAATTTTACAGACCCGCTAGCTAGGTACGTTATAACGAATTTCTACTGTAAACAGACTGTTTAAACGCACCTGCATCGCTTGGACAGTATCCGTTGAAGCTTTGACTCTGAAGCAAACAAATAAAAATTATCATTCGAAATGTTGATCTTAGTGAACTGAACGCTCTTAAGGCTTCTTACTCTTCATATCAGAAACGTTAAAAGTTCATTGGGCTGAGTGTTTTGGCCAATACAAACCTGGACAAAGTACAATACGTGGCGCTTGAAACACATTAAACCTGGGACTTTTTTAAAAAAGGAACTCATTTTATTCATTTCATAAATGTATACCATTGAAAATTTGTCGGTAGGCCGTATACACGTGTGGAATTCCAGTTTGCTTGGAGTTCCATATGGATTATGCGATTTGATAAAAAGTGATATATGTATGTATGTATGCGAGGAGGGTCAATGCACCTGCTTCTAGCAACAAAAATAAGTACCGGTAATTAGATCTGGTCGTTGTGCAAACTTCCATTCCAGAACCCGATTTCAGGAATTCAATAGTCCTTTTCTAAAAATATCTCGACCAAGTTCTATTAAAAATAGCGCGCAATCTCCGAAAAATTCATGGACCACAAAGAAGTGCAAACACATTATATCATCCGCGTTCTTCTGTATAGGTAGGCCTATTAGGCCTAATTTTTGCCGTTGAAACAATTATCGATCTCGCTCGCTCTATATATCAGGAAGAATCCTGGGTAATTGAAAAATAGGTACATTGCACTTTATTGCCCTCAAAACGTCATACAGTGTATAATCAACTTACGAAGTTTTCGTAAAATCGGCCTACAGTAGAGCTTCAATATAACGTACTTAGCGGGTCTGTAAAATTTAGTACGCAATATCCGAGGTACGGTATGTCCAATACCATCCAATACAGTACATTGTACGTTATAACCGGGTATACGCTATAGCCGAGTTCGTTATAACGAAATTCTACTGTAGTCCATTGAAATGCATAATGAATTTAATATTTTCAGAAAAATCGTTCGTCATAAAGAGCACCAGAGCATCAGGGATATTTCTACACCCCTAACACCTCCCAACAACCCCCCTCAATCTGAGACCGACGCCCCAACACTTCTCCCCATTTTAGCCTGGGGTGACTGTTTTTTGCTTGGCAGACTTTTTTGGCAGGAACCCTCAAAATATATATACCGACACCCTCCAATTGATAATCCTGGAAATAGCCCTGCTTACCATGTAGTGAGCGCAAGCGGTGATCGGTGCATAGGCGAGAGGTCGAAAGTAGTAGAGTTCGCAGCGCGCGAGTGTTTCGTTGAAGTTGAAGCCGGTGCAGTTCGCGTCGCGTCTGCAGGCGACGGCGCACCGTATCTGTCCGGGAACGCAACTGGGCGGCGGCTGCGACGAGACCGCGACCAGTCGCGACGGGACGTCGACGGCGCACATGGCGGTTCCGTCGGAAAGACTGAGTCTTGTGAGAGACGTCTCGACCGACGACGAACCGGAATCTTGACTCTGCGCCGGGTTCACGAGGACGGACAGCAGAAGCAGGAATAGAAGAGCCATCAGAGCATTTCTGCAACGTCGACATTAACCCCTTAACTGGGGACCCAGGATATATCCGTTCATTTTACATTGAGTTACAGTTAAATACCCAGTTAAGGGGTTAACTGAGACAATGTGCTGCCGTGATGGCACAAACAGTGATTTTACTTAATGGGCCAGGAACAGACACTCGTTCTTACACAACAAAAATAAAGAAATTTATTTTGAGAAATAAATAATTAAAAGTCATGTTAAAAATTGCTGTGCAAAGCATGAGAACCAAAACCTACCGAGAAACCAGCATAGTCGACGTTGAAACGGAAAGTGTTAGGCCTACAAAGATTACTGTAACCTTATCCACGCGTATATGCTAGCCCGGTAGGGTGACCAGGTGTCCCGGATTGGTCGGGACAGTCCGGGAATGAAATAAAATGTCCCGCGTCCCGGACAGGTCCTTTCCGGGACAATGAGACGTCCTGGAATGGATTTTTCCATAATTAAATACCTATATTTTTGCTATTTTATTTTGCAACCAACAGAACTTACACTGTAATATAAAAGCCAACAAATATACAGAGCCACTGTATCTTTTGTAAATTTGGTATGCATGCGCTACATAAGTAAATTTATTTATGTAAATTCTATTCACTTGGTTGACGATGATTGGTTCCCTTTGAGCGGGTGGCTATGACAATGCAAAGCTTAAAACTGGCAGACCACCGTGAGTATGGCTTTGGAATGTGATTAAAATACATATGTTAATTAATTATTAACTAGAAAGAGGCTCGCTTCGCTCGCGCTCGCTTCGCTCGCAGTGCAGGATAATACTAATCCATTACCATACCTAATACCCAATCATTGAATTCATGCTGAACAACATTTCAAGGATCGCCACCTAGCCAAGCTCTGCGCCACGTAATTTTTACGTTAAAATCAACAATACACGTATTTTTGTGTACGTTAAAATGTACGTTAAAATTGCACAATCGAACAATTGTTACCAATAGCAACGTCGTCGCACGCCCAGCCGACCGTGTTAAACTACGATTCTACGAACAATTGTTACCAATAGCAACGTCGTCTTCGAACATCGTCCACCAACGCATCGCGACGTAAGGACTAAACGGTCTAAACCGTCTACCAATAGTCAACGCTCGCCCACCAACGCATCGCGACGTAAGGACTAAACGGTCTAAACCGTCTAGCAATAGTCAACCAATCAGAACGCTTGAAGGTAACAGACATACAGATAACGATCTTAATATTATAGATATTATTATTAATTTCAGGTAAATCAACTGTATTTTTAGATCTACAATCAGTGTACAATAAGATCTTTTACAGTCAGATCTACAATCAGATCTACAATGACTTAAGCCTTCACAGTACTATAAGTTATAACTACTACTATCATGGCGTCCCGGAATGGCGTAAGAGAAATCTGGTCACCCTAGTCCGAGCCGAGCCGTCACATACCGTCACACAGACTCAGGTGTAGGCAAAGCTTTGCTAATTGAAAAACCGGCAATTCCATTGAAGAGAAGACATCCTCTACCTTGGTCTCTTCCTCAACCGTCCACTGATTCCATTCTTGACCCCTAAGTCGACCATTTGTCTCCTTGCGTTCGGTGGGATTTGCCTATCTCTCTGTCCTGAAATCGAGTGATACGCCTTATATACGTTGCGCATCTAATATCAGCAAACTGAAAGCTTTCCGCGAAGACATCGACTAGCTCAATAGTGAGTTTAATTGATTTGCGGCCGAAAATCAAACAACGCAGCTTCCTTTGAGCCGATAGAAGCCTTTTAAAACTGCGTGCGTTGTGGGTTTTATGTGGGTAAAATTGAACAACAATGAGAAGAAAATTGCTCGTCCCACTTTAAAACCTGCATATCGACAGAATTATCCGTCGTCCTACTTTGATCACGATTAAATTCGGCGCGGATCGTCGTCGGTCGTGCACGATTTTCCATTCAGGAGTTGCTCACACGCAGTTACTTACAAACATTTGTATTTCCTCGTGAATTTTAGTTCAATGCTTTCTCAAGTACTGTAGACAATTTCTCACACGATAACTATTTTGGCAGGCAGTTTCAACAGATGAAACAACAGGTAGTCTTAAAATTGCAGTTCACGACAACAGCATGGTTGATACAAATTGCTTGGAAACGTTTCCAGAATTTTCTGTCAAAACCAGGTCATCATCACTTTCAACACAACCACAAATTATCCTAACAATGAACTGAATCAATTTCAAGATTAGTCATTCTGATAACAATTGCCGAAGTAAGTACAGTAGACCTTCTTATGCACTGCTATGATATGGCGACTGTCACGGGCACGAAATTATTCTAAAATCACAATCCTGCATCTAATATAGTTTAAGACCTAAGGGTCTGTCCATTAATCACGTCAACAATTTAGGGGCGGTTTGAAAAAGTTTGACAGCTGTTGACAGGCGGATGGGGGTCAAGAGAAGTTGACGTCAACAATTTCACTTTTTGCAAATAATTAAAAAATAGGAAATTTCATGGAATACTACTTATTACAATGGAAAATAGCTTGGCAAAAAAGGTCATCGCCGCCACATTTTGACACTCGATTAGGAAAAAAGGGAAAAATGGTAGAAATGGTCATCACCGCAAAAAATAATAACCTTGTTATTGGGACCTGTCATTGATCTTAGGGAGAGGGGGTAAAAAGTTTTTGACACAATTATAGGGGGTAACTGAAAGTTGACAGTTGTTGACAAGGGGGAGTCAAAACTTGACCAAAAATTGTTGACATAATTAATGGACAGCCCCTAAGTTGCTTTCAAAGGCGCAAAAGCGGACTATCGAAAATTCGGTTTTATATCGTATATATTATTGCATTTTCTTAATACATCTTTAACTTTTACCTTTTGTTGATAAGCGTCTATGAACTGAAACCGCTTCCATCTTCACACAGATTGGAACCTCCTATAAATTCTGTCTTCCTGTTCTGTTACACAGGCCGCAGTCACTGCAGCCACTGTCTGTATAGATGAACGCGCCAGTGCTGGACTTAATAGGGTTTTGACTTAAGAAGCGACAAATAGGCCTACTATCGTATAGGTTGTTGAATTCGCCTGTAATAACGACTGATATAAACTGTGAAACACTGTAGATCAAGCAGTAAAATGATGAGACGAACTAAACAAAGCCAATATTATATTTGGAGAATGGCTGATATTGAAAGAACTATCCGTCTCCTTGCAGCGATCTGTACAACTAAGATGCATGTCTAGGCCTATATGTAAATCTTGCATCGCATTAGATCGTTTCTATAAGACAGCGTCAGAAATAATTATTGCCGATGTCTTTCTGCAAGCGCTCTTTTTTTTCTTGTCAGCACAAAGTACAGAGTATATTTCAGATTTCAGATTTCTTAAGAGCGCTTGATTGACTGATTGACGGAATTTTCCTCCACAAGACTTGATTGTTTGTCCAGCGTTTGGTGGAGTCTCTAGCGGTTCTGTACTGATTTCAACCGAGACACGCAGTTATGCAGTTGGACGAAGTTTTCGATAAATTCTCCAGAGCCTAGACCTTTTTCGGAGACTATTCGATCCAAAAAGCACGTAGAACGAACCAAAAGGCACGCAGCAATTAAAGAAATTTGTCGGATATGTATAAAGCGCACACAATTAGGCCTAATTGTTGATTAATTACCAGAAGATCTTTTCACGACTGAATCCGGTGAATTAGGCGAGTGGCGTGTTAATAGGTTGACGCTGTTGCTGTCATGCAGTTATATAGCGCAGTAGCATTTACTTCGAAGATAGATGGAGGTTCAACGAAATCAATGACTCTCTTTTCAATTTAGACATTTTCTTGGCACTCTTCGACCTTCGCTTGGTCATCTCCTATTCAGAAGCTAATGAGCAACACGATTTAGTCGATAATACTTTGCGTCCGTTCATTGACCATCCGACATAAACTACCTATGCAGTGTTTTCTAACCTACCTGGACAACGCGGTCTGAATGTACAGACGGAGCTGAGGAACGCTTCGTGGAAAACGATGACATAGAGTCTATAAATCAGTGGCGGCTCCAGGATTTGGCAAGTGGGTGCCGTTGGGGTGGCAACTTGTAAGCATGGTGGGCTAACCATTTGATGATAGGCATGTAGTAGTAAGCATAGGGTCCCAACAGGAGATCAGTGAGGGTTCATGCATTCAATGGAAGGGCTCGTCCCTCTCAGCCCCCCATGTGGAGCCGCCACTGCTATAAATAAATAGTTTCGAAAATGAATTTTAAGGCTAAGGCAGTCGTGCAGGTAAGCCGCGCAAATAACAGGTCGGAAAAAGAAAGAATCAAAATGGAAAAATCAGATCCAACACAAATGCCGTGCTCATAAAAAGGCTTTGGCTATAATGGTCTACTTCCGTGTGTAAACACAAACTTTGTCACGATCGTCGACTATTACTAAGTTTTGCTGGTATAATTTGACCCTGTCTGTGTGGTTAGCTGAACTGGTTATCGTAATATTAACTTGCTTATGCCGATGTGAATTGTATTATAGATAATATAGATAATATTATTTAACTACAGCTAATATAACAGGGGCGGGAAGATAGAAGTGGTATAACAGCATGACGTCAATCCCGGGAGCGCGATCGTGAAACATCAAATGAAATGGCAACATTGGGGTTCGGCGGAAGAGACTGGCCAAAACGCCATGAACACGGGGGCGGCGCAGCGCGATGCTGACGTCAAGGGAGCGCGACGTGAAACGCAAATGAAAGTGGGGTTGTCAAAAACGCCATGAACAGGCGCAGCGCGATGCTGCCGCTATAACTGAAACTTCGACTTACTTACTTACTTCACTGCGACATGTTGATACCTAGCTAACTGTCAGCAGTCAGCACTTGGAATGTGCATTGAGAGATGATATATTGTTTTACTGTAGTTCGCTAGGCGGCCAAAAGAATCGCGCTCAATCCGCAGCATCCGGTGTGGATGGGAAGAACTAGCGGCGACTCTGGTGTGGTGGCAGTCCCGCAGAGAGGAGGGCGGGGGGAAATGCCCCCTGGACCTGGCGATCTGTAGGAGGCCCGGGTGGGTCGCAATAAGGTTATCTCAGGCAATGTTATTTCTTATTATGGACGCTGTGGTCGCTCTAGAGGAGGGAGACCCGCAGAAGGTAGGCCTACTGTGGCGAGTCCTTCAACGTCTTGAAAAGTCTGACGAGCAGAAAAAACGTCATCGCCACTTTTTCACACTTGTTTTGTGTATTTTAAGAAAATTTAGGAAAATCGCCGAACTTCTTCGAGGCCGCGGGCGCCGTCCTGCAGGGGGCGGGCACCAGAAACCATTGTTGATTTTATTCACGACGGTAGTTTTAACATTTTACCAAGTTAAACGCCTGTCGTCGAAAGCAAACGCATCACAAACTCTCTAAAACGATTTTAAAAGCCCGCGACTGCTCTGCCCGGAATTTCTCTCGACGAGCCTGGGTGGTGGCTTGTTTACGCCATTTTGCCTAGTAGTACAAATTAAGGGATAACCCTTTAGCTTGTTTGCTTCATACTAAAAATTTTTGCTGACGAAGGACTTTACTGACTTCAGCCGGCCTCACACATTTAAAGCATGCTTGGCATCGCCTTTCACATGCGACTTAGCCTAATCGCTTCTTGATTTTCTAGCAGCTGCGTCATTGCTTACAGAAATGTGAATAGGTATTCGGGGAATTACAGAACGACTCGTTGAACTGCAAAGATATCTTCCGGAAGAGCTCTTTGATGCGTTTTAACAACGGAACTGTGTCGGCAATACTAGCCTCGATTACAGTTGTTGGCAGCTGTGACTGATGGACCAAATAAGAATTTCGATTTTAGATGCATGGTCCTGACCACTTGACTTATAAAGCACCTCTTTGCAAAGCCGTAACCAGTGGTTTAATTTCGGGAAGATGTTTAATGTTTATTCATTCTTGAGCAAGTGGATGGTTGGATGGATGGAGGGAGGGAGGAGCAGAAGAACTGGGGTCACTGAGTCGAATTCGAATGTTAGATAAAGTTCGAAGTCTGTCTCGAAGTTGTCACGAATCACAGTTAGCATTTCACTTATACGCTTATTTGGTAAAATTCTCTCGCGATCCTATCTAAATCGCGAAAGACAGTAAAAGACCTCAAGAAATTTTTATCAGGGTTGCCCGTTTTAATTATGCAGACAGAGACATTGAAATTAATTCTGATTCAGAGTAGCGCATAATAATAATATCATTATCGTCGTCGTCGTCGTCATCACCGTCACCATCATCCAGAATTGAGATTAAGGACTGCTGAATGGCAAGACCTTGATAAAAGATTACGTGAAAATGAAATTCGAATTTCGCTCTCGAGTTAGTTAAGCCTGTTAATTATTTACAGCGCCAGTACAGCTGTCGAACAGACTGACTTGCAGTCACAATCTTCAGAAGTTGACACTTAACCCCTTAACTGGGGATCCCGGATATATCCGTCCATTTTACATTGAGTTACAGTTAAATACACGGTTAAGGGGTTAAATCAATCGTCAGGCGTACGACGAGAGTCAAACGAATAACCACTTTGCATACTCTATATTGGCCTTGTATTTTTTTTGCTGTCACCGTCAAGGCCTTCTGACTACTGCATGTATGTAATCGTTATCACTATCAAGCAGTATATCTACGACGAAAGTTGCCAACATTGTTCGATCGATAACTTATATCAATTTTGCAGCACTTTTATTTGAAAGGCGAGGTCGAGAACCTTTCCCAAATCCATATGCGAATAGTCGATGACACTGGAATAGATAGGACAGCTGGAAAATAATTCTAGCGTGTAAGTAGTCGAGAAACAGCATCAGCATCAGATACACCTGTACAGTTCTCAGTAGCCTACGTCAGGTACTCAGGTAGGCTAAAGTCTAATGCCGTTTCTAGGCTATATCGAAAGTAAGTAAAGTAAGTAAAGTAAAATCTCGTGGATTTCTATAGCGCCTTGGAAAGCAGCACAACAGTAGCTGCTTATTCTTAGGCACTCAGCCTCTCTTAAAATAGCCATTAGCCATAGGAAAGGTATGAGATCAGCCAGGCAATAGTCAACATCCGAAGAGCAGTGAGGCTAGATTGTTACAGCTATGGAGGAAATGATTTCAGAAAAAGGAAGGATTTAAACTTAGACCTGAAGACTTGAGGTGATAATGCAGGAATTATAGGAAATGGGGACTCAGATTTTATTGTTTTAAAGTGTCCAAGCGTGCGAAGGGAAGCTGGAATCGAGTTCAAAAGTTCAGGTGAGGCGTATGAGAAGGCACGTTGCAAATTTTCAGGGATGACTGATTCAGTGGGCGTGACAGAGTGAGGTGAGATGATGAACGTGTGGGTCGAGGAGGCTGAGGGGTTAATAGTGATCTAAGGTAGACAGGTTTTGAAGACTGAAGTGAGCTATACGTAAATGTTCTTAGGTCCAATGTTGCAGACATCTGTTGGTTTATCAATTCTCGTTCGTTTAGTCAGCAATGCTATTCACTGGGCTTATCCCGACTACTTCACAAGCCTAAACACGATATTGCACTATCATATTACACACACGAGTAACTGAGCATTTAATTTTGACTTAATTCGCACTTTGGTGTAGCTTAGTATTCGTTTCACTTAGTAGGTTACCACTGATTATGGCAATAAAAGATATATATACCGTATATAATCATATATTTGCATAGCACCTCACCATTCACAGTGCAGTATATATGTTCTGTTCTGTTGTTTAGCCATCCTCGATGCGAGGTTGGGCTACACTATGTATCACATCTCTCCATGTCTGTCGTTCTTCTGTTTTCCGAATCATGTTTTGGAACGAGAGTCCAGTCCATGTTGTTATGTTATCTAGCCAGGCTGTTCTTGGTCTTCCGAGTGATCGTCCTCCGGATAATGTTCCTTGAATTAATTCTGTTTCTAGGCAAGAGCCTTGTTTTCTCATGACGCGTCCATAATAACATACTTTGCCTTTTTTAATGTTGTTCAGCAGACATCTTTTCGTACCTGACTGCTCTAGTATATATATACAGGGTGTAAAAGTGAAAAGGGCACCCCTTTATGATATTTAATATCTCGGCTGCGTGTATAGCGATTTCAATGACATTTATAGGCCATATACCTGGGGATGTTTCTGATTCAATTTCCAAATTTCATGCTGATATCTTTAGTGTTTGCTGAAATATGGCCAAAAAACTAAAGAGACCCAAATTTTAAAATTGACAAACAGAAGATAACGTCATAGTAATTTGTATCATTTTAAAGTCTAAAATGGCGTCGTTGTCATTGCGCCAGACAAGGTCAAGAAGGGTTACTTACGGCCAACAGATAAACACAGCAGCATTATGATTGGCTGCAGGACTGTCATGATATGCTTGGAGAAGATTTCATGTTCCAGCAAGACGGAACACCTGCCCACTCTGCTCTCAGGACCCAGAATTTTCTGTAGCAACATTGTCCAGATTTCATCAAGAAAGATGACTGGCCACCCAACTCCCCAGATATCAATCCACTTGACTTCCACGTCTGGGGGAATCATGTTCGACAGATATCAAAAGTATCAGCCAAAGCCACAGAACATCACGGAGTTGAAGACTGTGCTGAAGAATATTTGGGAGAGTTTGCCTGAGGACCAGATCAAGAAGTCGATACTGTCAGTGAAGAAGCGCTTGTTGGTATGTGTGAAGGCTAAAGGTGCATGGACATTTTGAGCACCTGCTCCCGCAACAAATCATCTGAAACCCTCTTTACGTTCAGGGCCAAAAAAACTTTTAAAAATATTTTTATCACTTTATTATGACGTTATATTCCAATGTCAATTTTAAAATGTGGGTCTCTTTAGGTTTTTGGCCATATTTCAGCAAAAACTAAAGATATCAGCATGAAATTTGGCAATTACATGAAAAACATTCCCAGGTATATGGCCTATAAATTTCATTGAAATCGCTATACACGCAGCCGAGATATTAAATATCATAAAGGGGTGCCCTTTTCACTTTTACACCCTGTATATATATATATATATATATGTATATATATATATATATATATATGTGTGTGTGTGTGTGTGTGTGTGTGTGTGTGTGTGTGTGTGTGTGTGTGTGTGTGTGTGTGTAATGCATATATAGGCTATTTAACATAGCCACAATAACCTAAATAAAAATTATTATTGCTACACTATTATTTAAAAAAATTAAAAGTAGAGCGTTAAGATTGCTAGTTACGAAATACATATAGACTGTAGAGCCATGCATATGCATTGTTTTTAAAACGTCTCGCTCTCGCCATCGACTGAGCAAACAGCGTTTGGCCTTTGGTTCGATATCAATATCTGGTCGTCCAATGCTATGACCCTGATAACGATGAGTTATCGATCACCGTAATAGATTTACCTAACCCACATACAGTAGTACAGTGTGTACATATTATAGCAGTTATGCGCTGACATGGATTTTGAACATCACGACCTCGATTCATCATCTGCAGAATGTCAAATTGAGATCACTGACACAGACTATACGATGACATCGGATAGCGGAGAGCTCACGCTCTTGTTTAACTTAGCGCTATATCATTTTACTGTTTAATGTGTGCTGTGGTTAAAACCTACAGGCAATGGCGATAACTTGGATAAAAAGTGAGAGGACCAATCCCTATACTTTCCCCTTTCTATGGTAGCCCAGTGGCGTAGCCAGCGGGTTGGGGTAACAATGGGGTTAAAACCACCCCTTGGTTGGTTGGCTGACCAAACCATTTTTATTGCGTATTACTATTCTGTGGGTGGAGGGGTAAGAGAAAAGAAGCAAAGGCAATATAAATATAGTTGTATAGGTTGTCCGCGCGCTCGTATATCTAATTATAACCATGGATATTTTTACACCCCCTAACGCCCTCCAACACCCCCAATTTGAGGTCGACACCCCATAAAATGGTAATGTGACAATGGCATGCATAGAAAATGCATACTAATTAGCCCTGAACACCCCAAATCCCAAATGGAGAAGTACACCCCCAACTTTTATTCTCGGATGACCATTTTTGCTTGTCAGCCTTTTTTGAGACTTGATAACGTTTTTTTGTTTTTGTTTTTTTGCTTGTCAGCCTTTCTCGGCAGAGACTTCCAAATTCCGACACCCCCAGATTTTCCCGACACCCCCAAATTCACAATCCTAGAAATAACCCTGATTATAACTGACCTAACTAAGCAAAATATAGGTGAAGACCTTTTTTGTTTGTCAGGATTTTCTAAGTCGGGGAAAGGTTGGTCGCAACCTCTTCGGAAAATCCTGGCTACGCCACTGTGGTATCCCATCAAAAAGTGAGTGGGCGGCTCGAGTCTAGAGATCTAATGGAAGTTTACTCCTATGCCTACAGGCCTGTTTTACGGTCGGGCCGATAGATTCGCTTATTCTCACCTGAACTGAACACATTATGCTCGAATGCTCGAATCGCCGACGACGGAAAGTGCTTGAGTGCAAAAAATGTAAAAGGCAGATACTAAATTCGATTTGATATTAACGCAGACAATGAAGCGCCACGCAGACCATAGTAATGTTTATTCCGACATGTGAATGTCCGATTAATTATACATTCACTCTTTTTAAACAGGATCGAACCCGGGTTGGCGGCTCATCTCATCTCATCACCACTGTTGTTCCCGTCCAATCTAATATCCTAAACTACTGAGGTTTATTTTGAACTCGTTTACAGTTGTAGCCGTTACTATCCCATCATCCAGTTCATTCCATCTGTCACCTGTCTGCCATTATAACAGAAGATGTCACTGGTGTATAGTTATTATATCATGCTGGGTATATGGAATTTTAACTCTCTAATGTGCTATCGAGGCACTCAGATCCTTCCACTTGTAGTGGATGACCCCCTCAGCGAGGAACTAAACATGATTTTTAGCCGTCCTGCCAACCATTCAATGGAAGTTGAAATATTGTTTCATTTTATATCAAGAACTGTTTGTCTAGCCAAATAAAATGCACGTAAGCAGTAAGCCTATAATACAAAACTCTAATAGTGAACCATTTCACGCCATTTAGACCAATGCGACGTCAATCAATCAAGGATTGTTAGAATGCATATGTAAAGTTAAAGCCATGTGAAGGTAGGGGGTCTATGTTTATGATAAAGGAGGGATCACAGTGACGTCACACTTTCCGTACATATAAAACCTGAAATATGCGATGATATTTTACTTTCTCTTCTTATGGATGTATTATAATATAATAATATAATATAATATAATATAACTAGGTTTAAAGTGGTTCAGTAGGGACTGCCCTGTGTGAGAACCACTGTTGTTCCCGTCCAATCTAATATCCTAAACTACTGAGGTTTATTTTGAACTCGTTTACAGTTGTAGCCGTTACTATCCCATCATCCAGTTCATTCCATCTGTCACCTGTCTGCCATTATAACAGAAGATGTCACTGGTGTATAGTTATTATATCATGCTGGGTATATGGAATTTTAACTCTCAATTACATTCTTTATCATTGCCGGAAGTTGAATATCTCCGTGTTTCGCTGTTGAAAATTGAACGAGAAACTCAAATATATTAGATAAATAACCTGTGTGACATAATTTATGGACGACGCTTTAAATGCAGTGTTTAATCTAGGCCGTTTCCGGGGAAAATTGCCCTTGTTTCTCCCCGAAAATTTCAAATCCCCCCCGTAAATTTTGGCATACTACATGGACTAACAGCAGCTCCTAGCAGAATTCCCCCGCTTTGTCAATTTCCCCCAGCTTTTTCAGTTTCCCCCCGGAGTCCAGGAGTCTAGATTAAACACTGTTTAAAGGGAAGTCCAAGATTTGTGACGTAGGCCCTACCTTAAGAGGGAGTTCCGAGATTCTTAACAGTTTGTGACAGAGGAAGGATAAAAACTGTCAAAACTCGCCTGACGCACTTTATGGACGGCCCCTATAACCACTTTAAGTTTACACTTGAGAGTCAAGAGCATTTGCTATACGCTTCAAAAACACGACCTAGCTTCTCAAAAATTAGGCTTAATTCATACTATACTCATATTTCATAGTCCATTTTCAATTATACGATTGGCGTAACACAAAGTAATCCAATGGGAGCGAAGCTAGCAATCATTCTTTTAGGCTGCGTGTGTGTGTGTGTGTGTCGTCTTTCATATTCACAGTGTATTTCAGTAGGCCCTATCGCTCGAACAACTCATGATCGGTTTATAGCTTGTGACTGCATTGCTATTTCAACGTGTCGCAGAGAGCCCGCTGCCTTGTGGTGGCGAATTTGATATATGCCTTCATAGGATTCAATTGGAAGAAAACAGAGCGATTTGTTAGACTAAATGAGGGCTATAAGCAGGACCGGCCTTAAGCCTGGGCAAACCGGGCCTTTGCCCAGGGCCCCGCTCCTCTAGAGGACCCGCGCAAAGTCTTCTTCGGAGAGCCCCGCGATTGTCTGATTACCTTTTTTGCTTGCCACAATTTTTGCGTGCGCGAACGGCCCCGCGATTGCCGATGACCTTTTTGTGCTTGTCACTGACCCTAACTCTATCTCGCCCAGGGCCCCGCAAAACATAAGGCCGGCCCTGGCCATAAGCTCAGAACTTTCTGAACAACACAGGATCTATGCGCATAGATCTGACTCCGGTCTAACCGTTTGGATATAAAACTCTCTATTAAGCGCTTGGTTGCCGATAGACCTAGTAAATGAAAGCAAGTTCATATCTGCTATATATTAGCCTAGCTGACAGCTGTTATTTGTTGGCTATAATAAGCTCCAAAGTTCGAACGCGAAGAGAACCCGTCTGCCTCTGTTCTCTCTGCAGCTGATCGTTCATGCAGTAAGACGGAAGAAACGATGGACGCCGCCGAAGTGTGGCGATACTTGAGCAACGCTAACATTTCTGTTGTCTGTTGGGAGCAAATTCGGAATTTGTTGGAAGATTTTGTCAACGGAACGGACGGAAAACAGCCGCATAAGACGGACGTTGACGATTGCGCCGACGGAATTCCAACGTCAGCGGAGCTGTTCAGAGGTAAAAAACCCAACAGAAGAAGACTAATTTGACGCAAGTTATTGCCACAATAAAAAGAGTTTATTTTTATGGTTCACAGCGTATGCTCATAAATAAGCTAAAATAAATAAGAGCAGGAAAGTTAACGACAATCAACTGAAAAATTCGTGTTTAACCCTGCATTCTGTGGGTCATCGAACAGCCGAGTGTTTTAAGATAGATTCGGCTTCTCAAATTCTGTGTAACGGTCACAGATCTGCCGTGATTGCTAGCAGCCTTTCCTCTACTTCGGCTATGAAAACGCAAACTCTGAACGGGTCTCTCAAAATTCATCTTTTCCAATATCTGCATTTCGAAAATTTTGAGATTCCTTTTGACGGATCAGAGAAAGAGCACGCATACATATTTTAAAAAAATATTTTACAAGCAGAAACTATTGATTTTGGATTGCCCTTCTGTTTAGACATGCCTGCAACTGGATACATTGTATTCGGTGTGCTCATCTTGGCTTCCTGTCTGACGTTGGCCAACTACGTCGAAGAGATTCACTTCGTCACGAAGCATTTCCGTGAAGAGACGCGAAGGCAAAAGACGATCTGGATCCTCGCATTCTATCCGGTAGCCTACGTTTTTATTTTGGTGATTTCGTATGAGATAATGGGGCTCATAACCGTTAATCACTTGTTGGCTTATGTATATTTATTAGAATTGCATATATTATTTTCCCATTACCGGCATTGTCGCGCGTACATGGGGCCTACAGTAGGCTTATATGTTCTGTTCCGTTCTGTTCTTAGCCATCCTCGATCCGAATTTGGGCCACTCTATGAACCACCATCTTCCACCTCTGTCTATCTTCCGTCTCCCGCAATAATTTTTGTAACGGCAGTCCAGTCCAGGATGTTACATTTTCCAGCCAAGACGTCCTCGGTCTTCCGCGTGCTCTCCCTCCTGTCAGTGTCCCTTGTATTACAGTAATTCTTTTCCCATACATGCATCTTTTTCTCATAATGTGTCCAAAGTAACTTATTGTCCTCTTCTTTATGTTGTTCAGCAAACTTCTTGTTTCTCCTGCCTGTAGGGCCTATATATATATATATATATATATATATATATATATATATATATATAGTATATGTGTGTGTGCGTGTTTGTGGGCTTGAAATTATGTGTGTAGATCAGGGGTAGGCTACTCTAACTTTTCTGAAGCCGGTCCACATTCAGTCTTCCATCGTTCGTGAGGATCCATTAGTTACAAGGGAATTCCTATTATTCTTGTGCCCACAACGGTGTAGTAAGCTTAGTGGGTAACTACGAGTAGCTACGGGCTTTATAGACTGTTAAAGGCAACAGATAAAAATGGCAAAACCTAAAATGCAAATGACAGATTTCAGACTTTATGACATTGGCACCCCAACCCTACCTGGAAAATGTTTTCAAGGTGGCTGGTTCTCGAAGCGGGGTCTGGAGTGGAGGCTCAGTCACAGAGAAATTCCGATTAATATTAGAAATAGACGGTGAGCTCTGGTGCATATTGTAAAGACTTTAATTATGGGTTATTACTGAGTGAACAAAAGCTGTAATAAAACATGAACATTGAACAGTTTGATGACGGAAAATGCATCAACCAATGATTGCATCATTGCAATACTGTAACAACAGTAAGTGAGTAGGCAAGCTAATATGTATAATAACTGGCTTTTAAGTGGTTTAGTAGAGGTTTTGTTGAAAGCCACTGAAATTCAGGTTCAAAATTTTCATTCACATACAGTATATGCAAAGAGCTGCGACGGTCCACAAGACCCAGCCTTGCGGTCCGGACTGTGGACCGCGGACCGCGGCTTGAGTACTCCTGGACTGTATACATTGATGATTCGTTACATTGAGGAATTTGTATTAAAATGTTATAGAGATGTTTCGTAGAGTTGATTTTTTAAAAGTTTGCTAGAGTAGAATGAGAACAATCGCGTTCCGTCAATCTGCTCTAAGCTTCATGATTCGCTAGATGATTGAAAGATTGTCGATTTAATCTATGCGATTTGCCTTATTACATAATGAAAAATGACCTGACAGCATGGTCGGAAGGACAAGAACCCGCAGCTAGTTTGCAGATGTTGACATGCATACGTCTTTTTAAGCCTGCTCGAAGAAAGAAAATTGTGGCGGTAGCACTTAATAAGACCTTTAGCAAAACTCTCAAAAGTGATGAGTTTAAGAACGGCTTGCCATCGTATCTACTCAGTGGCCGCGATCGTTCTAAGAGTGTAATTTCTCATTCGTGGCATCAATAACTAACATGTTGCAGTTGAACGCTGAACAGGTGTGCTGCACGTGCCTTCTATAAGAAGCGTCAGATCTTCCTCAGAAACGTCTGCCTATCTGGTGGCGTTTATTCGTTTTCTTTCATTCGGCTGCAACCGGTAAATCATTGTAAAGTCACCGGGCATTCGGCCAAATAATAACTGCAGCAGATTACCCACCTGTTGGACCATCTGCTAGCACTCTTGTTGCATCGGCGTCTGTCGCCATTGCGTTCTATAATATCGTATGATGATGATGATGATGATGATGATGATGATGATGACGAGGATGATGACGACGATGATGATGACGATGATGATGATGATGATGGTGGTGGTGGTGATGGGATGATGATGACGACGATGACGATGATGATGATGGTGGTGAAGATGATGGTAATGATGATGATGATGTCATAATAGAAACGCTTCCATCTGTAGTTTTATGACTTCTGGAAGAACTTTATGATTTCGCACTCAGTACGGCCTCAGATCTTTCGGCCATTTCTACTACGCAGCCGAAGAACCTAAAATAGGAAAGAGCTATTTTTGATCGGTTACTGAATGAAAGTCGGCTATTTTTAGTCGTCTCAGAACATCTTGCGTTGTTTTGCGTCTTTTGAAAGCATCGCTGTAACTTTGAAAGATAGCTTCAAAGATAACCTTTCGAAAAAGTTCTCTCGTCAATGTAGTTAAAAGTGGCTTAGGCACACCGTATATATATATATATATATATATATATATATATATATATATATATATATATATATACAGTATATATTACAAAATAGATGCCTTCGTATATTCTTAGGATTTGAGGTGCATGATTTGATATGCACGGGGTAGCGTCTTTTATCGCATTTCGTGAGACAATCGCTCCAAATTTGCTGACAGCAAGCACATCTTTACAACAATACATAGTATGCATAGTGCATACTATCGTATGCTATGTATTGCGATATATCCTAACATAGATATACTATCCAGACGGACAAGAGAAAGCACACCAGCTATTTATTACGGTTATCGCTATCTAATAAGCTACCGATCTTCTTGATTTTACCTTTTTTTTGTCTGCTATCCCAGAAGAAACTCCTCGAATTGTTCCTGGATTCCACTACTTATTTGGGCATATCAGGACCCACGCGATGGTTTTCAATTGAATTTCATTTGATACGTTTTAAAAACTCTTTGTCTGCTGCTCAAAATCATCAGGGCCAGGCAAAATAACTCTGGCCTTAGCGTAAAAACCCGTTTGCTATATACGCTAGCGCAACCTGTTCACTTGTGATCGGTGCACTAGACTGTGATGCTTTTCGTAAACTGAACGTAATAGGGGCCTAGATGTCTTCAAATGGCAAATCTTCAAATCTCAAGCAATCATTTATCTTTCTATGTTGAATTTTTTTGTTGAAGACTTTTTCGATGACAGGACTTCTCGGAGTTCTCGTTCCTCGATCTGGAACAATCGTCGATATGACGGCAAACGTGTGAGTAGCAGTCATCATGCTAGGCCTACACAACAGCAGCAGCAGCAGCAACAACAACAACAACAGCAACTACTACTGCTACTACTACTACTACTACTACTACTACTACTACTACTACTACTACTACTACTACTACTACTACTACTACTACTACTGTACTACTACCACTACTACCACTACTACTACTACTGCTGCTGCTGCTACTACTACTACTACTACTACTACTACTACTACTACTACTACTACTACTCAGTGGCTAAAGTGGTTTGTTGGAACTTGGAGGTGCCGGGGCCCTACGCTGTGAGAACCCTGGGCCCGGAATATATTTGTCGTGGCCGATCAATGAGGTGCCGGGTTCCATAGCAAAGGTGCTGGGGCTGGGCCCCGGCGGGCCCCGGCCCACTTTGACCACTGCCCCTACTACTACGACTGCTGCTGTTACTGAATTTTTTTACTTAGGCTAATTCATTTGATCGGTATTTCTCTTATCATATACTCAGCCTATAGTTGACCTTTCATTTTGCAGGAGAATGATGGTCAGTTATTGCTGAAACTGTCGATTAAATGCCTCCCTGGAGTGGCGTGTATTTACACCGAAGGTCACTGCGAGCGTTGTCTGTTGTGCTGCTGCTGTAGGTTTTTCGGAACGTGTCTGTATCACTTCGGGCGTTTGATGATCGATTATATGGGAGGTCCAAGGAGGATGTGGGAGCTCATGGAAGATCGAGAGATGTCTCTTAACACTCCGCCCTGCTGCTGCTGCTGCGTCTGTCTTCCGAAAATCAAATTCAAGCGGTAAGACACGGTCATAAAAGCTCCTTTCTCTGAGCAGAACGCCTGGCCATGAACATTGACCTGCACAAGCTTAGACTACAATTAGGATAACATGTTCGCTTGTACAACTTATATGCGGAGGAAGAAATGTCGTTTGCGGCGGTAAAAGGGATCATCTGTGACGACATGCGTAGCAGCATTTAAGCACGTCGATTTCTAAGTTTTTTTTAAAAATCGTGTTTTCATGATTTGAATCAAAACAGGCTTTGAATCCCATCCATTCAGTGGCTCAATTGCGTTTACTCATATCTACATGTAGATATAGGCCTACAGTATTATATGGGACGAAATGGGGGGGGCGATGCAGATTTAATTAAATATGCCAAATGTTCATTGCAGGATGAAGATGGAGAATGATTTCGAAACATGTCACTACTTTTAGCAGTAGACCTATTCGATTGATTAGAATGACCAAGATGCAATATAATAATCGACCGTCTAATAAGTTAATAACTCTGTTTAAGACTGTTGCAACTTGCAAGTCGTCTCATGTGTATTTGGAGGGGGGGATTTCAAATGTGTGGGACTGAAATTTGTGCTATGAACTTGTAAATATTCAGTATTTCAGCCAGTGGCATGGCCAGAGGGGGTTGTGGGTTAAAATTCCCCTTGGTTGGTCGACCAAAAACTTTTTTTGTGTAATGGTTGGGCGTACCCCCTCCCTTCGGAAAATCATAACTATTCCACTGATTTCAGCACGGTTTTTTTTCCGTGCTGAGAAAAAAGTCGTCATCTCAATAGGCCCCATGCTCTAAAGGAGCCAATGATGTCTTCAGTTGAGTCTGATTAATAATAATTATTATTATATAGATGGTTTTAGATTATTCCTCTAAAATCATTTCTTTCGACCTTTTCTTTCCTGATTTCCACGAAAAGATTTGAGGCTTTTGATTTGGCAAATTTCTCTTTCGAAGAACCTTCTATTAAATTGCGAACCCAATGCAGTTAATTGGATATTATTAAAAGAAAGTCAAAAGTAAGATTCTTGTTTTTCCATTCAATGCTCCGTTGTGTTTACTTCTAGAAAAGTGTTCTTCAAAATCACGTTGCAGATTATGCAGGTGGCCATAATCCGTCCGATCCTCATGTTCTTTGCGGCAGTTCTTTGGGCAAACGGTTCTTACCAACCTGGAAACGTAAGTGAATGATTTCATACCGTAAGACATAGACTACCATTTAGGAGTCCATGTGTAAGGTCATTATTGTGCTGGTCTTAGCAATAGGAGTATCCAGAACAATCTCTATGGCCACTGATCTATGCCCACCAGCAAGAAATCTGCTTCTGCCATTGGCGTCTATTAATAGACGACAATGGTTTCTATGGTTTCTGCCCATCAGTGGGCGGAGCAACCGGACTTTGTTGGTAAACACTGGATACCCCTATACGAGAACTACGCGGTCCCACGCGGCTCGATAACTTACACTATAGAGGATATGATAATTTTATTCGCTTTTTATGACTAGCTTCTGTCCAAGAATGAGCAAATCTATTTGTTCAAATTTAGAATGAAACATTTTATCTAAAAATGATTCTATACAAAGAATTCTAAGGCATGGATTGGACTTGAAGGTAATAATAATAATAATAATAATAATAATAATAATAATAATAATAATAATAATAATAATAATAATAATAATAATAATGCACTTCTATAGCACCAGTTCTAATACATCAAGTAATACATCTAGTACATCAATCGATGGCACTTCAAATCCATCCGCAAAAGACCAGGTCATTCCAGAGATCAGTCGGAGGGAGAGAGGGAGAGGGTAGAGATCGATTAAGTTCTGAAACAGTGTAGTAACCTACACGGGGATAGGCCTGTCCATGCCATCATGTCGCCGCCAAGCTCAGGTATTGGTTGAGGTTGCTCAGTGAGCAGCTTATTATTAGGCCTAGTTCAAATGCTTATACTGTACATGAGAATATTACGTGCTTTTACCAGAAGATGTCATGGTTGATTCTGTTTCGGTTCTGCTTAATAAAGTACACAATTTCCCCCTTGAGCTAAATTAAATAGGGCCTAAAACGGGCAAATTTGAAAACAGCCATTCATGGCTAAGTTCCAATTAGATTAGTCACATTTAGGTTTGCATTTAATATAGTCCGGTTTTTTGCGCCACCCTGTATAATAACTGGCATATTAGCAGGGTTGCAGCCCTGAAAAAAGAAGTGGGGGATGGCAGAAACTAAAGTAAATCGAAGTAAGCAAATACGTAATACTAAAATAAGATTTATTAATTAAAATTAATTAATAACAATAATAAATAAATCATATGTATTAGAAAATCGGTGGAAACGGCGTCCCCTCTCTAAAAAAGTAAGAACCGCCGTCACCTTCCGCCCCTCCCCACTACACCACTGCACTCTATCAGAGTGTCAAGTTAATTCACGTTGAATTTGTCACTATAGCGATGAGTGCGCACTATTTCTGCTTCCTTCAGATGAGTCTGTACAACGGTTACCTTTACGTGACCTTCGTGAATCTCGTGTCGACGATGGTCGCCGTGTACGGTCTGATGCTGACCAGGGGAGTCCTCAGACCCGAACTGGAGCAACAGTTCAGCATAACGGGAAAGATCGCCAGCCTCCAGCTGACCCTCATCTGCAGCGCCATGCCGAACGTCGTCATAAGCGTTCTCGTGGCCACCGGGGTCATTCGCTGCAGTCCGCTGTTCCCTTCGAAGGCCAGAGGGGAAAGTAAGTTTCATGAGTCAAATAAAAATTAACACCTTTGCGAGGTCTCTCTTCAAAGTAGATGTTAACACTCTATCTATCTAGACTATCTATCTATCTAGACTATCTATCTATCTATCTATCTATCTATCTATCTATCTATCTATCTATCTATCTATCTATCTATCTATCTATCTATCTATCTATCTATCTATCTATCTATCATCTATCTATCTATCTATCTATCTATCTATCTATCTATCTATCTATCTATCTATCTATCTATCTATCTATCTATCTATCTATCTATCTATCTATCTATCTATCTATCTATCTATCTATCTATCTATCTATCTATCTATCTATCTATCTATCTATCTATCTATCTATCTATCTATCTATCTATCTATCTATCTATCTATCTATCTATCTATCTATCTATCTATCTATCTATCTATCTATCTATCTATCTATCTATCTATCTATCTATCTATCTATCTATCTATCTATCTATCTATCTATCTATCTATCTATCTATCTATCTATCTATCTATCTATCTATCTATCTATCTATCTATCTATCTATCTATCTATCTATCTATCTATCTATCTATCTATCTATCTATCTATCTATCTATCTATCTATCTATCTATCTATCTATCTATCTATCTATCTATCTATCTATCTATCTATCTATCTATCTATCTATCTATCTATCTATCTATCTATCTATCTATCTATCTATCTATCTATCTATCTATCTATCTATCTATCATCTATCTATCTATCTATCTGTCTGTCTGTCTGTCTGTCTGTCTGTCTATCTGTCTGTCCTTGAATACGATCGTAGTCTCAATATTAACACTTGTAACACCCCAGCGCCTAGCAGAACTAATAATAATATGGATTTTAGAATCACACGGTCTAACGACTCAGTTTAGCGAATGTGTTGACATTAGGCCTACTGTATTTGCATTGCAGTGTTGTATCACTCGTTCCTCATTCTGATGATGTTTCCGTTCTCTCTGATGGGACGAGCCTTTTATCGCAGAGCCCAGGACGGTCAAGGTCACGCAAAGGCTCGGTCGGAGTCAGAGTTGAAGGACGAACTAACGGCGATTACAGATCAGCCTGAGAAGAAATTGTCATTCATCGAAACCGATCATTCCGACTACGATGCAGAGGACAACCCGAAGACGACGCCATCTTCTCCTTCGCATATTCACAGACCAACGGGACACGAACCACACGAGACACGAACCGCAATATTAGATCATTCGAATTCCCATGCATAGCGCGATTTAATTAAAGTGGCTTAGGAGGCATTCTATCAGTAATTCGATGGAAAGAGATTTAACAACGGAAAAAGATTAACGGAGAAGCTTCCTGTCTAGCTATTGCCGCTGATGAGTTGGCAGAAAGCAACTATGATGATGAGGAGGAGGAACAGGCATTACTGCCTGCACGTGTGTGTGTGTGTGTGTGTGTGTGTGTGTGTGTGTGTGTGTGTGTGTGTGTGTGTGTGTGTGTGTGAAAGCCACTAGGGGCGCTAGCGGGGCTTGAACCTCGCGCCGTCAGCGTAGCTCCAACGCGTTCCGGAACTTCCGTGCTGGAGCGTTGGGTAGGCCTATAGGCCTACAGTAGGTCCTGTCATCTTCCGGGATAAAATCTGCCTTCTTCCGCCCTCCCCCATCGTAATGGGTCGTTCAATGACGACCGACTTGCGTTCGAAATCAAAAACTAAGGCAGCCAGTGACGACAGTGTGATGTAACCAGGGCTTTTTGTGGCAAATATTTTCCGGAACGCAATAGTCGGAAGTCAATTGTCAACAAATGATAGTAATCGTAAGTTATAGCCTACTGCTATATAAGGCAGAATAAGCCTTAGAAGTAACAAGGGGAAGGGGGCGATCGAGGAGAAGCTGCATGGATGGACGACATCTTTGACTGGGCAAATACAAAGACCTAAAAGAGCAGCAGAAGATGGGAGAACTGGAGGACAATACTCTGATAGAGGACGACACATAGGCTAACGAAGACTGCTATAGCCTACTAGATTAAAGTAACTTAGGCCTTATAGTAGTAGGCCCTAACTTAAAGTGGTTTGAACCGTAAATTATTTAATGAGATTTTGTAACTGCTAACATATTTCAACTGGTTTTTCCTTAATCCGAGTTAAAGTACTGGTTGAAACTCGTGTTATGGATTCTAAATGCCAGGCTCGTAGGAAGTGGGGGTGCAGATGGTGCAGCTGCACCCTCTGGAAAAACTTAGGGGGCGCAGCGCGCACCCCTGGAAAGAAGATGCGTTGCATCCCCTGGAAAGAAGATAAAGCTATGCGGGCCTTAATTGTCAATGTATTTGGAGGTTACAGTTAAGTTAGCGACGACCTTTCTTGCTTGTCAAGGTATTTGGAGGTTCTTTTTTGGCTTGTCAAGGGTTTTTCAGAGACGAAATTTTCCCCTTCAGAAAATATGCACCCCCTGCTGAAAATTCGTTCTGACATGCCTGTTAAATGCACATCTGTGGCCCGAGATCTAGACTTTTACTTATTAACGTTTAGGTCTATGCAGGAAAAAAATCCGTTCACAAATGTAAGTTGAAGCAAACGAAACTAGCATTTTCCTGGCAAAGTGCTTTATATTTAGAACCTTATAATTGTTGGCGATTCATAAAAGTCTGTTAAATCCAATTCTTTGAAATTGCAATAAGCTGACATTAAAATGGATAGAAATACAGAGGGCAGGTAATTCATCTAATAAAAATTAATTAAAATAATTGTTTCACATAAATTAAAAAAATCTGAAGGGTCGCATGTTGCCCACCCCTGGCATAGGGATAAGCAGCTACCACCGTAGCCTACCTGCTTACAATGCGCTTTAGAAATTCACGATATTTAGAGGCGGACCTAGGGGGTGCAGGGGTACAGATGTCTCCGGACGCCGAGGTGGGGGGCGCCAAAATTGGTTTCAGGTAGGATGTTCCGCTACGGGCGATGACCTTATTTTCCTTGTCAGGGTATTCGCGAAGTTGAATGAAGAATGAAGGGGCGCCAAAATGGGCAGAACGGCGCCCTTTTTTTGCTTATGATTTTTGTCAAGTTGAGGGGGCGCCATCACGGCCATCAGTATGTTTTGTCCCCGGGCGCCGGACACCCTAGATCCGCCCCTGACGATATTTCACTTAGGCCTACATGATACATCTACACTGCCGACACCTAGCGAATTATTGAGTAATAATAATGGTAACAGTTAAACTAGTTTAACAATAGAATTGTATTCACAATTAATTTGGCAGTTTAAGTGAATATAGCTTCACGAAAACACTAAATTAAATAAAATACGGTGAATGTGTCAATGAAACAGTATGAAAACATTTAGGCCTCCAGCAAGGTGCCTCCGTAGCTCAGTGGTTAGAGCACTGGTCTTGTAAACCAGGGGTCGTGAGTTCAATCCTCACCGGGGGCTGCGTTTTTCTCACTTTGCAAAAACCCGCCTTTAATATTCGAGTGAAACATCTTTGGGCACTTGTACAGAATTCACGCGCACTCAATATTCAACTATATGGTACTCTACACTACGCCTAGCAATATGCACCACTTAAAAAATCCACCACACAAGGGGAAATATGAAAAAATCGCATTTTTCTGAAAATTTTTCTTATTTTATTTCACTCTCAATGAAACTACTTACTAACTTAATAAATGTTCAAAGCGTAAAATTTTAGGCGGCGAATACGTAAGTATTCATTGGTCAGAATTATTTAGGTCAAAAGCGGCAATTGGTCAAAAAAACGATGTCAAAATTATTTCGCGCAAAAACGCAATTGCTTATAAACGCATTTTCTCTGAGTTGCTTATCTCCGGATCTGAATAAGCACATATCACTAAACACTTACTACTGTTCTACGTCCTAAAGAGCTACATAAATTTAAGAAAGTTATCTTACTTACTTACTGACCTTAAACAGGCCGTCTACATATCTCTACGAAGTTATCGTGTGAGCTTTTTTCCGTATTAGCGGACTTTTCTTGCTAGAGCTGCTGTGCTCCGGGTATGTAAAGCGTTATAATTATAAACATTTACAACTTTTAAATTTCTGACTTAATGGTAATACAATGGCTACTAAACAGCAGGGGTACTTAATCCCTTATTTACTTACACTCAACGGTCCTTTGCGTGTTTCTATGATGACTTCCTAATGTTCCGGGAGTTCCGGCTATACAGAGATTTGTACACAATTGTTATAGAAAAATGCTATTTTTTCATATTTCCCCTTGTGTGGTGGATTTTTTAAATGGTGCATATTGCTAGGCATAGTGTAGAGTACCATATAGTTGAATATTGAGTGCGCGTGAATTCTGTACAAGTGCCCGTCTTTGATCAAATACAGTAAGGAATTCTTTTTCTTTTAGGTCCCATGCATTGCTGCGTCGGCGGCCATGGACTTCCACTTTTCTCGATCTCTAGTGCTCCTCAGGAGTTCGATGTTATTTTCTATCCCCATAGAATAAAACAAAAAATATTTTATAGATTATAGCAATAACAGAAGGATAACCTTGCAGCAGCAAGTTCATTCATGATGCGGTCTACCCTCGAAGCAAGGATGGCTGAAGTATATATACCAGGCAAAGTACACCAAAATTATACAACAGCTACAGAACTACTAGCACATACGTTGAAAGAGGAATAAGCAATGTACAAGCAGGCTTAGACCAGGAAGGAGCACAATAGACCAGTTGTTTACAATAAGACAAATCATGGAAAAATATATCGAACCGCTGTTATAGATGACAAAGAAAAATTAGCAACTCACTCATTTTATCATAGGTCATGGGCAATGTTCCCTCTAAGGTGGGCGCGTGCCCACAAACGGGAAGACATGCGCCCACAAATATTTGTGTTATTGCCCCAAAAAATTGAAAGTTTGACGGAGGTATTTATTTTTTTCACCATCACAGCTTGACCATTTAATACGTCATATCCGTAACGTCTGATAACCAAAAGAGAAAAAAGGTCGTCAGCTCATCACCGGTTCTTAACACTCGGCGTACTGCAGTGGTTTCAGAGTTTCAGAAAGAAAAATTGCCCAAAAGTTAGTCAAATGGAGAATTGTTGCCCAAGACGAATTTCGTGCGCACACGGACCATCAAGAATTAGAGGGAACATTGGTCATGGGAAACTCAAGAGATTTTCACGTTAAGAGCAGATGACAAAAGACATGAAGCACAGGTGTTAAATTGGTAAAGAAACATTATGTCTAAATAAACTTAGGCACACCTGTGTGTCAGCTGCTGACAAAGCAATTAACAAACAGAAGAGATTAACTAGAACTCGAAGGCTCGCTTCGCTCGCGCGAGCTTCGCTCGCTGTGAGCTTCGCGTCGCTCGAGGCAACGAATGTTCCAGAATGACCAATCAGAACGTTTGAAGGTAATCAATCAGAACGCTCACACAGCCAAGTTGAGCCAACCAATCAGAACGCTCACACAGCCAAACAATCAGAACGCTCAAACGCAACCAATCAGAACGCTCGAAGGTAACAGACATACAGAATAACGATTTTAATGATAGATTAATCTTGTAGCTACAGCTATATCTGCTCTACAGTAACCTACATAGTTAACATCAGAACTGACTGCAGACTTGAAATGCCAGCAGACAATGTCTGCACCTGACTAATGGTTAATACCAAACCTTACTACAGTATGTAATCACTGCATACAGGTATTAATAACACAACTACAAGTCAAACACTACTCAGTAATCAAATCAAATCTATTTTGCATTATTCTCCTTTTTGGTTAATGCATTTAATTTTCTCATATCCATTTTTCCAGCAATGAAATTAACATCACCATAACGAGTATTATTATATAGCAAGCAGCAAACTATCAATGCCAATAATATACAAGAATATTCTGCAAATAATTACATACATACTAACGTTATCAACTTACAGAATTTGACACGCTAGCACACATAATATGCTTATATATCACACACTGGTGTATTTTCATTAATATTTTTTTATGAAATCCAAGCCTCATTTGTTGAAAGACTACCACTTCATCAATATAAATTGCATGCACTGAGATTAATTGAAGAAATGCTGTATAAAAAAGTTATGTTCAGTACACTAAGATGCCTTTCTCCATGCACATACATACAGTGGCGGCTCCAGGATTTGGCAAGTGGGGGGACCGTTGGGGTGGCAACTTCTAATCATGGGGGCCAACCATTTCTTGTTAGGTATGTAGTATTAAGTATAGGGTCCCAACAGGGGGCCACTGGGGGAGGCCAGGAACTCAATAGGGGGCACGGGCCCCCCTGTGGAGCTGCCACTGCATACATACCACATAAATACATACATACATACATACATACACATGTACGTACAAACATACATGCATACACGCATCTGTTGCTTAAACTGTGAAATCAAACATAAATTCACTGCCTGGAATAGAAAAATGAACCAACAAGTTTTGGTTACCATACAGTAAACCTATGAAAAGTAAATGCTAAACTTCATTAATACTATACAAATTTTTTCATCGTTTGTGCAAACCGAGTCAATAAAGTCTACATGCATAACAGTGCTAATTAAATACATCATATTCATTTGCTATTAGTGATTCAAACAATCTGCATCAAAATTCATTGTTTATAATATGATAAAACACATTATAGCCAGAGAAAAAGCATTAAATTCAAAAATAATTGTCAGTAATGGCAAATAATAATACAGTCAAATCTGAATCAACCACACAAGACATCCCAGGCTTACTTTACTGTATAACAATACATTCTTCATCAGGGCCCATATAAATGAAAAACCACATTAATGCCAAATTTATCAACAAAGCTGAATCATTCCAGCACAATGTACAAAACACTATGAATAATCATACACATAATTCTTTATATTAGCATCAGCAAGATTTCCAAAATACATAAATGGGCTTGGATATTAAAAAGATTGTTTCATGGATTTGCCAAAATATTAAAACAGCAGCCATCACAAGTCAGCTTTTCTGCTAATTAATTATTCAACTGTCTGCAGCAAAGTAATACACATACAATCACAGTCAATTTAAAAGAATCCGATTGGTTGCATAGGCAGATATATAGTTTGGTTAGAACTCACATAACAGCGGAGACCCTTCAACAGATAGTAGCAACAAAGAACTGAATTCAGTCACAAGAAGAAAATTCATTATGTGAATATACAGTAAAACCTCTTTAGCTCGCCCCTCTTTAGGTCGCCAAACTCCCCTCTCGCCATTGATGGGTCAAGAACGGATTTCCACTCATGTAAAATAACTCATTTAGTCGCCAAACTCGCCGCTCGCCGTCGCCACAACTTTCAAAATTCCATGCCTGTGTATTATGAACTCTTTTGCTCGCCATAGCAACTTTACTTATCGGTTTGACCGTTTATAGGCCAAGCTCCCGACCGACTGTTTACACAATTAATGACCCTTCCCCTCCCCCCGATGAATACATCGGTGTTGATAATCAGCTATTAACCTGTCAGCTAATGTCTGGTGAAGGGATTGTGGTAGAGGTCTGCACGGGGGGGGAGGGGAGCAAGAATCTGACCCGGACAGTTGACCTCCCTCCCGCCACTCTCGCCCCACCCTGCGATGGCCAATCCCGCTCCCGTGGCTTTTGTCTCCAACCCAGCAGTCCCCGTGGCAGCAGACAATGGATCGGATTTACAAAACTTTTCACCTGTAGGGCGTAGGCCTGTATGCTGCTGTATTACATCAGCAGCAGGTACTCTGGTCTGCATTATCAACAATACGAAACACCGACGCAGCCTACTAGCTTAAAGCCTTTTCCTTTACAAGTTGACAGTTTCTCGTAGCCGACCTGCTGTCTATACATGAATATATAGCAACCTGTCATTTGTTCATGAGCTGACCCGTCCCTACTGGTATCCGCGGGGCACCCAAAATTCTTATCCCCGCCCCCGTGGGGGGGGGGGGGCAAGCCTACTGTAGTTTCAGTAGTGAGCATTGTATTCGTTAAGCCGCCAAACTCGCCCCTCGCCAAACTTTCACCCTTGACCAATAGTGGCGGGCTAAAGAGGTTTTACTGTAACCAAATAAATGAACTAATTACAGCCTAACAGTGGCAATAATGTCAATGCAACAATGACGTTTCTTCTGTATAATTAGCACTGCAAGATGCAGGTGAAGTGCACGACAAATGTGAAATTCTACCGAGACAAATGCAGTGCAATGTAATGTAGCTTTTGTATAGCATCTCTTATATTTCTACTCATCGAGGTGCTCCTCCTGGCTTTGGAGTCACAACAGAAAAAAATAGTGAGACTTTAGCGTTCACATTGAACAGAGTGAGGGAGTAAGAAGTGATGCCTAAATAGAGGGAATCAATGCATTCCAGTCGCTCTGAATGCTTGACAAGTAAAAACTGCAAAAACTGTGCATGACTGGGGATATGAACATCCTTGCGATCAGTGGAGCGGAACAGGAGAATGAAAATGAAACCCAATCCAAAATATTGTTTTGAAGGGATGAGAAAGCTCACCAAAGATCATGAAGCCCTCATTGTACTGAGAACAGTTGCAGTGACACAAAAATATGATTAGTAGTATTTTTGTCAATTTATTATTATCTACTTACATACTTTAAACACAGTCAAAACTGCATACATAGTACTCTGTGCCAGTCATCCTAGTCTCTATGCAATGCAGCAGATTTGTAAAAGCTAACAAAGCAGAATAGCACTCAAGAGTATCTCGCAAACTCTCTTAGGTTGACGAGACTGAACAGGGTTTTAGACATCAAAATTACGATTCGTATCTGGCAACTTGATGGCCATGGTGCCAGTGCATAGCGCAATTATGTTCCTAGAAGGATCAACCAGATTCTTTGGCGGCAACCGTCAAAAATGGATCCGCTCGTTTATGTGTCTCAAGAGCCCGAATGGTGCTGCCGTCGTGAGGCAGTTCAGACCTTCGGCTTAACTGAGATCTTTCGACGCCAATCTTACGAGGAACCTATCCAACAAACACAAATGCAAACCCACATCAAAATATGCCACAGATAAGAGTTACTATTCACTCATTTAGTATTGTAGCTGCTAGTACCTAGAGACCTCTAAGACCATTAATATAAGATCATATTTAAATCAAATACTAGAGTCGTCCATAGACATTTAAAACAAAATTATATACAACAGTCCATCGTGTCAAACAAACTACATATCATAAAAGTGTCAAGCAATAGAAGAGAAAAACAAAATAATGAAAGAGAAAAGCAGCATCACGATATATTCAACTGATCTACAGCAAAGTTGTCATATTGTCATTTCTGGTCACACAATTGAAATATGCGGTGCTACTATTCTGACCTCTTTGACCTCTGCTTTCAGTTTATCGACATCAATTTCCATTAGCTCATCTCCGGCAAAACTGTTGCTTGCAATGACGGGGGCATCGTTATTTGATTTCGCAAACATTGAATACTGCACAGATAACAACTGAGTTCAAGATCTCTGTTCATAGACAACTTCAAGAAGTTCATATCAAATTCCTTCTTTAGAAATAAAATAAAGAAAGCTTCATTTTAAGGCATTAAGACTGATGCAAAAATAACACATCAGGTAAACATTAAATCAATCAGCCACATCTTGAAATTCTCTACCATCTCTGCAATCACACACAAATGTAATGAAAAAGCACTCTCTAAAATATTATCATTGCAAAAAGCCAAAAACTATTTTTTTAAAATGCAATCAGCGTAGGAGGCCATTATGTGTCTCCTTCTCCGATGGCAATGAAAATAGAAGTTCAAATTCCATTTAAACTACTTTTAAACAAATACAATAGCATATGAAAAAACAAAAAGTATCTATACTGCAGTTGACATCAGTTTTAATTTTAAAATGCATGGGGCAATTGTTACTGCTTACTTGGGGATTGCAATGAGCAAGCTGAGAAATTTTGCTCCAGGCTTCTTCTCGCCTTTTCAAATTTTCTTTTTCTCTGTTAAAATAAATAAAAGCATAAATCAGACAGACACCACTTCTGCTGTCGGTTGGTCATTCCCTGTAACCATCAAACTCCCAATGACACAAAAATCTACCCATACTCTTATATTCCTAGTTTCTATACATTTCTACAACATTTTCACAACGTGCACAAGAAAAACGCATCCCTATCCCGGTATCCCCAAATATCGCAAATATTTTCAACTAGGCATTAAACGAGTTGTCAAAATAGTGTTACAATTAAATCAAGGAATATTTAAATGAATATCCTTTTTGCATCATAGGAGCTCTCAACCATTAGACATATGAAGGCTACTGGTAAAATGAAACTGAGAATTATAAAGGCAACCATCAAAGAGGAAGTAAAATAAATACTAATGCCTTTCCTTTACACGACTGTGCGTGATTCCACAGTTACAGCATTACAATTGATATAGAAAATAGTTCTGCTAAAGAAACACCATCTTAAAACTAAGCATATAAACATGACTCACTGGAGCTTCTGTGTTTTGTACATTTGAGTACATTCATCGAACAATCGTTGATTCATTTCCATAAATAACTTCAGTGCATTGTAGATCAATCCATGTATGGTCCTGAAAATGTATATATCTTTAAATATATTATAAATTATTTGTATACATATACACCGACACCATATGGTTTGGTTTCCTCAGCAACAAATCAAACACATCTCAAAATATTTATGTACCAAATGAAACCCAACAATCAAAGGTTCCTACATACCTAATAAAAAGCATTAGAAGACTGAAATCATTTCATTGGAGCACTGGTAAACAAACAAATTTGCTTTACAATAAATTCCTACTTATTCCAATGTTCTTTGCTTTGGTAGAGAGCAGGAAAGACAAGCGGCACAAGGGTTGCAGCATTTTCACTAATAAGAGTAATGATCCAGTCATTGTTCCAGTAATATAGCGCTCTTTCAGCAACCTAGTTTTAAAACAATTTAACGATCAGCAGATGTGCGCATAGTTATTATTTAGCTGCCACATTAATCAATTTTCTAAATAACTAAATGATATTATATAGTCATCAAAATAAATAATCTATTGATGAGTAAATAATAACAAATATTAAGAATTCAGCAAATGCTCATCGCATAAGTTGTATGAAGTTTTACCTGAAAGTGTGGACTGGAGACACACTTGGCCAACCGTTGGAAGAGTGGCACCATAACCTTCTGAAATTCTGCAGGCTCTAAGACGTCAAGGATTTCTTCAAGTTCATTGAGAAACATCACCTGCAATGCGAAATAAATTAGAATTAGCATTACCCTGAAGAATGCAATTATCAAAAAAGCTAGCCAGCTAATATGTTAATTATTCTGCCAACTTACTAATTATTAAAACATTGAGAAGAAATGCTTAAAACAAAACAGATAACAACAGGGAAGGAGCATAAAGTATGCAATAAACCAATTAGGCTAGAATGCACTTTAGAACACTAAGTAGGCAATTGCTGTATTTGAGATCCTGTCTGATCAGCAATAACTCTCCATTGATTTTAAAAGTGGATAAGATAATTTATGCTAAACACACATTGTCTAATCAACGGAGGCTTACAGTCTGCAAAAGTAAAATGCACATTAACCCTGTCGCCCCGCAAAGCCGCAAAAGCGGCTTTTGCTAGTGATACCAGTCCCCATAAGGCCGCTTTTGGGGTTTCTGCGTCTTTTCCAAATCCCCGCATGGCCGGTTTTGATTTTCTTCATAGTATTAAATAGTCTATGCTGGAAGCAAACACAGTTTAATTCTGAGAAAACTGGTGAAAACATTTTTGCTCTATGCTAACATTTGCTCAAGATATTTGAGTTTATGTGGGAGCCCCAAACAACCCCATAATTTTCCCCAGGAGCCTAGGGGACAGGGAACGGACGCACAGGAGCCATGGGGGTGAAAGGGTTACGTGAAGCCTCAGAATACCTATAACCAAGTCTCCTCTTTAAACTTACTTCCTTTGTACTGTGCACCTTTGGCCAAACCTTCAGCAGAGACGTGACAACCTGAAATGACAGAAATGCTCTGCATTACCAAACAGAATTCCACACTAGAAGCCAGCAATGCAATTGACAACAAAAGACAGCAATTAAATCTATCCATAGCACGACATACAATTCAACATACTCTCAAGGCAATGCCTTGTGTGCTTAATACAAAACAAACAATGCCGGATATGTCAGCTGCCTTTGATAGAAGTGACTACACAATTCTTTGCCATAGGCTCAACCACTTGTCTGAGATACTTGGTACCATGTTGAAAAGGTGTTAATCTTACCTTCTCAACTTCAACTGCACCCATATATTATATCTATTGTAATGGTGCTCATTCAAATTCTGCTACAGTAAACTTTGGAGTTCCCCAAGACTGTTACTGGTCCTCTCCTTTTTGCCTAATATACCACACTATTTGGATCATTTCAGAATCTCTGAATACCATTTTTATGCTGATGATGCACAGCTTTTTACTGCATTTGAAGATGAAACCTTATCATCACAGGATAGCTTATCTTCTTGTCTGAAAATTTTCAGCCTTGGATGTAACACAACAAACTTTTCCATAACCCATCTAAAACTGAATTTCTTATATACACTCAAAGCCCCTTTGCAATCTCAATAGCCAGTGTCCAATTTTCCTGGGGTATGACTACTGATTAGTTAAGGGTGATCACCTAACCATGGCAAAAATTTCTGTTTAATTAAAATTTAAAAAATTAATATCAAGTGTATTCTGTTTTTGGCCGTACAACCTCCACATGTGGTACACACCCTAGCAAAACAAATTAAATAAAAAATCCTGAAATTTGAAATCTACAGAGAAAACAATAGCTCACTGGTTGAGTAAGAGTCGGATCCTTTTCAAGAAACTGTACGATACAGTAAGCGAGCTGTGGATGATAGACGTTCAGCGATCGAACCTTATGCAGAGGTAGAAGAACTTTCAGAAGAAACACTTTGTGCTCTTCTTTTAATGGCAAAGCAAATCCGTTAATTATGCTGAAAACATAAAACAAACCCCCAAAAAACAAGGCAAATTAATTAAGCATTTACAATACAAAAAGAGCAAGTTTCCAATTTAAAAACCCAAACAGCAGCAAAGCTATAACAGTGGCCCACAAACTTTTCCTGTATAGGGCCAAATTTTCCAGTAATTTCTCTTAGCAGGCCAAAGTCAAAAATTCCTGACTGTGCATGCCATAGGCATGAAGTAATTTAACAGTGATTATGCAACTATGCAATTCTAAGTGGATGACTACAGAATAAAGATATATAGTAATTTATTCTTTTTGCTGTTTTATTATAATAATTACTAGCATAGCCATGAGGGGGCATTATTCGCACATAGACTAGTTATGAGGGAGCTAGGGAAGGTTATTGCCAATAAGTTGTCACATAGTCTGCAGAAGTGCTCCAAATCTCAAGATCTGAGTCTGATATTACCTGTTTTGATGGACTCTTAACCCCCTCACCCGTCAAACCAGACCAAGTTGTCCCTGTAATTCACGGCACCCCTATTTTGGAGTTCTCGCGACACTACTAATGAAAGCCTCTAATCAAAATGGCAAGATTCATCCTCTGTAACTTTGAAACTCCTCCAGATATGATGAACCTGTATGCAAAACTGGGGAGCAAAAGGTCAGCAATAAATCAACTAGGATAGGGGAGGGGGTATGCATGTCCATGAGAACACTAGTACAATGAAATTAAAGAGCAAGAGGACCTCCAGTCCTCATTTCCCCATTCCCATTCCTCTGTCTAGATAGCCTTTCATCAATGCAACTTACTTTTAAATGAGCATTTTTGCCCCTTGCCTTCAAGCAAAAAACCGCTGCCACCGCCGCCACCACCGCCACCACCATCATCGTCATCATCATGTGTAATAGTGGCCAAAATCAAAGAAAATAATGATTAAAGTTGAAAATAATGCAGAACATAATGTCGATGAAAATTTCTCAGTAAGGCTGTCTGCACTTTTCAAAATATTTCATATTTACCTTCCAAGTATTTCCAGTAGTTCTGCAACTCCATTATGCTTCTCTGTTTCGAATATAAACCTAAAGAAAGGCATAAAAACACAATTAGAACTTCTTCAAATCTCTAAGCTACAGCACAATCTCAATAATACAAATACAGGACTCCAAGTATGCCATAAAAGAACTGAGTAAAAGAATATGAAGTACCAACTGACCTATAAAATATGTTATTTATCTGCTTTCGGATGTAAGCTCGAAGACTGAGAAATTTCCCATAAATTCTGTGCAGTATGGTCTTAAGAAAGTCTCTTTCTCTGGGATCTTCGCTGTCAAACAATTCCAATAACTAAAAACAAATATGCCCAGCCAACATATATCACAAAACAAAACTCAGAAAATCAGTTAAGCAATGCTTCTTATTCTTCAATCAATGACGTAAAATAGTTGTATCTTTTCACCTTATTTTAGCATATCATATAACCTTATTTTAGCATTATATATAAATATATAAATAAATATATATATATATATATTTTAAAATGCCCTCGGTACTTCATTCCCGAGGACTTATGATAAAAAAATATATATGATATGATATAAATATATATATATATATATATATATATATATATATATATATATATATATAAACACAGGCCAATTAACATAAGGAAAATATTTATAATGAGAAAAAGTCTCTCAAGCTTCACTGCCTGAAGGATTTATGGTCTCTCTCCAGATTGGGATTTCATTATACATGAAAAAGAGCATCAAAGGTTAATCAGCAATTAATTATATATCGATTACAAACATGCAATTTCAATCAACAATAAAACAACAACTAAATCAATAAAAAAGCAACAAACCTGAAGAACGAATATTTGGTCGATGAACTTCTTGGCAGTATTTGGCTGGAAATCGGGTGATTCCAGAAATCGGAGAAAAAATTCATATACAAGCTGGTAAAAAGCATCAAACATTCAATTTCTTAAGCTTCTAAAATCACTCTTGCTCTCTAACAATAGCTGCGGATGAGATGGAAGTTTTAAAAACACAACCAACATCGAAGGCTTAATGCAATAAAATTAATATAATTATTTTAGATATCACCATAAAAGCGATCTCTAATCCTAAAATTAATTAAATATACCTGTATATGTGGCCAAGCAGCTTCAAGGGTAGGCTCATCTTCCTCTGGATCAAATTCGGCGTTGTTCTGTGCATTCGACGGAGGCATTACACGGAATGTGTTTACAGCAAACTAAAAGTACATATGCCGTCACGATCATAGTTAGACTATTTGACACTCTTACATCTCAAAAGAAGATGTTATTGGTCTGGATGATGAAGACGGATGCACAGCCACACAAAACCTATGCGGAAATCAAAGAAGAGGCAAAGCACAGAGAGGAATGGAAACCAAATGAAGCCCTGAACCTGTCCCAGGACAGAGAACCAGATGATGACATCAAAATTCACACATTGGAGGGTCAATGACTAGCATTTAAGTATATACTTCATGCACGACTGATGTCACAAAATGTTACAAATTTTCAAACACTGTTTCCGCAAAAGTTTCAAATAAATTTCAACCACTTATGGCAGAGGTACTCAAACCGCGGCCCACACAGTCTGGACCGCGAGGATGGTTCTTGTGGACGGCCAGAGTTCTTTTGAATGTGTCTGAAAAGTATTGCGCATGAATTTCAGTGGCTTTCAACATAGGAGAAACCTTACCAAACTACTTGAAACTACAAATTCTGGAGCAGTTCTGTCTTGTCTTCTGGGGAAATTCTGTCTTGGTGCACTTATAAGTCTATTAAGAGGACCCGTAGTTGGGCCTACTCAAAGTTGACTACTTTGCCACAGCAGGCATAGGAATAATAGGACTTCCGTTGTAACTAGTGGACCTTCACAAACAATGGAAGACGGAATGTGGACCGGCTTCAAACAAATTTGAGTGCCACTGACTTATGGCAAGGTTAATTTGTATTTCATAAAAATAAACACAAGTAGCTTAAACAATAGAATTATCACCAAAAGGCCTGAGTATTCAAATAGTTTCATTGATAGCATTTTTTTAATTAAGTAATTTTTTCCTCTTTAAAGTGGTGCTGCACTGGTTACCAAAAGGGAAAAACTGCAGCACCACCAGGATGGAAAACAGCCAACAGTCATCGAATAAAATTTCCATAAATAAATGACATGGAATTCAAGGACGTGGAGTCTTAACTGGCAATCAATCTGTGGAGAACAATGGCAGAGGCCAAAGCGATGGAGTGCTCCTGGCCAAATGCTATTACTGCATTAAATTTTAACCATAACTATCTGCTGAAACAAGATCCTAACAAAAATGTAATGTAAAACTTATAATATAATTGATGACAAATGGCACCTCCTAATAATTTCATTGAAATGATTAGGTATATATGTTAAATATAAAAGTTTTGTATGCATAAAAGAGAATGGGAATTATGGGCTAAAGTCGTATGCTTTTAGATCCCAAATAACATGGTTCAAACATAGCTGGATGCCTGGCAATGAGGAAATGAAAATAAATAGACTGATAGGCTAGTAGGTTAACATTAATATAAATTTGACAACTACAGACATTACCAAGGGAGACCTAAAAACAACGGAAAGTAGGCATAATCAATTAATCATGCACAGAATTTAAAACCAACAGAAATCATTCATAAGGTAAACATGTAAAGCTTGACACAACAAATTCATACAAACATATTTAAACAGTTCTGACACAGAAGAAACGAGTACTTTATAAAATGAATGTAACAAAATAATACAAAATTCGGCACAAAATTTATTACAGTAATCACCATTGATATATATGCTACAATCTCTATCTCTTTAATCCTCTTAATACATCAAAAGTTATGATCTTATGTCAATGTCAATATTTAATATCATAATTAAGTCAAGCATTTATAAAACTACTTTTATGATAATGTCCTTCAACATTATCAACACATTCTTATAAATGTAAACAACAATTGCAGTGAACTGTTTCACAGGCCAAGCAAACAACTGTACTGTTGTTGCAAAATTGCACTTGAATGGTAGCATGCATATTATTTTAACTTTCAATTTTCATAATTATTATTTTAATTTTGGAGAATTAAAAATCCAGAATGCAACTATCTTTCGATTCTTATTGTCTGCAATAACGAAAGGCACAATTTATCTCAATTTTCCTGCACTTGCACTTTTAGTCAATCCGCAAAGACCAGTGACACTTAAATCAACAACATTTATATCACCATCATAATCGTGATCTTCTACCAACATAAAATATAAAACTCCTGCATGTAATGTAAACTCTATTCAAATTATGCAACTTCCAACCAGGATTCTACATATATAACAATCAAATTGATGAATATAGCCATAGCATTGCAGCCTGAAATGACTTACCATGTTCACAGCAACAGGATAGATGTTGTCTGTTAGGACACCTCTATTAAGAGTGACAAACTCAACCATTTCATTCAGTGCACCTCGCTTGATCTCTTTAAACTTTATGTCGCTCAGAGGATCTTTGACAAAGTCAAAGATAACAGCGCCTTGTTTGATCTTCTCGATGAAAAGGTTTTCACGCTCTGCTGGAGCTGCATCTACATCAAAACAAACAGGAACCTATCTCAATATTTCTAAAGTTACTTACTTAACCTTGTAAAAAGTAAACGCACTCAAAACTGTTTTTGGATTGCTGCCGTTCCAGTCGACTGCAGCTTCACAGATTAAAATTCTGTGACTGCCAAATGCAAAGATCTGCAAACCTTTCAGCAGTGGCAATTTCTGTAATTCTCGGTTTTTGCTGATGTTAAAACGTGATGACCCCTGCCGCTTTTCTTTCTTTAGCTTCAAGGTTTCCGGCAGAGGATTGATTCTGGCAATCTGAGTGGGAGGCGGATGAGCTTCAGAGCTACTTGCAGACTTGTCCGACTTTTCTGCTTTATCCGATTTCTTCTTCTAAATGTAAAAGCTTCAACAGTTAACAATACCAGCTGCAGAAATTAGATTATTACACATGTTTGTGTGTGTATAATAACTGTGTATATATATATACACATATATATACATACATACACACACTATATATATATATACATACATACACACACTATATATATACAGTATATATAATATTATATATTAACCATGAGCATATGCACTGCGTTATGTGACTTCACTTCCACACCAGCAAACCATAACAGTGAGGACACAGAATATAAGCATTTATAACTGTATTAGAATGGCAATTGAATGGCAATTATAATTGGCATAAATGAGGCAACTTGCATTGTGCCTCTGTTATTCAGCTGTCTACTTCACCACCTAAACATGGTGCCCCTCTTCCAGACAAAGGATGAGTAGATTGAATATCCACCGGTATAAGCAGAGCCCACATGAGCACTGCCTCCAGAGGAGGTTAGACAGAAGGGTGCAGATAATACCCCTGTAAAAATAACAGGACACCAGAAATCAAATGGCAAGAAACACAATCACAACCTCATACCAGCTCGGATGTCACCCAGATAGACAAGGGTCGATGTACCCAATTGGGCAACTCGGGTTGGATAGGAAAATAAGCTACTGGAAGAGACAACGTGAAGCAGGTCACAAAAAGAGAAATTGCCATAGGAACTAGGAGCTTGAGAACTTTGTCATCAACTGGACAAAGTACAGAAATTGAACAGGTCAAAAGCTTTACATAAGTAGGAGGACAACAAGAAAACATATGGGATATACTAGGGATACCTGAAGCCAAACGGACAGTCAATGCAAAACCAATGACGGACACTTTACCTGAGCAGGAGAGAAAAGTCATCACGCCAAGGGAGAATGATTTCTAATCAATCTTAGGATAAAGGATGCCCTCGTGGGATACTGCCCAGTCAGCTCGAGGACAATAATGGCAATGATAAGAGTTCAGCCTCTCAACAAGACAATCACCCATGTATATGCCTCAATGCAGAATTTGATGAAGAGGAAATAGATGAATTCTATGGAAAACTAGAGAAAGCTATTAAAAAACCTCAAGAAGGACATCAAAATAATCATGGGAGACTGAAATGTCAAAATTTGAGGAAACAATTTTTTATGGGAAGAGGCAATGAGCAATGAGCTGCTACATATAAATGGAAAACTTGCACTCATACAAAACCTGTTCATTTGCAAATTCCAAGTTCAGATACAAGGCATGGGGACAAAGTGGACATGGACAAGTCCCGACAGAAACCACACAAATATGATTGACCTGACACTTATTGACAAGAGATGGAACACAGCAGTGAGACTGCAGGAGCTTTCAATGTGCAGACATAGCATCAAACGATAGCCTGGTCCTCTGCAACATAAAGCTAAGACTAACAAGATTCGCAAAAAGACAAGAGCGCGAGTGCAGAGAAATCAAGGCACTAAAAATTGAAACCATATGCAACAAGTACAGAGAAGCAATCACAAAAGGTCTGGAAAAAAGAGAAGACAGCAACCTTCTCAAACATAGAAGGAAAAGCACAGAGGCTAGTAGAGGCAGTCAAAGAATCCACACCACTACAAGAACACAAGAAAAGGAAATGGATATCAGAACAAACCCTCGAATTGGCAAAAGATAAAAGACCACTAAAATTAAGAGCACAGGATCCTGAAACAAAACAGAAATGCAGATTACAACCCACAAAGAAGCATCAGCAAGAAAGGACAAGGAAAAATGGATAACAGAACAATGCAAGAAAACTGAAAGATATGTGGGGGAATTCAAGATAAGGGAGGTATACAAACTAATTAGAGGCGTCAACTGAAAATGGCAATCAAGAACGATGACCATGAAAGACAAATAAGACAAAAATTTTAACAGAAAAGGAACAAGTTATCAACAGATGGATACAATATTGCAGTGAAATGTACACAGTGGATGATGGAATGGACATCCAAGACACTTCAAGAGAACTGACCAGATAGTGCCTTCTCAGAAGATGATGAGGCAGAGGGCACGGGTTGGTGCCCCAGGGCAGAAGAGCAGTGTGAGGAGCAAAACAAAAGGTCATCCCCACCAGCGTTTCTTCTGCACACCTTTGCTTTGTCAATGCTATGGGAGGAGGCTAGTTCTCTTTCTTCCACTTAGAATTTTCTGCCCCATACAATTTTTGTTACCTCTTAAAAGTTGCCCTTAGGAACGTGCCACCTGGGGCGTACTGCCCCTTCCTACACCACTGACATGATCCTGCTCAGACTCTACCAGTAGGTTAATGGGGTAACACCTCCAGACAAGGAGTAGCATAACTACCAAGTAGAGTCAACACAGAGCCCAAGTAGATGACCAACCCTGGGCAGCTGACCAACCCTGGGCAGCTGACCAACCTTGGGCAGCTGACCAAACCAGGGCAGCTGACACCCATCTACATGTACTCTGATGGCATTACAGTATACAAAAAAGTACCAGGTATAGAAATGACAGGGACACTTAAGGCTACCATGGTTGGTAGTAGAGTTTCGCGTGGGGGCAAGAATCCTCCCCAGCCCCGAACTGGTCAACCCCGTACCTGCCCCATGCTTTTGTCTCCAATACCTGCCTGTCCCTGTGAAGGCTTTCTGATTCAAATTTTACAGGATATATATTTTTGTGGGCTACAGGTGGGTGCAGACTATCCACGACTAATGTGATGTAATGTAACAAAATATTTGTATAGCGCCTCTTCTGAACAATCACTCAGAAGCACTCCACTGCAATTACTGCATATTTACAAAGAGATAAAATTTAAGTCATTTCAAAAAGAGGGTCATAGAATTAGGAGTTGCTAAACCACACATACTGGCATCAAGAGTGCAGGCAATGTGCATGAAAATATGGTAAAACCAAAGGAATGGACACAAGCAATTCTGACAAAGCTACCAAATAAGGGTGACTTGCAGGAATGCCAAAGCTACAAAACAATAGCCACTTTGGTAAAACACTTTCGAGCATACTATTAAAGAGACTAAAATCACAGACAGAAACCTTCATTTCCGATGAACAAGCAGCATTCTGAACAAACAGAAGCACCGCCAATCAAATCCTAGCACCAAGAGTAATAGCAGAAAAAGCAAAACAAAAAACAGCCTGTTGTATAACTGTTAGATAGACTTCTGGAAAGTCTTTGATTCCATCAATCAGAGATCTTACAGAACATGAACATGTCTGTCACACCTGCTAAAAGAACTAGGCAGCAATGCACCTGTGGCAACAGTATGCATAGACTTGCATAGACTTGGGTGCATTGTTCAAAATAGCTAGAGTCTAAACAAGGGCATCCCTTATCCCCACATAGCTTTATAACATACTTGGAGAGCACTATGAATCAACTACAGAATAATGGAAGTGGAAGTAGAGTGTCCGTGCAAAGAGTCCTCACAAACAACCTAAAATTTGCAGATGACATCAATCTATTAGAAAATTATACGTGAAAACTGCAGAAATCTGTGGATATACTGGATAAAGAGGGAAAGAATATGAAAAATACTGAAAGACAAAAATCATATTATTTGGAAAGAAACACGTTGGCACCCTACTCGGACATTATAATTGGAACAGGTACCCATGGAAATACCAACGTTAAGTCACACACCCCTCCCCTCCGGTAGATGCAACTAATGATATAATAGACCGCCCTGGCCATTATGTCAAACTCCCTCTCTGGTTGCTGGAACTAATGATTATTAATTACCTAATCACCCTGTCACCATCACCAATCACCACCCAAATTAACTGTTACTGAATGCATATTGCTGGCTATAGGCACACATGCTTAATGGCCATTTAGTTGCCTGTAGAGATAAGAGATCACAAAGGAGATTATGCCAATTTTTGAATGGGCACCCATTCAACTGCCCAGGCAGCTTTAAAGAAAATTGAAAGTAATATTTGCCACTTGATGTTTCTGATTTTTTACAACATATCTTAATAACAGTATTACTGACACTTGAAACTGTCAGTATAATTGATTAAAAGACAGCAATTTAATGGAAGAAATATTTTTTGGCCGATTAATGTGATAAGCACTGTTTGCTTTTGGCTCAGCAACAAGTTAAATCTTCACCTGTATCAATATTACTATAGTCTGCAGTGTAGAAAAGATGACATGAGCAACACATCTCAAATTAATCTTTAAAATTTCAGTGCAATTGCAGCGTTTTATTCAGACAAAATTCAAATGTTGGCAAAGTTTAATAAAACAGCTTAAACTAGAGCAATTTTATCAGCAAAATAACCCCATGAAAACAACTGTCAAGAAATGCAATAATTTTACTCTTTATTCTGTATTTACTTAGATTGTTCCATTGATGATTGAAAATTAATAATGCTCTCTCTTTTGAATAATACGCCATGAAACTACAATTCTGCTCAAACCACGCAAAATCTCATCAAGTATTAATTCCAAATAAGAATGCATTTCCCCTGCAGAGAAATTACTGCCTTGTAGATGTTTTAATCCTCAACCCTACCAACTACCAGTATACGGTTAGAGTATTCTGCATAGGTTTATCATCAGGGCTGAATTTCATTCGTACATGATGAAGCGACAGCAATTCCACAAAGCCAACACAAACTTTATCATTCAAGCAACATTAGCACATCAGTACTTAAAGAATCATTACACAGAAAGTACCAGTATGAGATAACTGGTACCTTCAAGTCATTCAATGACAGTATGAGTGTCAGAGCAGCACTTAATTCTCATAACTGGGTTTACAGTCAAGGTCAAAATATAACTTACATATCATCCATTCAACTCTATGCTCAATCAGTGAACATAAGCCACACAGGTACTTGAACCCAAGTGTGATACAGTATGCAGACATATCTTTGTCAAGACGATCACTGTTCTATAAACTTCAGATAGCTGACCTATCATCTGACCAAATCAGTCATTCTTGGGCATTTGAAAAATAAGTCTGCCTGAATAATGCAAAAATCCTCAATGCAATCAGTTCAGTCAATCAAAATAATCAATCATCTACTACATTTGTTCTTTAAGAATATCTGTCCAGATGAGAAGAGCAAGATAATTAGGTTCAGAGATCAAATAACTGCCAAATGAGTTAATGGGCCATCTTAAATACTACCTATAATTCAGTACAACCACTTAAACCCTTGCCAATTACACAAATGCAATTATAACATACTTTCAGTAGTCAAATGATTTCAACCTTATCAATTACAATTTCGTACTCATACAAGTGTCTCTTAAAATTGAAACATATACACTGTCTAAATACAATGAAATGCAAAATATGTTTCTTGCAAATTATAAAAATTAATTAAGCAGCAAAATTAGTTGACCTGCAAATTAATGTAGAGCACTGCTAGCAAAACTTTACACTTCAAAACAAAGAGCCTCCTGACAGATAAAAGTTAAATAAAAATAATTTATAAGGGAAGATAAGCAAGATTAAGCAAGCAGTATCATGCTAAAGACTCAATAATTGGAAAACAAGTGCTACTTGAATTCTTAAGGTATCTTTTGTTCTAGTAGAGACTGTAGAGTAATAATTATTTTCTACACTACCAATGTCGCTTTAATCATGGAGCTAATTCAGATTATACACATGTTATACGGTGAAAACTAAGTTTCAGTGGCATTCCATGTTCAAATTCATAATTTAATTCAGACAGTAACAACATCGGTGAAGATTGTTAAACACACATATATACATACACACACACACACACACACACACAGGCATCCAGCAACACTTAAATATTAAGTACAGTGGCACAGCAAGGTAAACAGACAGGCAGAGAAAAGAATGGAGGTCAAACTAAAATGTCAAATGGGAAATGAACTACTGGCAAATAATAACACAATGCAAGGAATCACATAATAAGCAAATACAGGTCAATTAAATGGCACTAGTTCAGATCCTAGATGGTAGTACCGAGATAAAAGAAAAGTGGTTGCTAAAAACGCATACAAAGGTTATCTTGTATCCAACAGATTCCAATGGTGATATAGGAAATTTGAAGTTTATTGTGGGTAAACAAAAAAACTTATAATATATCTATGATCTACCACATAACACTGAAACCCCATAATTTTACTAAACTTTTCAAAAACTAACCCCACGCCAAATAATCATTTTACCTTACAACTGCATGGTAATCATTAAATCTGTAATGTTATTCTTAAAAGTGTACTAACATATCTTAGACTTTTAAAAGCGCTATAAAAGGCTGTACTGTGGTTGCGTCGCCATGTTGATGTGCAAGCTAAGACTGTTCACGCGACTGTTACCTCGTTCTTCGCACTTTCGACGCCGTCTTTCTCGTCCTTTCCACCCGACTTTGACGCGGACTTGTCTTTACCCGACTGCGCAGAAAAACAAACAGAACACGGCGCGTAAACAAGCGCTACATGAAACGACAACGCCTATGACGGCGGCTACAAAGGAGAACGATACGCGTCTTTCGTAGCAATTAAAAATCGTCTCTAGAAGAAAACGACGAACCGTCAGTCACCCGTCGCTTTCCGCCTGCAATTACCTTTCGGGTTAACTTCGGCATGTTGGGCATTTCGAGGGCTGAACCCCTTTTCGGACACGAAAACTACGCCAACAAATTCACCTTGGAATTATTCCTCTACGGTTGTTACACTACGGCATCAATACAAGGGATTCGACCAAAAACAAGACTTTCGATTGGTTACTAAACACGACTTCTGATTGGTTAAAACAGTCAACATCAACTACACGAATATTTTATTGGTTATGTGTGGTCACGTGGTCTATGGCCGATGTGCAAAAGTAGCAAATCACGCTTCGCATCTCTTGACCATTGACGCGCCGCATAGGAATATACATCTTCGGGCGCTTCCGACCAAAGTTGGAATCTTCCTCGGCTCTGCTTCGGCTGTCAGGAATGCCGCTTCCTTCACTTTCCAACCAGACATAACTTGGCCTCTGGCAGTCGAGAAGCAGTAGTAAGCCAATTATTGTGGCTCACGTGCCTTGCATTTTAAGCCTTCTCAAGCCAGTATTTATTCTTTGCCTGTAATAATTGCTTTCATGATCCATATAGACCACAGTGTGTTTGATATGTAATTTATCGCCATATGAATAGGAATAGACAAAAGACAGTAACTGGGTAATCTGCATTCTAGGCCTAGTTGTGCGCTTATGAGAAAAGTGAATTCCAGCGCCAAGAACCATAATGGACTAAATACAGATTTAATTAAGTCAGTGGCTGGTATCATTGTCACAATTAGTTCATCTATACGCAACCTCGAACATGATTTACGACCACAATTTACATTCAAGTGACCATATCAACATCTACCAAATTTGGTGAGCGTTGTCCATGATATCAATTTGTAGCTAGCGCCTTGAATAGGCCTGTATATAATATTCACTAACCTCGTATATAGGCCTACCTCATATATTGTCTATCAACCATGACACGGACAGGAAAATCGGAGTCATCGGGCTGATTTATTGAATCGGACAATGGTGAATTGCGGTTCAAATTAAAGAGCTACGTACCATCGACTGATGTCAAGGACATCACTAAATGGCACTAGGGGACGTCCATAAATGACATCACGCACTTGGGGTTCAAACATCTGTGACGATGTGTGACGATCGAGGAGAGGTTTCCAGAAATGTGACGTCACATAACATTAAATAGTTTTATTAATACCGCAATGCTACGCTACCGCAAAAACGAACGTATTTTACACTTATAATTATTATACTTCATTTTAAAAAAGAATTTGAAAAAGTTTTTGAATTTTGATATTGGAAAGACGACGGGAGGGGGGTAACGTGTTGTGACGTCATAATCATATTTGGGGTATGACTTTTTGTGACTACGTGTGACGAGGGGAAAGGGAGTAAAAAACTGCCAAAATCGCGTGACGTCATTTATGGATGGCCCTATCAAGGTTCAACGATGATGATGAAAGTAAGTGCGCGTGTGCGCGTAAGCCAGAAGACGATGTACGACGCCCTTATCTGAATACTACTTTTAAAAACAGAAAGTGAAATCAATAGAAAATAGATATGGACAGCAGAGACGAAATTGCTGCCATGACCTCAATGAAATTATGCGCTAGAAAATTTCTTTATTCCATAGAACTTTCTATTGGCAAAGTTCTTCATTCTCGTTATTATTAGGTAGTTCTCGTTGTTTTGCAAAATTAAATAGTATTAATTAATATTAATCGTTTTTGTTAAGTGCAAGATAACTAAGATTTTCAGTTTGAAAAATTGGCTGTTGAACGCGTTTAATTTAATGCGACTTTGGTTATTTTGTCACATTTTTTGTGTATAGACCGCTTGGGCAGATACCGGTAGATATGTTCTAAAGCTCCTTGATAAAACTTATGTAGCACCGTTCGTTTAGTTTATCACCAAAGTGAAGGTGACCTTGTAGTAAGTTATATTTAGACGATTTCGAGGATCGGATACGATTTCGCAAAGAGTTACTCTTTGATGCCGTTGTATATGTCATCGGCTAGTGTGCATATTCTAAGGCTTGGAGCAATTTCTAAGGGGCTGCCCATTAATCATGTCAACAATTTTTGACTCCTCCCCTCTTGTCAACAACTGTCAACTTTCACTTAACTCCCCATAATTACGTCAAAAATGTTTGACCCTCCCCCAAGATCAATGACAGGTCCCAATAACAAGGTTATTATTTTTTGTGGTGATGACAATTTCCCCCCTTTTTTCCTCATCTAGTGTCAAAATGTGGGGGTGATGACCCTTTTTGCCATGCTTTTTTCCATTGTAATAAGTAGTATTCCATGAAATTTCCTATTTTTTGATTATTTGTAAAAAGTGAAATTGTTGACGTCAACTTCTCTTGACCCACTCCCCCTGTCAACAACTGTCAAACTTTTTCAAACCCCCTCCCCCAAATTGTTGACGTAATTAATGGACAGTCCCTAATGGTTCTGAGCAGGCCCGTCTTTATGTGTTGGAAATTGGGCACTGTGCCCGAGGCCCGTGCATCTTAGGGGCCCCACACGCCCCAGCCTTTTTATATTTTGACATTTTTGCTTATCAACTTCTGGAGGATATATTAATTGAAAGATCAGGCACCAAAAAACGTGATGACTTTTTTCAGAAGAGGCACTATACAAATATTTTATTACCTTACATTGCAGTAAATGATGCATTTGATAACAAACACATGAAAAAGTTTGGTGGCACTCCAGACAAATTCATTTTGGTAAATACATATTGGTTGTCAGAGCAGTTGTGGTAAAGACTGGATATACAGAATATGACAGTCATATGCAGAAGAGTGATGTTGAAGTGCATGGACGTGTGCAACATGCAATGCTGTTAATACCATTCAAAGTAGTGGATAGGACATTGCCAGTGCATTATAGATGGCTTCGATGCCAAGAGAAATTTGGACTTTGAAACCGAATGACCATTTAAGCCTTTGCGATAAGTTGAAGCGGTTGACATTAATGAATGCAGTGGAAAGGTCAAGAAAGGTAAGAATGGCAATTTGACTGCTGGCTATGCCATGATAACATTTTATATTTCATTGAACATTTTCAACACTTCTGATTCAGTAGAATGTCCCTTTTGTATGGTGATTGGTTTTCATTCATTGTATGCCTGCTTGGTCGAGCCATTGTCACTCAATTGGCGGAGGTCCTCCTAACTCCCTTCCAGTTGCTTAGCGAGCAGTTTTTCTGTGATATGAGTCATTGTTTGTAATTCGCCGCATTTGCAGTGTTGATTGGTTAACAGACAGAATAAAAGATATTTGGGAAATTATTAGAAGCTAACATGACGGCATAATTATTTTATGCACATGCATTTATTTGCAGCTATGAGTTCGTCTTGTGTGGCAGCTAATTCGGAGGACTCGCGCAACGGAATTACATGGCAAGAAAGTCTTGTCCAGGCTGAAACATTTAAATGTGAAGGTAATGACCTATACAAGATAAAAGAATATAAGAAAGCAATCGGAAAATACCACCGAGCTCTCTTTTTCTTACGTGGAATTGAAAATAATTTGCGATCACCATTTCCAGGCATTGTTCAATCTCCTAAACCCCTTTCCTCAGAGGATCAGAGTCGAGTGAGTCAAGTGACGGTGGACTGTTACAATAATCTGGCAGGTAAACAGACTTCACATTTGAACTACCGGTATAAACAGACTTCACATTTGAACTACCGGTAATTATCTATGAATCTATAGCAGTAAAAATATTAATCAAGATAATTTTGGCATCTAGTTAAACCAAATAGTGTAAGATAAAGGTGTTCTCATAGTAGATCTCTGATGGAAGAGATTCTTAGGTCGTGAAGTATTGGCCCCTTTGTATCTGATTGATCATGGCCAGTGAAGTTATTGAACATAGTATAAACTTGATGGTGCAATGTCATCATCAGCTTCAACGGATAGATGAATGAATTTCACTACTTAGCAATATTCAGTAGTAACTAGCAGCACTTACTACAACAGTGTCTCGCAAACTGTGTGCCGCGGCACACTAGTGTGCCGCTAGAGATTCCAGCTGTGCCGTGAAAGAATTTCAGAATTTTACTATTATTTTAATTTTTTTGTTCCCTTCCTAAAAATTTTGCCGGATGAGCAAGTGTAAAAATGGCGTCATATATAGAACCTCACACCAGCCTGCGGCACAGCCTACAATACAATATATTGGACATCCATTTTTTTATATAACGTTGCGCGCGCAACGATACAACTGCCAGAAATTAACATCTTTCGTTGACGTCACCGTCCTTGCGACCTTTACAATGTAAAAACAACAGCGTCTGAGCGCAAGGATACATTTGACCCAATTACCGTTTTGAAATTATTACATTGCATGTGTTGAGATGTTGCAATAGTAGGGTAACTATAAGTATAGTAACAGTTGAATTTGATGCTTTTACCGAGATTTAGCCCTATGAAATTTGAAATGGATAAATTTTTGGCAAGATCTGAGAAAATGCAAGGTGAAAACGACACTAAGGAAAACAACGGCGAGAATCTACAGTCTATGAACGTTACTTTCGCGTTTGTTACATCTACATATCATTATATGTGACTGCAGACCCGGCAGTTCCTTAATAAAGAACACTCAATTTAATAAATTGTTGGTTGGTTTTGTAATTTTATGAAGAATGTGCCGTGAAAAAAATTTGTTCTCTTTAGTGTGCCGCGAGGTAAAAAGTTTGCGAGACACTGTACTACAATATAGAAGCTAACTCAATTCATGAGGACAAGTAATTGGTTAAAGTTAATAAACTTAGACCACTGACATTGCATGTCAGGTAGTCAATGGCATAGCCAGGATTCGAGAATAGGTAGGTAACGTCAACATTTTGGTCAGTTTTGATGAGCAAATAAGATTGTCATCTCAAGTGCTTTTGTCTGGTGCATTCTCAGTCTGATACTATCCCTACCCCCACAACTGCTCACCAGTTTTGGAGAAATCTCACGACTGACCTCTGCCTGAATGGGGGAGGGATAGCCCACGTGGCTAAGCCAATGTAGGTAATAGAATTTAGCTGGATTATAAATTTATATAGTCAGTCACATCTAGTTTTATTATCTACCTTCAACATACATGTATGTTATTTGGTTGTTACCAATGATGCTATTGTCATGAATATCTGATATGATGTTTTACTACAGCCTGCTTGCTGCAGTCAGAGGAGCCATCATACAAACGAATTTTAGAGTGTTGTGATAAAGCATTAGAATTATCTCCTTCAAACGTCAAAGCTCTATTTCGAAAGGGTGTTGCTTTATATCATTTACACAACACTGAAAAAGCTCTGGCAATTCTGAAGCAAGCAAGTGGTCTTCCAGGTGGAAAGAGTGGTAAACAGATTAATCTTTTTCCAATCAATACATTTAAAGTTTTTTTAAAAAACTTTCAATTAACTCCTTTACGGGTTGTTTAAAACTCTCCACAAATATGGATTTTTTTAAATTTTTGGGTTAAAGATTGTGTTGTGCTGTTATTATCTCCAGCTATTTTCACATGACTGTGTTGCTTAGTCATTGACTATTAGCCCAGCATATCTTGGGCTGCATGATATATGATTGGAAACTAAAAATAATTTATTGGACATAAGTTGGGACTTCCCCAAGTTATCCCGGGCTCCACCGTTTGCAATAGATTTCTGCTGCCGAAGTTATTTATTTATTTCAAGACAATTTCTATAGCGCCGTGCACTAGGTTAAGGCCCAACCACAAAGGAATTGAACAAGTTTTAGTTATGCGAATTAGTTTGCATATTCAATTTTTTTGATAGGTCAATTTATTATATATTCATGCAGCAATTTTCCCCATTAGTTTTGGGGATTGGTTTTGCAATTTTGGCTTCACTTTGAGTTTTTGAAACTACAGAAAAAGTTGTTTTGGAATTGTTCTATTGATTTAGATGCAAACATTAGCAAATACATAAAGCTATGCAATGAGGAGATTGCGAGGCAAGAAGAGGAACTGAAGAGTCGATGTAAAGCGATGTTTGCAGCACCGAAACAGACTCACAGCTCTACCTGACATTTAGTTGTGATTTGCCAGAAAGTTTACCATTCTCAAAGAATAACTGTAAATAACATCGATTGTATTACTCAAACATATAAAACTTGCTTTCTAACAGTCTCTGACAGGACAGCAAAATATACCAATGAAGCATTCTGCAACCTATTTTGGGACATTAAAATTGTTAAAGTTTCAACATGAAATGTTCTGGAGCCCATGACATCTCTATCACGTTTTCTTTGGTCTATTTTTGTTTTGGACACCCATAATTTCCAACTAAAGCTACAGTATTCTATCATTTATAAGCATAATCAAAAGTCTGGTTGCAAACAATTTAATAATAAAATTTTCTCAAGTGTGGTCATCATGGTACTGCAATAATTGCTAATAGCCCGTTTTAAAGAAATTATTTGTTCCGTACAAATTGTATGCAACTGATTCATAGACAATTTTTAAAGCAGTGAATAAGGTATTCTGCTTGTACACAGTTGATTATTTGCATATTTTGACTGTAATTGAATTTTGATTAATTATGTGGAAATAGAACACATTTTCATTCTTGAAATAATTGATGCTCGAATATATTTTCAATAATAATGGATGTGAACGTTACTGTCAATGTTGCTAATATCCTATCCACGAGGCTATGGTTGTTTCAAATAGCAGTCAATTAAATGTCAGCCGAAGTCCATGTATGACATTGTCACGACAACCAATAACAACTTCTTTAATGCCATCTTTGTTTAGGTCTGACGTTACAAGTGAATTCACCCAGGATGTTGTTTTGTGACTGCCTATCATCTGTAACAAATATATAACGATTATTTATGAATATGATGCAATTTAACAGATTATTAAAGATGACAATATTAGCTCATTAGTAGCTCATACTAGGCTCCATGCTTAAAGTCAGCATACCACCACATTCCATCCCTTGCAGTTGGTAAATGAATAACTACCATGCCTGGTTAGAGTCCACTGCAATAAATAAAATGTTCAATTTACATACAAGTCCAGGGGAAAGGGAATCCACTGGAAAGTTTAAAGAATATGGGAACAAGGTCAGGTTTTCATACTCCAGCTGTGTCCAGCTATCAACTTCTCCATGACATCTCTCCAAAGTTCTCTCTCCTTTGCTATTTCTTTCAGTCATTCGGTGTCTTCCGAGATGGGGAATCGATCCTTTCGTGCGCTTGGCCCTGCATACTGGAACATCCTTCCACCATCATTGCGTGATGAATCTGTGACATGCTTAATCTTTCTTAATTGTCTTAAAACATTTCTGTTTGATTAAGCAGCCAAGGCGCATTTGACTTTAACTGTGCCCTGGAAATTGACAAATGAAATGAAAATTATAATTATTATTATTACAAGTGAATTCACCCAGGATGCTGTCTTGTGACTGCCTATTATTATTATTATTATTATTATTATTATTTTCTATTCCTTATTTTTATTTCTAAACCTGCCATATTTCATACTTACTTTGCCATTTCGAAGAATACAAAGCAAGTTAAAATTTCCAGCAGCAAGAATTGTGTCTGTGGTTTGCGATTCAGCGGCTGGCAATGTCTGCATCTGGGTGATGGGAAGCTTAATATTTGCAAATTCATCTTCATAAATCTATGAAACAAATTAAAACAAACACTACAAAATAAAATAATGGCATTCAAAACTGTAAAAAATTACCACATTACATTTAAAACTTGCCAACAGTTTCACCAAGCGAAACTAAATGTTTGGCTATAGATTTTAACTGAATTTTGATGTGATGCATCTCCATTATTCTGCCCTACACCAATGCACAGCACCTACCTCAAAATTTGTCATGATGTAAATTGCTCCAGCAGCTGTTCCTAGTGCTACCTGTGTTTCAAATGCTGAATTACATGACGAAGGATTGTTTGCCGAAGAGTCTATATCAGACGGCTCAACAAATTTTCCTGAACACATCTATAATATTAAAAAACGATAAAAAGATTACCAGTACATCATTTAGTAGCCACAGACCAATTGTAATGCAATACCTAGAACTTGCAGATAAAAAATATTTTGGTTAGACAACATCATTAAGTGGAGTTGGCTTTCTGGATCAGACCTGTCAATGGACTTCACTTGTGCATTTGCACAGCCGACAGCTGCATAGCGACAATAACATTTTTCTAGAACTTGGACCTTGACAATTTAATGTTGTAATTATTATGTCAAACTATACTGAATGCATTAAAAACTTGTATGCATACACATAAGCATCAAAACATACAATAGCAGTATGTAAAATTTGCCAGAACTCAAAATGTACATGGTCATTATATAATGAAATGCTAATTAATGCAATAATAGTTGTGTCTGATATCTTCAAATTGAGCTCTCCAAGCTAGTGTTTACCAAATAACATCTGGTTCTGGATTGCTCATCTGATAATTATTGCATCAATCTTAATTCTCATGTCTCATCAATCTCAAACAATATTATAATTCGAAACACTTCGTGCACAAGAAATAATTTCAGCTATACAGCCCACTGTTTTGCAGAGAAAAAGAAATAGAAATTATTCATGACATTTTAAAGTGTACCTATACATAATTTTAAAATTTAAATAATGACTGATTGCACGAGAACAATTAAAATTTTCTAATCACTTGAAGTTGTACTTAATACTGGAGTAGATTAAACCAGTTAACACTATGCCAAATAAAAATGTATGTAGCCAAGAATAAAATTATGTAAAAATGTGAAATTTAGCTTAAGTCTGTCAAGAGTGGCATTGGAGAGCTAGAGGGAATTAGGCCAGAGTTCTATGGCTTAAGTAAAAAAAAATGCTTGAAGAGGAGCCTTAGAAATCTGACATAAAATTATTTGAAGACATTGAAAGTACAGTAGGGATTGCAGTCAATGGAACTGCATCAATCTATCAAAAAATAATTAGCCCGAACAGTGCAGCTAATTTTTTATTAAATGAGAGTCGGCTCACTAAATAAAGAATACACGTTCCCAGCTGTTATGCTCTCCTGTCACACCTTCATGAAAGAACTAGACAACAAGCAAGCAAAGTACTTTTCAAAATAATGATGCTTACGGCAGTGACGTTAGACTGAGCCTGAAGAATGAGAACTGGAATGCCATGCTGTAGAAAGCAGACACGGGATGCATCATCAGTGGCCAAGAGATAGTCTGCGGTCAGTCCATGGGGTGTGTTCAGTGCAACTGGCAGGAGATTAAGAACCTTTGGTCGACTAGTGATTCCCTGCATATAAATATTTTCATTCAGATTGATCTTAAATCAGAATGTCTTCAATAATTATAATCACAATCCACAGGATCAAAGCAACTTTAAATAATCAAAGCAATATTAAATATTGCAATTATAATTTGTGTGCTAGAATTTAATGACCTGCTGAAGTGACTACTTTATAACTAAAGAATCAAGAATTATAGAAAAATGGTATTAGTAAAAATGAATTTTAGTATGTTTGTATTTCAAAATCTGAAGTGAATTAGACAGTATCTAACATAGAAAAATACAGTCAAAAAATAGCATTAGCAAAGTAGATGAAGCGAAACGAAGTACAGATTCCAAAGTATCGCCTACAAAAAAGTGATCACAGGATAGAAGCAATGTAAGGGCAAGTTCAGTTGATAACAAACATCCAAATATTACAAAATGCACATGATTATAAGCTTATTGCAACCTTAAGTTGTTGAATGTCTGCCAGTCGAAGTCGCCAGAGGTCAAAGTGCGGAGTGAAAGACAGGAGATTTCCACTTCCATCAGCAGTCACTATGCCAAAATTCCCAGCTGTTGGAGTAAAAGAAATATACTTACTGTACAAAACCATGATTTACTGCGACAAGAAACCGCAAATTCTGCTGCACGTTTAGCATATTCCATGGCGTACTGCGGCAAGTCCAATGCAATACCATAATTCCATAAGAATAATTCATAATCCAAGCAAAATGCTATTTTCTTTATTCCTGATCACTGCATTCAGTAATCAAGCAGGTATATAAAATCGTTAGCATCTGTATATTATAATCCACCGATTACATTAAGCAAATAATATTGATACATAGTAATACTGCTGAAAACTCTTTCTTAGAGCTATTAAATATTCATTGCTGAAGAAAAAGGCACTGCAAGCTCATAGGTGTTCCTGTGACAGAGAATACTGCAGTGGTGACGGCACAGATCCAAATTTTGACAACGAATGTTCCACATCAACAGAAGACATCAGCAATGCAATGTCAACTTCAGCAAGAGCTGCTAAGCAAGGCAGTCTGCCCTCTAAGGAATTCCAAAAGCAGTGATATTAGTGGGAATTACTTCGCAAGATACCATATCTAGCCAAGCTTACCAATCACCTGCTGCAACCATCATTATCAACTCTGATTGTGTGTGTTTCGTGGTTTATCTTCTTCCATATCAGCTGCAGGCTAAGCAGATGAAGTTGCAAATCTGTGTTATGTGCAATAAGTGCTATTAAATATATAGTGGAATCTAAATATACTGTAAGGGGTGTGTGGAGTCCTGCAATTTCTATGCCAGAGCAGTCTCTCTGGCATAGAAAATCACTTCTTACATAATTTTATTATCCCATATAAAACTCATACATTCCATACAGGTACTGCAATAAACAGGTTTAGTTTAACAGGTTTCATTAATCTAAGAAGCATAGCAAAATTCTATTGAGCTAAGAACAGTGATGGAAAGTAAGCTAACTTAATATGGCCTCAGCAATTAAATATTTTTTAAAATTTCAACAGACAAGAACAACAAATAAGAAGTTTTAATTTAACATATAAATTGCATTTGCATGCTATACTAACTGGCATCTTTCTCAACTTCAAGACAGAGAATACAATGCTCAGATGCAACTTTTCTCTCAAGAATTTGACCATTGCTGAAGACAGTTACAATGCCTCTCGAATCTCCAATGACAAGATCCTCCGTATTCAATTTTGTCACGTCATTTACCAAAAGTGCTTGAATCGGTCCACCTTTAGTCTCAAAACTAGATTTTTGCTGAAAATTCAAAATATATCATAAATGCCTATAATTAAACAGGGCAAATGAGCAACCAAGATCTCATGAGAATCTGCTCTTAACAAAACTTTTTAAAAAATCAGATAACTAAATTTCGACAAATAAATCTCCAAATGTCAAAAAGGCAGACAGGCTAATCACTTTCAAATGTCTCTATCCAGACATCACTGACTTTGAAACAGAAAACAGAATAACATAAATCAAAGTTTAGAATAAATAAGAGTAATTTGAAACACCAATACTAGATTATTACCAGATGAATTACCCGACTGTTCAGATAGTGAGCACACTATATCAGAGCCGGCGCATGACTTTCGGGGGCACCCTGCAATTTTTACAAGCATATAACGTTTTTGAAATGTCTTGACGAGAAAAAAGGTCATCCGTATATATTTTAGCCTCTTCAAATGGCCTGACGAGCAAAAAACAACAAAACAAATACTACTTAAGAATAAGAAAAATTAAAACTCTTAAATATCCAAGGCCGGCGGGGCCACTGCAGCTGGCAGGGCCCCCTGCGGCCGCAGGCCCCACGCTCCAGCTCTGCACTATATGGATGGTCTCCCACTACTAGAAAGTACCAGTAGTTCATCTACAAATAAGCTAATAATGGTGTTTCAGATGACTTCATGCTAGAAGCATAGATCAAGACAGTTAGATGCAATTAACAGAGAAGAATACAGAAAAATGTGTGCAATATAGGTAATATAAAAAATGGAGAAGCAAACAGTTTATAATAGGCCATAAGCAAGATTTAAAATTATAACTACCTTCACATCTGTTGGTAGTCCATTATCCGACGAAGGCAGTTCATATGTTCTCACAATACCATCCTCATGCCCAACAATTAAAAGTGGATTTGGACTTCTGGAAAAGGTAATTCAGAACAATACTAAAGACAAATGCTCACATATAGCAAATGTGTAACCACGAATAGCAATTCTGGATTCAAGTGATTGACAGTGGACTACGATCAAAATTAAGGAGCGACCATTGACTGATGCCAAGTGCATTACTAAAATGGCACTCTAGAAATTCACTGATGATAAGCTTTCTAACGAGTTAAATGTGGTTGGTTAGTGTAATACAAAACCCGACGCTACAAAGTAATATTCGTCACCATTGGAAAATGTAAGAACCTGACGGTCGGAAATACCTAAAAATATGATCTAACTTCAACGAATTGAAACGCTGGCTCAGTTTAACACAAAACAACACTGTCACTTGACATGTCTCCGTCGGCATGCTGCTCGCATTGACTTCAATGGCTGCTCGTTATCATCCATAGACAGTAGATACTAACTCAGTAACTCTGGGGGAGTCTCTGGCGATCATTGACATCTAGGGATGTAACTTTTCCGGAAAAGTAGAATGGCCGGAAATATTCCGGAAATTTCCGGAAATTTCCGGAATACTTCCGGAAAAGTTATAAAAGCCTTCAAAACTTCTCTTTTTTAGAGGTAAACAGACAGCAGTGGACAAAATTAATTACCGCAGGTCCCACAGCTAAGAAAACGAAGTTTTATTATATATTTTTGGCACATAGGGGGGGAAAATTGGTTGAAAACGGGTTCTCCGATATTTTAACGAGATCCCGCCAATTTAAGTATTCTACTTGCTGCTCAGGGAACCAGCTTCACCTTATGAAGATTCACGGTTTTGTCGCATCGAGTGCTGGCGAGAGTGTGAGACTATGGGTAAATACCGTAAAATAAACAAGTGTTTAGTTTTGTTTTGTGACAATTCGTTAATTTTTCGCCGAACATCGAGATTTATTATAGTTTTAACAAATCAGACAGCAAAACGGCGTCGCGTACTCTGGTAACTGGTTCTCTGCGACTTCCGACTCAGACATTATATAGCGCTACCATACTGACAGTTGTTAACTTGTTAACAAATGCCCAACAAATGAATAGTTATAAATAGTAATAATGATAAAAAAATAATAATAGATATCAGTAATAGTAATCAATAGTAATAAATACTAATAATAAACAGTAATAATAATTATAATAAATAACATTAATAATCAACTTTTCCTTTCCGGAAAAGTACCTCAGAAAATTCCGGAAATTTCCGGAAATTTCCAGAGGAAATTTCCGGAATTTTCCTAACTCACATCCCTATTGACATCTATTAATAGCTATTATTAATTATTAATAATAATTATTATTATTAGCTATTAATAGATGTCAATGCTGGCGATTGGCGAATGAAGGAAGGCCAACCTTAATTAAGTGAGTAAGGTAAAGCCCTGGCTATAGCAGGGAGTCTGTAAGACGGCTTACAGCCTCCCTGGCTATAGCTACGAAAGAAGTGACATTTGGAATAGGAATGTTTTATTTAAGCTTAGACTAAAGGCTTGAGAAGATAAGGAAGAAATTAACGGAAATTAGGAGTCAGAACTTGTTGTTTGACCATGGTCCATGCCACTCCATGGCGTAGACCTTAAGGGCTCGAGCGGGATTAGACTAGATCTGGTGTCCGTCAGTTTGACTGTCTAGCGTGTTAGGCCACCATTCTGCCAAGTTCCCGCCCATATCAGAGGCGGATCTAGGGGGCAGAGGAGTACATATGTCACCGGGCGCCGAGGTGGGGGCAAGGTAGGGCGTTCCGCTACGGGTGATGACCTTTTTTTCTTGTCAGAGGCAGGGTTTAATCTAGGCCGTTTCCGGGAAAAAATTGCCCTTCCCCCGGAAATTTCAAATTCCCTCAGGAAATTATGGCATACTACATCAACTAACAGCAGGGCCTAGCAGAATCCCCCCGGCTTTGTCAGTTTCCCCCGGCTTTGTCAATCCCCCCGCCGGAGTCCATGAGTCTAGATTAAACACTGGTCAGAGGTGATGACATTTTTTGTTTGTCTGGGTACTATTCGCGAAGTTGAATGAAGCGGCGGCGCCAAAATGGACAGAACGGCGCTCTTTTTTGCTTCTTAGGGTTTTCGTCAAGTTGAGGGGCGCATCAGTTTGCTTTGTCCCCGGGCGCCGGACACCCTAGCTCCGCCACTGGCCCATATCATATAGCCTATAGAGGCCCAATCCGTCAACATACCAACAATGAAAGATATATTGTTGTTTTTATCGCGCCTCTGAGTAGGAATATAAGAGTTGCTATACAAATTCCACATTACGTTACATTACATTACAATGAAACATCTCGTTTCTGAAATCGGATTCTCTAGACCATAGAAATCATATACAAGTAGAATGCTAATCTATGCTTAAGAATTGAAGCGAAAGTCATTTTGGGTCATCCGCCATTACGCTGGCAAGAAAGCAGAATGGTGTTTTCGTGTTGTGCAGTTAACTGCACAAATCGCGGCGGAACAGGTTCAGGAATACGTTTTTACAGGTGAGTATGGTTATTTAAGCACTTAGATTTCTTGAAATTTCACAAACGAAATCGAAATGAAAATCGGTTATAGTATACAACGCAATTTATAACGCTGTTTAGCGACCGGTCATTAATACCCCGGCAAAAAAGATATACCTCATCACAGACCCCTGCATGCGCCATCCCGGCTTTTACCTAGTACGCTATGATTGGGTCCACCTCAATCGCTATCGAGTAGGCCATGGCCGGTGCCCCGCTATGCTCCACCGTTGAGGAGCCAGAGATGACCCGAATTGCCCCTGCGGCAACAGACTATGAACCCCATAGTCAATGACTGCCACCTGACTAGATTCAAAGGAGGGTACTTGTCAGTGAATTCACCGCCAACCTAACTCTAGCCCAAACCCTAACCGAAACCCTAACCCCAAACCCTAACCCTATTGGCGGTGAATAAAATATTGGTGGTGAATTAACCGACGAGAACCCAAAGGATGACTCAACACCATGCATCGCAGCATCAGGTTCAACCTGCCACTGTTGAATATCTGAGAGGCTGAGAAAGAAAGGCATTCGCAAAGTACAGCTGTGATTGTATTACCTATGTTCTGCAAGTAAATTTATTAAGAAAAACTAGAATAAACTATATCTGATTGTAAATGTCAAAAAATAAACTGTTTTGTCATTTTACAGATTCCCACTTAAAGATAAACATCGTCTTGCGAAATGGTTGACTGCGGTCGGCGAGACAATTGAAACCTACTGCCACATCTGTGCTGTGTTCTGCGCATTTCACAAATGATTGTTTCAGACAATATCTGTCATCATTCAGACTGAAAGAAGATGCTTTGCCATCAATATTCAATTTTCCTGAACATCTGCAAAAAAGGTCCAAAAACGACGTCTGCTTCAAAGGCGTAATCAGCAACCATTGATTCCAGCAACTCAACAAGCACTTTCTGTGAGCCACAGCAAAGCCCATCAATTGGAGTTGACATTGTTGAAGAAGTGAAGCCTTTTAAACTACCTCCAGTAAGTGTGTTTCACAACTATGCAATTCAGTCGAGTCCGCGAAAAATGAAACGGAAATATGATTGCATTGTTGAGCTACAGCAACAGGATCGACAGGCATGCCAAAAACGACTTAAAGTAGCCAGACAGCGTTTGTTGAGGCAGCAGAATAAAATGAAAACCATGAAAGAAATAATTAGCAAGTTGAAATCACGCCCAGATTTGAACAGTTCTTGCATTGACTTGATTGAGCGATGTTTTGACCATATTCCTTCTGAGATGTTGAAGAGAAAGCTTACACAGAATTCTAGAGAACGATACTGCGAAGATCTTCGGTCATTTGCACAGACTTTACACTTCTACAGCCCAAAAGCTTATGATTTTGTTCGTCGCTCATTTTCATTGTCACTTCCTCATCCGTCAACGTTAAGAGTTTGGTATTCTTCTGTTGAAGGAAAGCCTGGTTTTACAAGTGAAGCGTTTGAGGTAACATATATAAATGCTGAGCTTACTTTTACAATTTTAAGTGAAACTGAAGTTGCTCTGATCGTTAGTGACACATACAAAAATTGTCCAAAAATTGTTTACATAATTAATGGATAGCCCCTTATCTGTCCCTTTTGCAAGGACAAATACTAGACTCTACAATTTTCTTTTTTGTCATGCTTTTTTGCATTCTAATAAGTAGTATTCCTTGAAATTTCCTAGTTTTTGATTACTTGTAAAAAAGTGAAATTGTTGACGTCAACTTCTCTTGACCTCCCCCTGTCAACGACTATCAAACTTTTTCAAACCCCCTCCCCCTAAATTGTTGACGTAATTAATGGACAGCCCCATAACCAAATTTCAAATGTGAAACTATTGATAAGTCTGCATTAAAATATTTACCTCTGTTTTAATAATCATGCATTATCTCTGTCTGCTTATAAATTATGCATTTTCTATATCTGCTGTATTTTGTAATAATTATGCATTACCTATGTCTGCCGTTATTATTCCTCAAATAATAATGCAATTTTTTTGGTTACTTCCTTTCTGGATTCCCTATCCCTTTAGTAGCCTTATTTATTTCTGTCATTCAAGTATTAATTTTTTATGTCCATACTAGTTAAAAATAAAGTTCTACATGTTTATCTTTTCTAACTTCAAATTGAATTTTGAACTGACTGTATTATATAAAAAAATTATTGTATGTAATATGTATGACATTGAAGGAATAAATGAATCTGAATGTTAAGAAATAGATAAATATTTCTGACTATCACTTTAAATGCAAACATTCCATTTATAGTTTATCAACACTGTCATTATGCGTCTTAGAAAGTTCAAAGAATTCAATGTTATACTTGTATGTTATACTTTTATGTTCACTTGTTGCAGCATCTAAAGAATAGCACGAATCCGTCATCACCGCTAATTTGCTCCTTGATGTTCGATGAGATGGCCATCAGAAAACATGTTCAGTGGACCGGCAAGGAGATAATTGGATTCGTTGACATGGGAACAGGACTTGACGACAGTAGTCTGCCAGTTGCAACTGAAGTCCTGATGTTCATAATCGTCCCAATTAATGCAGTTTGGAAGATGCCAGTTGGTGACTTTTGAAACTGATCCAAATGACCATGATTACTTCGTGCCTGTTGAGAAGCTCCAATTGTCAGAGTTCACCCAAAACATTGTAGTATACATAGCTGGATATGTTGCTCGAAAATTGCTAAATAAATTGACCTGCATTCCATGTAGGAAAAATTTACTTGACAGTAAGAAAGTGAACTGTAATTATCGATTATTGCAGCGTAAGGATAGCGGTGGACTGCTTTCACCTAGCACATCATTAGTAACTGTTTGTTTAGTGACAGAACATTGCATAAAATTTATGTCTGGTTGTTATGATGGCTCAATTCCTCGTCACCGAAATGCACATCTGGCATTGCAGTTGGCTGTCATTGATCGAACCCTTAATTTGAAATTATTCCATGATGATGACGACCACAGTTGCAATATCGATATGTTGGAAAACTGTCAGCTTAACTTGATACGGATGATAGTGAATGAATTTGTTAACATAAGATTTTTCTGGATGTCAAAGAAGTTAACTGAGAAACTTAAAAGGAAAAATGTTAGGTTTAATAATAATAAACTTGTGCTCTTTTCTAATCAGTAATAAAATCAATTAATGTTAATATTCATTTTGTTCATTGTTCTTTTTATGGCTGTAATTGTTGGTGCAACTATTGTATTCCTAACAGGTATGTTTCAGTCAGGGTTATTTCTAGGATGATCATTTTTTTGGGGGGTGTTGGTATATTTTGGGGTTCTGCCAAAAAGTCACAAACAAAAAATGTCATCCCAGGCTAAAATTGGAGGGGGATTGTGGGTCCTGCCAAGAAAGTCTGACAAGCCAAAAAAAGGTCATCTCATGCTAAAATTGGGCAGGGATATTTTTACACCACCACCCCAATTTGAGGTCGCCACCCCCAAAATTTGGTAATGTGACAATGGTTTGCATACAAAATGCATACTAAGCTGCGGACCCCCCAATTTGAGGTCGACGCCCCCAAATTCATGATCCTAGAAATATCCCAGCTGGGGGCGTTTGGCGTTGGGGAAAAAGCCTGATAAAAAGGTCATCCCAGGCTAAAATTAGGAGTGTCGGTATCAGATAGGAGGATGGTGTAAAAATATCCCTGATTTCAGTTGAAATCATCAAGAATCAGTGTCTATTCTAGCCACCTTGACATTGGGGGATTTTGAAATGTTTGGGGAAACAAAGTCTAGAAAGTCACACTTGGGGGATATCCATACCCCAGCCAACATAAAAAAATGAGGAAATTTTAAAACTTGGGGGGAATTCCCCCCAGAGAAGGCCTAGAATAAACACTGATAAAGAATATTTTCTGTAGTTAAGCTTCCATAGCACTATATCTGCATTTTCTCATGTTATCTAATCTAAAGCTTCCATAGCGCCACTTCATAACGCAAGGCAGCATCAACAGATGGCGCACCAAATCCAAATAAAGATCCAGGGTATCCGGCCAGGCAAACGGGTGACAGTCTATGGTGGATAAGCCAGGTAATGATTTTGCAATACGCACAGTCGCACATGTTGATAGTTGCTATTGATTATATTTTGCTCCTCTGCTTTTCTTAGTATTCCATTTATTAATGATAATGTTTTTCATATTTTCTTTTGAAGTTTTTAAACTATTACTTTGTAAATATTTGGCCCATGGTTGGTACACGGTTACGGTCCACAGTACAGCAAGTGTCGAGATTACATTTTCTGCCATCGCCTTACCCACAATGCATCGCGCGCGTGAGGCTTCACTTTTTGGCAAGTCCGTAAACGCATATCAGCGTTCTACTCGTATAGATTTCTATGCTCTAGACCCACAGCGACATATAGGCACGAGCGAGTCCCAACTGAGTGTCTGCGTAGTGCGTTTGGCTCAAAACTTCATTTGTTTTCTATATAGGCCTAGGCATACAAATCGTCGATAAAATCCACTTTTCGCGTCGTCATTCATGTTTAAAAACTCGTCTGCATTGACATATAAATCGCCACAGACAACCGTCTTTTGCCTTAATCCGGTCAAAGTCTACCCGCATCGGACGCATCCACATGCTTCAGTTAATCCGTTTAACTTTAACCCCTTAACCGTGTATTTAACTGTAACTCAATGTAAAATGGACGGATATATCCGGGGTTCCCAGTTAAGGGGTTAAGAGCGTCGCCTGTGTAGAACCTTTGATACACCAGCGTTTCTTTTGCCACATCCTTATAGCACACTGAACGCTTATAAATAGTCCTACGGTTAAATCTTGATAGCAGAGACTTGAATATAAATTGGCTGCAACCAGTGTTTATTCTAGCCACCTTGACATTGGGGGTTGAAATATTTGGGGAGAATTGTCTCTCCACGCTTTGGAGGGGGGGGGGGTTCCATCCTCCAAGCCAACATATACAAATTTTGGGGAAATTTTAAAACTTGGGGGAGGGTGAATTCCCCCTCCCCAAAAAGGCCTAGAATAAACACTGGCTGCAACAAACCTACTGTATCAACTCCATTTTTATTTAATAATATGTGCTTTTAGCCTTTTACCTAATAGACCATTAGTCAAAATTAATTTAATTTACAAATTAAAAAACTCAAGTTACACCGTCTCATAAAATATCTCGGTTATGAAGTTCAATAACATACAGTAGGCAATTATTCAGAGGCCGCTTTGAGTTCAATGGTCCAAAATTCCGGCGAAATGTAAAAGAATTCATTTGCCTTCGGTTTGGAAATCATGATGAAGCTGCTTCAAAAACACCATATGAAGAGTCGACAGGGCACTAGGGCCTAAGCTAAATCATTTTCATATTAATTATTGTAAAAAAGTAGGCCTATTGGCTGCGGAGTTCAACGACACTATCAAGTCTATCACATCTCGGGTCTAAAAACTTAGAAGTCAACAGAACACTAAACTACAGCAGGCCAAGATCATTCTCGTAAATTGCTGCAAAAATTGGCCTCGACTAGAGGCGTAGCGTGCCCAGGGATTTGTCTACACCCCCGAGCGGGGGTTACACCCCCGGTTTTTGACAGACAACCTCTTGCCCCTAAACCCCTGCAAGGAGTGGTGTTGGCTATCACCAAAACAGACATATGTTAAAAGTAGGCCTATAGTATAAAACTGCTGTTAAGAACAGTGGTGTTATGATGCAGCTGTTTCGTACTGCGTAGGCCTATTATATGTTCAAATCAGAAATTTCAGTTTTGCAGATGATACAAAACCACCTAAAATCACATTATTATTATTATTATTATTATTATTATTATTATTATTATTATTATTATTATTATTATTATTATTATTATTATTATTATTATTATTTATTATTATTATTATTATTATTATTATTATTATTATTATTATTATTAATTTATTATTATACGTAGGCTAGACCTAAAACAAACTGTATAAGACAGAGGTTCCCAAACTTTTTTGATCGCGAACCCCTATTTTATTCCCAGCTTAGCTCGCCTAACCCTAACCCTAATTTTGGGAGGCTCTCGCGGACCCCCGCCATATCCTCCGCGGACCGTAGGGGAACCGCTGGTATAAGACTCAACACTGAACATTGACACACACACTCCGCAATTTTGAGACCCCCCGAACGCAAATTCCTGGAAAAAGCCTGAGCGTGCCAATGGCTAGTATAAAAGGCAAACGTTAACCAAATAAAGGATAAAGGAAATAAATGACGACCTTTTTTGCCTGTCAAGGCTGTCAGGATCGGATTTTTCGGGAGTTAGTTTTAAGCATGAGCGTCCGCAGAAATTTTTCCAGGGGATGCAAAACAGGATCTTGTGACGAAAGAAATTAACAAATTTTCCACGGTGTGCAAAACAAGGTCTTGTGACGAAAGAAACAAGTAGACCTAATTTAAATCCTAGAGCCGCCACTGCGCTACGCCTCTGGTGTCGACTGTGGAGTTAAAGGAAACCGTCGCTTCTCAGATCCATTCGTCATATTTGAAGGAAGAGCAGAGTCCAAAAGTTTAAAAAATAAAAAAGGAAAGGTCTTAGGAAATACGATATATATAGGCCATAGGCCATAGGGTATACTTCAAAATCTGTAAAAGACGAATCAGGCTGTGCAGATTATTTCGTGAATTTGGAATTCCACAGCGTTAAATATTTGTTCTCCTGAACGTTCAGACAAATTTTGAGAGCAGGGCAGGTATTTGGATTACTTCATGAACCTCTAAAAATTGGCTTCATGTTTGTCTCGCTAATCGCTAGGCCCTATGCTAATACCAGGGGCGTAGTCAGGAATTTGATTTGGGGGTAGGCCTATAATGTGATTTGGGGAAAATAGATCCTTAAAAACTTTGAAAATCTTAGAAAACACAATAAAATTTTCAGGGTAGTCTGATTTTAGGGGTATATATATACACCGATATAGGCCTACCTCTCCCCGTCGCTACGACCCTGGCTAATACTTGAAATCGCAATTGGATCCGTGTAGGCCTAATCGAAAAATGTAAAGTAAAGTAAAGCAAAGTAAAATCTCGTGGATTTCTATAGCGCCTTGGAAAGCAGCACAACAGTAGCTGCTTATTAGGCCTCTTCTCGTTTTATGACACTGCCATGAGAAACCTGATCGATAAGCATGCACCACTTCGAACCGTCCAGATATCCAGACGGCATTCTGCTCCATGGTTCGACGAAGATTGTCGTGCTGCTAAAGCCAAGAGACGTCAACTTGAAAGACATTACAGGCGCCTTCTGACGCCTGATACACTGGAGGCTTGGCGACTACACTCAAAGATAGTCCGGCAGCTTTTCCAAGACAAGTTCAAGCAGTACTGGACGCGGGAAATTCAAAGCTGCGGAGGAAACAGTCGAGCGATCTGGGCTAAAGTTGATCGGCTTGCCAAACAGCCTCCGACCTCTGTATCGCACTTCAAGGTCAACGACTTTGCCACCTTTTTTACGGAGAAGATTGCTCGAATTCTTGAGCAGACATCTAATGCACCTGAGGTGGAGATCGTTAAAAGACAAACCCCACCTTTCTCTTTCTATCCGGTAACACCAACTGAGATCAAAGCTCTGTTATCAAAGTTGCCAAACAAGCAATGCTCGCTTGATCCGATCCCTACCTGGCTGTTACGTGAGGTTGCTGATGTCATCGCTCCTCTGCTTAGTCTGACTTTGGACACTGGAAACTGTGCCGATGCCTGCAAATCGGCTATCGTCCTTCCCCGCCTGAAGAAGCCAACGTTGGATCCAAAAGATCTGAAATCTTTTCGACCAATTTCCAACTTGAGCTTTGTGTCGAAGCTTGTGGAGCGAACAGTCGTTGCTCGATTCGCTGAGTTTTCTGAGCGCAATCGCCTTTTACCAGTTCATCAATCTGCATATCGGCGATTTCACTCAACAGAAACAGCGGTAATTAAAGTCCACAACGACCTCGTGCGCGCCATAGATGATGGCAAGGTCACTGCACTTGTACTACTTGACCTCAGCTCGGCTTTCGACACGGTGGATCATGACATACTGCTCCGTGTCCTGGAGGAACGTTTCGGAGTCAGCGGAGTTCCCCTTGGCTGGTTTCGTTCTTACCTCACTGGACGCGAGCAGATATTTCGCCACCTCAATGATTCCTCGCCAGCTTTGTCTCTCGAGTGCTCTGTGCCCCAGGGCTCGTCTTTGGGACCGATTGCCTTCATCACATACACAGAAGACTTTGCCCTCATTTTTCAACGTCACGATCTTCGCCATCATATTTTTGCTGATGATAAACAGATCTACGATCATGTGGACGTTAAAGACGTCGGTCTTGCTCTTGGTCGTCTCCATAACTGCATCACAGAGGTCCAAGGATGGTGTTCCTCACGACGATTGCAACTTAATGCTTCAAAGACTGAGCTTGCATGGTTTGGCTCACATGCTAACATGCTTAAGGTGTCTAACACCGATTGTAGTCTGGCACTTCAGGGCACCATCGTCCGCCCTTCTTCCGTCGTCAGAGATCTCGGAGTACTGTTTGACAACGAATTGACCATGAAGCAACATGTTGGACAGTTAGCCAAGAGCTGCTTCTATCACATACGACGTATCAGCCAGATTTGTCGAATCGCTGGCAAAGAAGTCGCCTCGCAACTGGTTTCTGCGTTTGTTCTGTCCAGGCTAGACTATTGTAATTCTGTTCTTGCCGGCCTCCCAAAGTCTACACTGGCCAACCTGCAGCGCGTACAAAATGCTGCTGCACGTCTGGTGCTGGACCTAAAACCTCGAGACCACGTCACTCCGGCGCTTCGCGAACTTCATTGGCTTCCAGTCCAGTCACGGATACAACACAAACTATGCACGCTGATGTTCTGTGCACAGAATGGTCTTTGTCCGACCTATCTGGCCGATCTGCTCCAGCCAACATCAACCGCCATTGGTAGACCAGGCCTACGATCAGCCTCTACCAGTCAATACCAGAAACCTCGTCTTCGGACAGTCATGGGGCAACGAGCCTTCTCGTACGCCGGACCCCATGCCTGGAACGCCCTTCCACCAGCGCTACGGAACATAAAGTCGCCCGTCGCTTTCCGTAAACATTTGAAGACACATCTGTTTAACTGTGCTTATAATAATTGACATAATTGACATTAATTGTAATGCGCTTGCTAACATTGATTGATTAGGCGCAATATAAATAGCTAATTACATTACATTACATTACATTACATTACATTACATTATTCTTAGGCGCTCAGCCTCTCTTAAAACAGCTATGCAGTATGCATGCATGGAGAAGGTATATTATCAGCCAGGCAATAGTCAACATCCGAAGGGCAGTGAGGCTAGGTTGTTACAGCTATGGAGGATATGATTTTAGAAAAAGGGAGGATTTAAGCTTAGACCTGAAGACTTGAGGAGATAATGCAGTAATTTTAGGAAATGAGGAAATGTAGACTTACAATTTTAACTAGCCAGCCGTTCACTAATACAGTAATTTTCTAATTAGCTTGGCAAGGATTGGAATTACAGAGTGAACGATATAAACTTGCAAACAAAATATACGTTCGTTTTGTCCTTATTACAGAAAAAAGGGCTAACAGAACCGTTGACTTATTTCGTGAGGATTGAAATCGCGAATGATGATAACGGAATACCTTCTGGTGTTCTTCACCATCTTCGCTGCATCAGCTTTCTTTATCGGAAACTGGAAACCCAAGAAACGGACTAATCGCCGCCTTCCTCCCTCGCTTCCAACTCTTCCTTTAATTGGATCATTTCCATTTCTCCGAGGCATCGACCATATCGCGAACTTTTTCATGGAAAAATCTCGTCAACTCGGTCCAATATTTACTTTTCGAGCGGGCAGAAAGTAAGAATTACAGCATTAAATAGTGATGAAATCATTTCGTTCGCTTGCAAATTGGTTCAGTAATCGTGAAACCGTTCCAATTTGTGGTTTAGATTGGTGTTGGTGCTGAACAATAAAGAAGCGATCGAGGAAGCCCTGGTTAAAAATTCGAGATCATTTTCATCCAGACCAGAGCTATTTATGCAGAAGCTCATAAATCCGGAAGGAAAGGGTAAGTCAAACCCAAATCTTGAACACAATAGATTTCGTTACAACTTAGAGGCTGTCCATTCCATTAATTACGTCAACAATTTAGGGGGGTGAAAAAGTTTGACAGTTGTTGACGGAGGGTGGGGTGGTGGTGGTCAAGAGAAGTTGACGTCAATAATTTCACTTTTTACAAATAATCAAAAATAGGAAATTTCATGGAATAGCCTACTACTTATTACAATGGAAAAAACATGGCAATAAAGGTCATCACCGCCATATTTTGACACTCGGTGAGCAAAAAGGGAAAATGGCAAAAATGGTCATCACCGCAAAAACAATAACCTTGTTATTGGGACCTGTCATTGACCTTGGGGGGTCAAAAGTTTTTGACATAATTATAGGGGGTAACTGAAAGTTGACAGTTGTTGACAAGGGGGGTCAAAAATTGTTGACAGAATTAATGGACAGCCCCTTACCAGCATTCTCTGTTGCTGACGCCAACTCTCAGGGCCAGGGGGGTCGAGAAGGACAAACCCGGAATAGTATAACATTATGATCAGTGGCGTAAGATTGCTTAATAGAGTTATAGGCCCTACATGTTTTGTACGCGGATGACATCAATGCGAAAAAATTGACAATCAAAAAAGAGGTCATCATCTCTTCCAATGATCATCGAGCACTTTTTGAGAATATAACAAATAAACGCTTGAGATTTTTTTTCCATAAACCTAATGCAGAAAATCAAAGCCGAAAAAGTTACTTATGACTTATTTTACCGGCAAAAAGGTCCATATTATATTTGATCCATGAAATATAGCTTAGGCCTACTTGAATAGGCCCTACTTCTGCGTTATTCGCAACTATTTAACAACTGCATGGCAGTATATGCCCATAAATGGTTTACAGGTATTATTGTTGGAGACAATACTCCAGAATGGAAAAGAACTCATCAAAATTCTCTGTTCACTTTAAGAGAATTTGGATTTGGCGACAAGAGTATAATGGAGGAGAGAATCCTTAGGGAAGTGGAAGAAATGATTGCATATGGAAGAAAGATAGACGGAAAACCCTTTGATCCAAAGGAACTCATGTTTCTCGTTACTTCAAATGTCACAATGAACATATTGTTTGGATCAAGACGCAGTTTTGACCTCGGAATTTCCGATCTGATAATTGAATTAAATCGCTATGCTCACCTCATGAGCATGACTTTTGATTTGGTGCCTTTTCTCAAATATATTCCACCGTTTAAAGAAAAGATCAACGAATTTAAATCTTGTGGGAAGAAGATGCACGATCTGGTTCAAGCGGAGATTGACGAGAGTCTTCAAAATCGCAGGAAGTCTTTCCTCTCGGCGTACATTGATAGGGAAGGACCAAACTATGATCGCGATGACCTGTATTACCTTCTGCAAGACTTTATTTCTGCTGGAACGGAAACAACTGCGACAACGATGAGATGGGCCCTGGTGGTTTTTGCCAATCGCCCAGAGATTCAGAAGAAATTGCAGGAAGAGATTGACTCAGTGATGCCAAGAGACAGATTTCCAACGTTGCAAGATCAGACGAAGTTTCCTTACGTGCAGGCAACAATTCATGAACTCTATCGCTGGCGTACTCTGGTCCCACTCGCAGTTGCCCACCAAACTAGCCACGACTCCATTCTAAAGGACTACTTTATTCCCGCTGGAACATTAGTAAGTCAGCAATATTTTGAGCGCATAATTCACAATATTCTTATAATTTAAAAGTTTCCGCAGAGATTGCCTTTGCAAATTACGCTCGCGAACGAGACACTATGTCTCTAAAAGCGACAGGGTGCGATTTGTGACCTGGAGCCAGGGCCGGCCCTAGCCCAAATGGCGCCCCAGGCAAAGCATACATTTTGGAGCCCTCCGCCGTCTCCCTCCCAATCCCTCTCCATTCACTCTTCCCTATCCTATCCATTTCCCTCTCCTTCTATCTTCTTCCCTCCCATGCCCTCTACCTCTCCCTTTTAATGGGGTATAACCCCGGAAAAGTGTTTGAAATTACAGATGCCCGTAGGCGAGTTTTAGCACATTTTAGGTACAAAAAGCAAATCCTGTAAGTAACTGCAAACTGCTTGCGGCAGCTTGCCTGTAATGATATTCCAATCATAACATTATAATTTACATTAGTGAGTAAGCCCTTAATGCCGTTATTAATACTTTAGTATTCAACTTCACTTTATCAAAACAAATAGTGCATAGAAAATCCTAAAACAAATGTGGTCTTGGAATAGTCCTATTACTAACCATATCAACCTTTCATTCATTCTTGCCAATTTGCAGTAGACGTCTTTTTTACTTCAAGAATACTTTTCTTGCTTTAATACTTGCAAAATTACTTATAATGTCTCCGTAATCTAATGTTTGTGCTACATCTTTCTCAATAGATAGCATAGCTAGAGAACAAAGTCTTTCCTGTGTCATAGAGGCTCGCAGATACGTTTTTATTAGCTTCAACTTTGAGAAGCTTCTTTCGCCTGTAGCCACACTGACTGGAGCAGTTAACAAAATGCGAATTACAATAGCACTGTTTGGAAAAAGTTCCAAGCAGCATGTTGATTTCAAAAATTGAAGAACTTGCAAAGGCGTTTTTCTGTCTGGCAACATGGAAGATATTAACATTAATTCTTCGCATAATTCATATCCATCCACATCGCAACTGTCGCCGTCGGTCAGTAGGATTTGTAAGTCTTGACAGTTTTTCATTAACTGTTCGCGTGATAGTCGCTGCAATCCCTTAATGTCGTACAAGAATGAAAAGTTGGCACTGTGTTCTTTCATTTGTGCAAAGCGTTCTTCAATCGAATTAATAACCGTATCGAGGATGACATTAAATTTTTCAATGCGATAGCAAGTTTCAGGATCCTCAATAGGAACATCTCTTGATTCATAATTAATAATTAATAACTTGTGACGCTTCATCATAGGGTTCGAGTCCGACATAATTTTTAAATTTCTATTTACATGTCAAATTACAATTAGTAAACAAAGATTAACTATGACGACCATAGAAATCTATACGAGTAGAACGCTGATATGCGTTTACGGACTTGCCAAAAAGTGAAGCCTCACGCGCGCGATGCATTGTGGGTAAGGCGATGGCAGAAAATGTAATCTCGACACTTGCTGTACTGTGGACCGTAACCGTGTACCAACCATGGGCCAAATATTTACAAAGTAATAGTTTAAAAACTTCAAAAGAAAATATGAAAAACATTATCATTAATAAATGGAATACTAAGAAAAGCAGAGGAGCAAAATATAATCAATAGCAACTATCAACATGTGCGACTGTGCGTATTGCAAAATCATTACCTGGCTTATCCACCATAGACTGTCACCCGTTTGCCTGGCCGGATACCCTGGATCTTTATTTGGATTTGGTGCGCCATCTGTTGATGCTGCCTTGCGTTATGAAGTGGCGCTATGGAAGCTTTAGATTAGATAACATGAGAAAATGCAGATATAGTGCTATGGAAGCTTAACTACAGAAAATATTCTTTATCAGTGTTTATTCTAGGCCTTCTCTGGGGGGAATTCCCCCCAAGTTTTAAAATTTCCTCATTTTTTTATGTTGGCTGGGGTATGGATATCCCCCAAGTGTGACTTTCTAGACTTTGTTTCCCCAAACATTTCAAAATCCCCCAATGTCAAGGTGGCTAGAATAGACACTGATTCTTGATGATTTCAACTGAAATCAGGGATATTTTTACACCATCCTCCTATCTGATACCGACACTCCTAATTTTAGCCTGGGATGACCTTTTTATCAGGCTTTTTCCCCAACGCCAAACGCCCCCAGCTGGGATATTTCTAGGATCATGAATTTGGGGGCGTCGACCTCAAATTGGGGGGTCCGCAGCTTAGTATGCATTTTGTATGCAAACCATTGTCACATTACCAAATTTTGGGGGTGGCGACCTCAAATTGGGGTGGTGGTGTAAAAATATCCCTGCCCAATTTTAGCATGAGATGACCTTTTTTTGGCTTGTCAGACTTTCTTGGCAGGACCCACAATCCCCCTCCAATTTTAGCCTGGGATGACATTTTTTGTTTGTGACTTTTTGGCAGAACCCCAAAATATACCAACACCCCCCAAAAAAATGATCATCCTAGAAATAACCCTGACTGAAACATACCTGTTAGGAATACAATAGTTGCACCAACAATTACAGCCATAAAAAGAACAATGAACAAAATGAATATTAACATTAATTGATTTTATTACTGATTAGAAAAGAGCACAAGTTTATTATTATTAAACCTAACATTTTTCCTTTTAAGTTTCTCAGTTAACTTCTTTGACATCCAGAAAAATCTTATGTTAACAAATTCATTCACTATCATCCGTATCAAGTTAAGCTGACAGTTTTCCAACATATCGATATTGCAACTGTGGTCGTCATCATCATGGAATAATTTCAAATTAAGGGTTCGATCAATGACAGCCAACTGCAATGCCAGATGTGCATTTCGGTGACGAGGAATTGAGCCATCATAACAACCAGACATAAATTTTATGCAATGTTCTGTCACTAAACAAACAGTTACTAATGATGTGCTAGGTGAAAGCAGTCCACCGCTATCCTTACGCTGCAATAATCGATAATTACAGTTCACTTTCTTACTGTCAAGTAAATTTTTCCTACATGGAATGCAGGTCAATTTATTTAGCAATTTTCGAGCAACATATCCAGCTATGTATACTACAATGTTTTGGGTGAACTCTGACAATTGGAGCTTCTCAACAGGCACGAAGTAATCATGGTCATTTGGATCAGTTTCAAAAGTCACCAACTGGCATCTTCCAAACTGCATTAATTGGGACGATTATGAACATCAGGACTTCAGTTGCAACTGGCAGACTACTGTCGTCAAGTCCTGTTCCCATGTCAACGAATCCAATTATCTCCTTGCCGGTCCACTGAACATGTTTTCTGATGGCCATCTCATCGAACATCAAGGAGCAAATTAGCGGTGATGACGGATTCGTGCTATTCTTTAGATGCTGCAACAAGTGAACATAAAAGTATAACATACAAGTATAACATTGAATTCTTTGAACTTTCTAAGACGCATAATGACAGTGTTGATAAACTATAAATGGAATGTTTGCATTTAAAGTGATAGTCAGAAATATTTATCTATTTCTTAACATTCAGATTCATTTATTCCTTCAATGTCATACATATTACATACAATAATTTTTTTATATAATACAGTCAGTTCAAAATTCAATTTGAAGTTAGAAAAGATAAACATGTAGAACTTTATTTTTAACTAGTATGGACATAAAAAATTAATACTTGAATGACAGAAATAAATAAGGCTACTAAAGGGATAGGGAATCCAGAAAGGAAGTAACCAAAAAAATTGCATTATTATTTGAGGAATAATAACGGCAGACATAGGTAATGCATAATTATTACAAAATACAGCAGATATAGAAAATGCATAATTTATAAGCAGACAGAGATAATGCATGATTATTAAAACAGAGGTAAATATTTTAATGCAGACTTATCAATAGTTTCACATTTGAAATTTGGTTATGGGGCTGTCCATTAATTACGTCAACAATTTAGGGGGAGGGGGTTTGAAAAAGTTTGATAGTCGTTGACAGGGGGAGGTCAAGAGAAGTTGACGTCAACAATTTCACTTTTTACAAGTAATCAAAAACTAGGAAATTTCAAGGAATACTACTTATTAGAATGCAAAAAAGCATGACAAAAAAGAAAATTGTAGAGTCTAGTATTTGTCCTTGCAAAAGGGACAGATAAGGGGCTATCCATTAATTATGTAAACAATTTTTGGACAATTTTTGTATGTGTCACTAACGATCAGAGCAACTTCAGTTTCACTTAAAATTGTAAAAGTAAGCTCAGCATTTATATATGTTACCTCAAACGCTTCACTTGTAAAACCAGGCTTTCCTTCAACAGAAGAATACCAAACTCTTAACGTTGACGGATGAGGAAGTGACAATGAAAATGAGCGACGAACAAAATCATAAGCTTTTGGGCTGTAGAAGTGTAAAGTCTGTGCAAATGACCGAAGATCTTCGCAGTATCGTTCTCTAGAATTCTGTGTAAGCTTTCTCTTCAACATCTCAGAAGGAATATGGTCAAAACATCGCTCAATCAAGTCAATGCAAGAACTGTTCAAATCTGGGCGTGATTTCAACTTGCTAATTATTTCTTTCATGGTTTTCATTTTATTCTGCTGCCTCAACAAACGCTGTCTGGCTACTTTAAGTCGTTTTTGGCATGCCTGTCGATCCTGTTGCTGTAGCTCAACAATGCAATCATATTTCCGTTTCATTTTTCGCGGACTCGACTGAATTGCATAGTTGTGAAACACACTTACTGGAGGTAGTTTAAAAGGCTTCACTTCTTCAACAATGTCAACTCCAATTGATGGGCTTTGCTGTGGCTCACAGAAAGTGCTTGTTGAGTTGCTGGAATCCAATGGTTGCTGATTACGCCTTTGAAGCAGACGTCGTTTTTGGACCTTTTTTGCAGATGTTCAGGAAAATTGAATATTGATGGCAAAGCATCTTCTTTCAGTCTGAATGATGACAGATATTGTCTGAAACAATCATTTGTGAAATGCGCAGAACACAGCACAGATGTGGCAGTAGGTTTCCAATTGTCTCGCCGCACCGCAGTCAACCATTTCGCAAGACGATGTTTATCTTTAAGTGGGAATCTGTAAAATGACAAAACAGTTTATTTTTTGACATTTACAATCAGATATAGTTTATTCTAGTTTTTCTTAATAAATTTACTTGCAGAACATAGGTAATACAATCACAGCTGTACTTTGCGAATGCCTTTCTTTCTCAGCCTCTCAGATATTCAACAGTGGCAGGTTGAACCTGATGCTGCGATGCATGGTGTTGAGTCATCCTTTGGGTTCTCGTCGGTTAATTCACCACCAATATTTTATTCACCGCCAATAGGGTTAGGGTTTGGGGTTAGGGTTTCGGTTAGGGTTTGGGCTAGAGTTAGGTTGGCGGTGAATTCACTGACAAGTACCCTCCTTTGAATCTAGTCAGGTGGCAGTCATTGACTATGGGGTTCATAGTCTGTTGCCGCAGGGGCAATTCGGGTCATCTCTGGCTCCTCAACGGTGGAGCATAGCGGGGCACCGGCCATGGCCTACTCGATAGCGATTGAGGTGGACCCAATCATAGCGTACTAGGTAAAAGCCGGGATGGCGCATGCAGGGGTCTGTGATGAGGTATATCTTTTTTGCCGGGGTATTAATGACCGGTCGCTAAACAGCGTTATAAATTGCGTTGTATACTATAACCGATTTTCATTTCGATTTCGTTTGTGAAATTTCAAGAAATCTAAGTGCTTAAATAACCATACTCACCTGTAAAAACGTATTCCTGAACCTGTTCCGCCGCGATTTGTGCAGTTAACTGCACAACACGAAAACACCATTCTGCTTTCTTGCCAGCGTAATGGCGGATGACCCAAAATGACTTTCGCTTCAATTCTTAAGCATAGATTAGCATTCTACTTGTATATGATTTCTATGATGACGACGGGTTAGATAACCACGTGACCACTGAATTATTTATGCCTGCCTATACATAGATATATGTACCTGTGTTAGAGATTCCATAGCTGAAAATAATATAGAGCGACATTTTGTAAATCCAATGCAAATTTGGCGCCCCAGGCAACTGCCTGCTTTGCCTGTGCCTAAGGCCGACCCTGCCTGGAGCAGTGTGGGGGGATATGTCGAGCTTGGAGGGGATGTAGTCGTTGGGAAATGTAGCAGTGGGGATGTAGTGGTGGGGGATGTAGCAGTAGGGGGATGCAGTTGGGCAGTAGGGGGGGAGATTCCCCCTTCCCCTACAAATCGCGCCCTGATAAGCGATATAAAATGTATTCTATCTCGTTATATTAGACAGACGAATGAACGGAAAATTATAACTGCATCATTTTAGGTCTTACCAAATCTCCATGCAGCACATTCTGACTCAGCTGTTTGGATGGACCCTGAGGTCTTTCGACCGGAACGATTCTTGGACAAAGAAAACAATGTTGTCGGAACAGATCGAGTCATTGCGTTTTCTCTCGGTTAGAATGCACTATATATATATATATACTTTCACGCAACCCTCGTGCTTGTAATTGTATACATCGCAATCGAATTAATTTCTTACATCGCGATTCTATTAACCCCACCCCCCAGACCTGCTATTTTTACATTGACTAGTTTAGCCGGGATTTTAAATTTGTAAGAAGAAATTGGCACATGTGACAAATTTTTGACTTCTCACAAGGAAGTGGGTGGGTGTCTAGTGTGTCAAGAAGATGCCTCCTGATTGCTATGCATGCATGGAGACGTATACAAGGCCTATAGACCTATCTCTGTCCTCTGTCTCTCTCTCTCTCTGTCTCTCTCTCTGTCTGTCTGTCTGTCTGTCTGTCTCTCTCTCTCTCTCTCTCTCTCTCTCTCTCTCTCTCTCTCTCTCTCTCTCTCTCTGACAATATTCGCCAATCTGACACCATAATAGGTCTACAGTTTAATCCCGTTTTCGTGTCTAATATTATTGTTGCAATGTGGCTCCCAAACGTTTGCAAATTGTCAATTGCATGGGCTCGCACATTCCATTGGTCTGGCCACCCCTGTTACAACTTATAAGTTCTAATATATTAATTCAAATTTACTCTATTCAAGGACGACGTTCTTGCCTCGGTGAAGTCTTGGCTCGAGCGGAGATTTTTCTCATTCTGACCAGCGTTCTTCAGCGATTTACAGTTCATCCGCCAGAGGGCCAAGACAAAGTTTGCGACAAACCCCATAATCCAGTGGAAATACTGCAAGTGCCGAAGCCTTACTGCGTACGATTAACGGAGAGAAAGTGACGTTGAACGAAGCATCATTATAATTAAAGCGAACATCGTGAAACTATAGGGCTTTCGGAGCAGTGGCGTAGGCCGCGTAGCTAGTGTTTGGCGCCCGGGGCAAGATTGAAATTTTAACCCCCAACAGTTTAAAAACTGTCGGTGACCTTTTTTGCTTCTCGGACTTTTTTCATGACGTTGGGACGTTGGAGGAGTAAAGTGGTCGCATAAAACGGGTGACCTGGTTTGCTTGTCATACTGGCAGTCTGGCAATACCTTCCACTGGCGTTTAACTTGTTACAACCGTGGTTTTGGGCGCGCCCCAAGGCTGCGCCCGGGCAGCTTCCCCACCCCTAGCTACGCCACTTCTATGGAGCATCATTAAATTTAATCAGCAACATTATAAATTAGTTTGCTTAATAGAAATCGTCCAGGTGTATTTGCGTCGTACCAGGCATTAGGTCGGGACTTTGGGACGTGTTTATTGGAGTCAAACGAATCTTATCCAAATTCAGCCTCGGTTCTAAAGTTTCTATAGGCGAGGCTTTTGCCTCCATTTCATTGACAACGGTTCATAGACTCGGAGTCACTGTAAATAGGTCTAGGCCTACGTCGTATTTGGTTAGCGGTTCATTTCATATTCAGAAAGATGAACTTGATAGCAAAAAGACTACTTATCTACAGTGGCGTAGTGAGGGGCATGGAGGCAACCGCCCAAGGGCAGATGGGGAGAGGGCCAAATTGATGGACAACATATTTTAAAAGATAGCCCTTTACTACGGTCAGAGTTTAATCTAGGCCGTTTCCGAGGAAATTTGCCCTTCCCTCTCGGAAATTTCAAATTCTCCCCCGAAATTTTGGCGTACTATATCAACTTACAGCGCTCCTCCAAGTCCTCTGGCTGACTTTCCCCCCGGACTTGTCAGCCCCCCGAGCCCACGAGTCTAGACTAATCACTGACCACGGTTGGTTGGAATACTGAGAATTTAAACATATGGTTTATATATATATATATATATATATATATATATATATATATATATATACAGCATGTGTGTGAGTGTGTGTAACTTAGTTAAGCGATAGCCGATACAGTGGCGTAGCGTGACTTTTGGAGGCCCGGGGGCATCTTTGCCATGGGGGCCCCAGAGTTTCGAGCTGACGAGCAAAAAAAACGTCATCACCTCCTATTTCATCCTGACGAGCAAAAAAAAGGTCGTCAGCACATCATTTCTAGGGTAACCCTAACCTAACCCTAGCTTAGACCCCTCTTCGGGGCCCCCCAGCCCGGGGCCCGGGGGGCTGTCAACAAAGTGCCCCCCGCCCCCTCACGTTAAGCCACTGAGCCGATATACCGGTAGTTGAGGACCTTTTTTGCTTGTCAGGACTTTTTCGGAAGTCGATGGCGCCAATGCTAGGCATCTTGCCGCCACTGCTTATCTAGGCCGACATATTCCGTTCTTGCTTCGCGCTTTCGATATTCTGCCTATAATAAAAAGACTGCATGCTTAACCATGGCATTTGGCCAGATAATATTCTCCGCTTCAGAATTATTTGACAAGTTTTCCAAAATACGAATCGTTTTCAGTAATATAATATGTTCATGCTTCCTAGGTATGATGATATGATGATCATGCCATCCAGCAATTGCATATATATATATATATATATATATATATATATATATATATATATATATATATATATGCGTGCGTGTGTGTGTGTGTTTATTGTTCATGTGTCTTTCCACGCTCGCTTCCAGATTTAAACTAAAAAAGAGAGATAACTAGAAGTGGAAGGGCGACGCGACAAAATTATACCTGAGAAAATTGACAAAAGAACTATTACAAAATTCTGTTGATATTGTTTGAGCATTTCGTGTTATGCCACTCCTTACACCAAAACATGGGCGCCCGCAGAAATTGTATCACTTTTATACTTTCGATCACAGCCATGTAAGACCTGAAGGCGCTAACCCTTCGGTTCTCAGGCGGGTCTGCGTTGGCCTATGGAAAATAAAAAAATCAAGCATTAACGAGGCAGTGGCAGACGGATGATGTCTGCTGTTCATGACCCCTTGTACCTGAAAATGTTAGCGCAGTGTCAACTGTCAACAGCACGTTCTATTGCTCTGAGCAATGGCTCTGATCAGATTTTATTTTAACAAGGGTTTTCAAGTAGTTTAGATTCAAAATGGCTCTTTAACCCCTTAACTGGGGATCCCGGATATACCCGTCCATTTTACATTGAGTTACAGTTAAATACACGGTTAAGGGGTTAAAGGACCTGACTTGATTATTCGTGCTTAATTAATCATTCAGTCAGCGGCGTAGCGTGATTATTGGGGATCCTTGTGCAGAGCTTCGGTGGTGGGTCAAGAAAACCCCTTCGATTTGAAACAAAGAGTTGGGCATTTTGCGGTATTTACATATTCCATACCCCCTAAAAGGTCGTCCTGCCATCAACCACTTTGGACTTTCGCGCACGAAATATTAGGCCTACCTAACCTCCAAACTTCCCAACGGCTTTGTTATGGTTGCCAAATCCTTGTCTTCAAAATACCGGACTAGTGGCCTGAGGCGTAGCTACCACATAACAAGAATAAGCAAGGCATTAGGGCCCAGAAGAACCGGGGCCATTTTTGACCACCAATGTAAAAAAGAAAGTAAATAATAACAAAAGTAAATAATTAAAAGAACATTAAAGATCAGTCTTAATCAGATAAATTTGGTAGGTATTAAATATGACATATTGAATTAAATAACATGTCACAATTACTATGATTATTGTTAATAACTATTACTACAGTACAGTACTGTTCATATTATTTAAATTTGTAAACTGTATGAAACATTGTTTAAAAGTTGAAAATCCTCCATAAATATGGGTCATGTTCTTCGCTGCCCTTTAAGCCTTAGTGCATTGTTCGTCATGTTCTGACTTTTTAAGTTGAAGGGGCCCATTAATAATTTTTGCATTAGGGCCTAAAAATTCTAGCTATGCCACTGCCAGTGGCGTAGCGAGGGGGCGGGGTGGCAGCTGCCCCCAGGCACCGAGGTCGGGACGCCAAAATCGGGTTTTGGATTATTACAATAAATAAGCGACAATCGTCAGGTTTTTTTCGATCACAGTCAGAGGGGGCGCCCAAGGGACATAGGTGAAGACCTTATTTCTGCTTGTCAGAGGTTTTTAGCGGTTGAGGGCGCCAACAGTACAGTGAGTACACCTTGCCCCCGGGCACCGAATTAGCTGGATACCCTCGCTACACCACTGTGGGACATGGGTTTTCAGCACAGAAATCCCCATAATTTCTGGTTTGCAGGGCGGTCGGCGATTGAATGCTCTTCCTGAGCAGCGTACATTCTCTACTTCTTAAATTACATGTATCCTGGATAAGTTCACTACATAGACTCATTGCTCAGAGAACAGCACACTATATTTTACATAATTTTAACACAGCACAACATTTAATGAATAATGAATTATAATTATCAATATTACAAAATACATTCATATTGTGGACAAACATAAATTTTAACTATGCCAAATATTCCATTAGGCCTACCAGAAAATTTCAGTACCAGATATGACCCTTTTGACTCCCTTTATTATTATTATTATTATTATTATTATTAGAAACAATACTAATGGATTATTATGTTCAAATAATAAATATACTTAAACAATATTTGTTAGCAGCTTGTTACCGTCTGTATCTTTTCATAAACTCTTGACAATTTGGATCACCAGAGTTAACATCATAGATACAGTAATATAACTTCACAGCAATCAACATCAAGAACACTAAAATAAATTAAAACCACAGTAATACATTAGAACAGTGATGATGATGATGATGATGATGATGATGATGATGATGATGATGATGATGATGCTGAAGCAGCTGGCTTTACATAAAATTTCGTCACCCGGGAATGGGATGAGCGAGGTGACTGTCCACTGCCTTCCTCACAAAAATTAGGGTGAACAACTTGTCCAAGGTTGTTATGCGGTGGCTAGGATCAGAGTCTAACTGCAAGGCAAGAATCCTACCACATCCAATAATCATTAGTAATCGTTAATTAATCTCTATATTAAGATTTTCAAACTGCAATTTTCAAACATAAGAAGCTTAAGAGTAATATGGTAGTTAGTAACAAATTATAATAACAATTAGTTTTCTTATGAAAACAATAAATATACCCGGTACTAAATTAATGTTATGTATAGAAATTGGCTGACAGCCATTAAAAACTACAAAATCAACAAGAACCAAAAATGGGAGAAAAATGCAACAAGTACAAAATCAGTCAAAGTGACGTATAATTCAAGGCTGACGTCTAACATTTTGCCCTATTCAGAGAAAAAGACAGCAAAATAAAAAAATGTTATCACAAAATATCTGATAGAAACACACCCTACTACAATTCTTTTGTCAACTTGTTCAATACATCAAGACTTCATATGCCTAGATGAAAACAGCATTTTCATTTGATTCAGTTATTCGATTTGCTTAAGCCATTCTCCCACATGATACGATAATATTTATTTTGATCAAATGTGCCACTGGGCAAACCATGCAACTATCTTATACATCCATTTTAACATCCATCCAAATTATGTCACATTGTTGAAACTAATAACACAATCTCAAAACCATATTCACGCCAATTCGTCAAATCAATGGAATCTAAAGTAACTCCCATAATTTTCCACATTTACTCCAGTTTCTAACCATACAAGAGCAGTAAATAAATGATTTAAATTTAATATCTTAGCCTGATGGTTGCTCCAACAGTCTAACCACACTTCAAACATCTGTCTGTTTCCACATTTACAGCATTTGGCACAGATAATTTGCAATGAATGCCGTTAGCACGGGTACAAATATTACTGAATACAAAAAAAAACACAAGGCGATCTGATAAACCATTACATCCACATCACACTATCATTCCAATTACAGTAGAACATCGTTATATCGAAGTTCAAGGGGCCGTGATAAATACTTCGATATATCCGAGGTTCGATGTAACCAATTCCTGTATCATTAACACTGTTTTGGCAGGACCGGCGCTCAAACTTCGATATAAACGTGATTTCGATATAAGCAAGTTCAATATAACGAGGTTCTACTGTAGTCATAATAAATGACAAAACTTATCACAGAAACTGAGAGAACACTCTGAACTAGTCTCACAAAATGCAAAGCAGCAATTTATTACACATTTTACTACAATAATCCAGTCTTGCTTTTTTCATGTGAATGGAAGAGGACAAATGCAGCCCACAAAACTCTAAAATTAATTTTCATATTATAGTTGTTGAATGTAAGACAAGATTTATAATTTCACAGTGAAGTCTGTAGCTTTTAACCAGAAATATCAGTAAAAGTTTCTATATGATAATTTTTTGTCTTCGTTATGAACTGTTTTTCTGACAATATTTGAATATGAGTTTGAAAAATAAAAGTTGTTTAGGTTAACTGAATTGCAGATGATCACAGCCTTCCAGTTATGGTAAAATGTCTCTGTTCTACATTTTGTGAAGCCATTTCTTTTCATCTTAGCAATACTGAATCGCTGCAACCAATTTGAAAAGAAAATGCTCCTCTTTCAGACAAATATAACGGTACTCCATGAATGCCATTAACAAAGCAACAACTATCGTCACTTTTAAGCAACAAAACTCTAACAAATGAGTTGCCATTCATACGTTTACTTAACAAAAGTCACACATACTACTACAAAAGCAGAAAAGTCTAAAATTCAAAGTAAAAGAACACTTCACTTATACAAGCTGAATAATTATAATTAATATCAATTAAATTAAGCTGCCAAATAAGTAACTGTTGCATCAGGCACGAAGAACCTTTTAATGACAATCTCACAGAAAATGAATTAGCATATTTTGATAGCTTTCTCAACAGACGGGGTCAATTCTGTTAAGCAATTATATTCACACGGCAAATTTGATCAGAGACAGTTTAATTTCACAAATATCTATTCACGAGTGTCTTTGGAACTATTTCCAGCAATTTAGCAAGAGAATCCTTTTGTTCTGAACTAAAACTATTTTTCTCTCCCAACCATAATCCTTAAAACTGCAAAAACATTTGCAAAAGCAGTAAAAACAACGAACGTTCAAAATATGTAAAATGTAAGAATTTAAACAAATTGAACCAGAAGAAAAAAAGAACAATAAATTTTGTAACTCAAGGATGACATCTCGCAGCAGTCACCTTGTCTTTTAGTATTAACAATATCTGACCCTTAATTTTAGCCTATACCAATATGAAAGACCTCTGACTGACAAACCTTTCCCGGTGGTAATCCTTAAAAGCAGATACACAGTGCAAAAACACAAAATAGATGCCCACACAATGCTATACATATATACACAGTACACATACTGCACCTACGGATGTCATGTTAACAACCTACAATTGCACTTACATGACCAAATAAGAGACATCAATTGTAATGTAATATCATCCTACTTCTAGTCACCCTGGTTGAATCTTTGAGATTTGCATGGTCTGACAGGTACAGGTCGAGGTCCCTCCGGTCCAGGTCTGTCAATAATTTTCGGAGGTGACTGTATTCCTGCATGAGGAGAGTCTTTTCCTGTTGGCACCGGAGACACCTTCAGACTCCCTGAAGAAAATGACGAATCTCCCGCAGTTGGAGAGGGAGATCGTCGATGGTGTCTAATGCCAGGCAGCAGAGGCGATGAATGATCCTGACGCTTGGGTTGCCTTGTGTTAAATGGCAAAGATCGCCTGTGAATTCGAGGGTCAAAATGCGGAGGATTAGGGGGCAGCGGTGGAATGTCGAAAAACGGTGGTGGAAAGGGAAGCAAAGGAGGTCCAAAAAATTCCAGTCTTTCAGAAGGAAAGATTTGACTGAAACACATTAAAAATAATATATACATATATATACATATATATATATATATACACACACACACACACACACACAGACACCATCATAAACACACGCTCAGTGTGGAGAGGATAAATATTAAGGACAAAGCTAAAAAATAGCAGATATATACCTTTAGGACCAGCCACAACACTTGCAACGCACAATCTTCAGACTATATTACAACGAAATTAGCCATTAATAACTCTGAAATACTAGTCTTAGAAAATGGTTTCAATTTCCAAAAGGATGCTTAAAAACAGACATAATTTCCCAGCAACATTTTGCAGCCACTGGTCTTGAGTGCAGTGTAGTCTTGGAAACACTCACATTAACAATATGGCATGGCATGACCGAGATGGTTCAAAAGACTCGATTGCATTTGGAAATACAGACCAATCGAATCAAATGTCAAGAACAATACATATAGTAAAATCACATTTCAGCAGTGGCAAAAATGGTGGGAAGAGACCATTAACAATTTAGCGGGCAATAATAACCAGTACAAATGAAGTCAACTGATATAATAAACAATTAAACTGTGACATTGTGTTATGTGACATCAACCCTTTGACCTCAGCAATCCCTATAACCAATAGGTCATAAAGCCATAACATCAGTCTTACAGGAGTTAAAGGGCTAAGCCAATTTACTGCTGATGCCTCTTCCATAAACTGCTTTGAATTTGAGGCGATGTACGTATAGCACGATGGCATTAAGGGCAATAGTCTGCCTAACAATCCACAATTTGACTTTCAAATCATAAATTTCTTATCACATTTGATTTGCTTGCTCCACATTTTCAATTTTCATATTCCAATTGCAAATTCCGAGCAGTTACACCTACGATGTCCATTAATTAGTTTAACGTACTCGATAGGAGGTGGAAGATGGGGATGCAGTGGACGCCTCACTAAAGCCACATCTGGTATCACTGATGACAAATCTGCATTCGGTTTATTTGACTGCAGATCGTCCAATCGAGTCTCTAGCGCCATCACCCTAAAACCATTTAAATATTAAAAGTACCTTTACACTCATGCAAAAAAATGGTGCTTACAGTAAATCTGCATTAGTACAAATAATCAGAGTTTTTTCTAGAAAAAAAATGTTTGGGAACTCATTTCCAGGGCTGTCGAGAGAAATTCTTAAGGGCCCTAAACATTTTGATTTTTTAAAAATATTTTTAGTAAAGTCGGGTGGTGATGACTTTTTTGCTCATCAAGTGCAACTGATAAAAGAACCAACTGTAAGTAAAACATGCATTATTGCATATCAGTATATAACAATATATAAAAGAATCTGGCAATAAAAGGTATGGGAATATTGTTCCTGTGTGTTCCCAACATGCATTATTGCATATCAATATATAAATGAATCTGGCAAAAAGGGCGTGGGAATAATGTTTCCGTGTGGTCCCACTGAAAAAAAGCACTGCAAATACTAAACAAATCACAATTGGAAATTAAGCAACTATCTTAAATCTTTAGTGCATGAAAGTCACTAATCAATAACTTCTACTGTCATTGAAATTGAGTGCCCTGAAAGTTCATTCAGTTGATCGTTAGCTCTGCCATAGATGAGTCATCAGCTAGAATTCGATCGTTGAAAATGGAGATCGTGTATCTCAGGCAATCACGTGTTCAATGGCATGGTATGTGCAGTAGGGTGGAGTGAAAAGGACGAAATTTTAAAAATTTTCGAATTTAAAATTCTAATAGTGGGGGAAAGTTGTGCAAGGTATCAGTGATTTGTTCAGTGAAAATTTTGAATTTTTAAATGAACATTAAGAGCCTCCCCAGAGACGATGAAGTTTGGGCATTTTGTGCAATTATTGCATTTTGGCTTATAGGCCTTATTCCTTTACGTACAACTGTTTTATTTTAATAATACAAGCAATACAATTATCCAACACTGCTTTTGTAAAGAGGTAAACAGAATTACAAACATTTTCTATTGCAACTTGCATACTTATAGACCCTGTAGTGCTGCGGCAAGCTTCGTTATTTCTCACAATATGCAAAGCACAGTACACGCCGGATCAATTACACAATATGCGCTTTACAGTGAAACCACAGGTTTCAGTTGTTTTTCATGAAGTCTGATTTTGTGCTAAAATATGGCATGAGCCTGAGAGAGGCATGCTTTTACTTTATATGTCCTTCTCTTGCAATTGGACCACATAGGCTACTGCAGCACTGGCCTCAGTTAATAGCTTCACACAGGGCGCGATTTGTAGGGGGAAGGGGGACTTCCCTCCCCCCACTGCTCAACAGCATCCCCCTACTGCTACATCCCCAACATTACATCTCCCCGCTGCTACACTTCCCCAACAACTATACATCCCCCAAGCTCTACATATCCCCCCACTGCTCCAGTTCACAAATCGCACCCTGGCTTCACACATCTTGCAGTTGCCTAAGAATGGCACTGAAATCTCTGGAAGTTCAACTGCTGATCTGCGCTCTTTATCAAGGAAGAAATGTCTTGGCCTGAGAGGTTAGAAAGTAGAGGAGGAGCTGATAGTTGTATCTTGTGCCAGTTAATTAAGTCAATATAGGCCTAACTGGCAACATCAACGTTGAACACTGGAATTTTGAATTTTGGAATTAGAGTAATATTTGAAGTACGTCTAGCTTTCAGTGTTCTTCATAGCACTACCTTCTCTGATGTGTTGCTGTGCATCTGCATCTGATAACACTGCCAGCAAGAGATTCTCTTCATGTCCAAAGTAGCCGTTTCTCTGGATTGCCGGATCAACTACTAATTTAAGTTCTACAGGAAGGTATCGTGATAATGAAATTGTCTTCCAAAGTTGGTGCCCTCCGTCCTTGCAGGATGGTTTCATTTCGATATGAAACCAGACTGGAGCATATACTTTTGTATCACAAGTTGCTAGTTGTTCAAATTTTCAGTTGGGTTTTCCGTACCTCGGTTAGCTGTTGCAAGCCATCTTGAATGTGCGAGTTTCCTTGGGTCGCGTGATGCCAAACTCTGTGTTATAGCCTTCCAAACGTCCGGCAGATAAGCCTTATCCGAACTTAAGTCTTCGCATGTTACAATGGGTATCTCTCCTTCAATTAAATCGAAACCTACAATGGAAAAGTTCTGACAAGTTTGTAGCTGCTGACCAAGTGCACCAGAAACCCCTTAGGTCCTCTACCGGTAGTTGACCCACTGCAAAGGTCACCCTACTTCTTCTAACAACCTCATAACATCTCCTGATTTCCCAGTATTAGTTACAGTACCATCGCAACCAGTAGCAACCAGTTTCTGTAAGTCAGCTCCTTTCTCTTTTAACATGTACACAATACACGTTTTGATTCAAATCGCAGATTCTTTCTCGATGAAACGTGACCAACCTGACTCCTAAACAATTGCCACACACTCCTCAATTACAGTTTTCATATGATGTATCCCATCTTTCTTCTTAGGCACTAGTGTTTTATCCTTACTTCCTTCAAAAGAAACACATTCGATAACATTGCTGTCCTCCTCTTCATTCAGTTCCGTTCTTTTCCTTTCCCTTCAATTCTCATTTTGCTTCTGTGTAAATGAGGGCTTTATCGTCTTCATAAACTAGTACAATGTCTTGAAAACATGCCGAAGATAGGGCAGCTACCTGCCTTATCTGATACAGAATGCATGTCATGCAGCTATTAAAGATATATTAGGCAGAGAAGTTCGCACTTGTGAAGAGGTCTTTTTTCTTTTTACCTTACTCTCAGTTTCTCGCCGTGAAATCCCTGGCGGATCATACAGTAGTTGTCATCATTAGGAGTATCACTATCTGAAGCCTATGTATCTTCATTAGGCCTACTGATGACTTCAACAGGAACATCTTCAACAGGAACATCTGCTTGCCCACTTGTGGATGGTTGTGATGCAGAGACCTTGGAGAGTTCTGAGTGTCTTCTTGCCAACCTCTTTAGAATATTCCCACATTCTGTGATGTCATTCGTCTAGCACCTCGCTGATGCAACAGAAATTCACGATCCTTTACAGGCACCTTGTTTTTCATCACACAGGCACACTAGCTGGTAAGGCGTAATTAACTTCAGTACCCTTGTGTGAGACAGTGGGAATAGAGGATATATCCCAACGCAGCAACATACCCAATTACCAATTAGCAATATTACTGAAACTTGAGGACGCTTGGGGAGGCTCTAAACATTAATCCAGTTAAGTGATTTTTGGCACAGTTTCTCTCTATACCATAACACAACTTTTCCAAACTATTACATTTACATCACTGAGAAAAAGTTTTTTCACTCCACCCTAATGTGCAGCGTTACTTGGCCAATGACTAGTTAAACTAGGGCTGTGAGTGTTTGATGCGGTGATTTTTCGGGAAATACTAGAAACTCAGAGGTTCTAAACACGTGGGGGAAATGTAAAGATTTTCAATTTATGCACCCATATATCTCATTTATGTGCCTGTTTTACCTCGCATATTTGTGGAAATTACCCGTGTTTATGGTAAAAAGGCTGACGAGTGAAAAAAGTAATCCAAATCCCAACTGACGCTGATCCCCTGTAAATCTATGCTGATATCAGGAAAATAGCAAAGAATGCTATAGATGTGATGAAAGCAGCGAAAATGCGAACAAAATTGTTGCACATTTATGCAGAAATAGCATATGCAAAATAAACGGCTGTAAATGCAGTGCATTAAAAATTTGTTAAATTTGCGATCACATGATGTTTCTTTATAAAACTCTTTGTAGATTATAACTAGTACAATGCACAACGAGTTTTATAAAGAATCATCGTAAATGCACGATTGTGAAAGCCAAAATTTTCATTCTGTTTTTGATTATGACTTGATGCAACAAAAGAAGGGGACAGCAACTGAAATAAATAAGACAAAGCGACAAAATCTTACTTCAGTTTCAAGGCAGATGCCTCATTTTTAAAATCGTTAGCCTCTCGTTCGTTTTGTCGAGCCAACAGCTAACAAAAAAGCAATTTTACTAATATCACACTCATATCACACACAACGGCCGCACCATCTTAGGCAAAAAACAATCTCACACTCTGCCATGACAACTAGTGGCACAATTAAGTTTTTAAAATACAGTTTATAACAAAAGTATTCTTAATGCTCTTGACAGACTGATTCGAGTAGTTGTGTGCAAAATTTTTAAAACATGTGAGGCAGATAATGTCGAGTATATCAGAGTCCTGACGGGTTTGGATAGTATGCATGTTATTGTAGAAAAGCGACAAGCATCCTTTGTTAATAGATATGAGAAGAAGCCACTGTACTTTGCTCAGTGCATTACTAGAATTTGTCTGAGGGCAGAGGCTGTACTGTGTAAAGTTTGTTCTTAGTTTATTTGTTTATTATTAGGTTTGTGTGTGTGTTTTTTTAATTATTATTTAGTTTTGTTCAGTTGATTTGTGTTTTCCTTGGTTGTGTACTACTGGTTGTGTACTACTTTTTATGCTGTGCTTGTCACGAATAAAGATGATTATAACAGAAACAAAACTTAGCAAAATGATTCAACAATCAATTCACAATCTGGCAATAGTCAGTCTGCTTTTAACTCTTTGAAGTTTTGAACCCTAGCTTCCCTAACGATTAGGTTATATATGCCTATCCGTCAGGCCGCTCTTGCCAGGTTCAAAGGGTTAAGGGTTGTGCAAAACACATCTAGTAGTAATATTATTGTTGGCAGTTTATTTAAAATAAAATTTAAAAATTCCCCCCAAAATTATAAACACACATACACACACACACACACACACACACACACACACACACACACACACACACACACACACATATATATATATATACACATACCCAGTTTTCATGTGTTTTCTTTTCTTGAGTCGCAAGCTGAGAAGAAAAAAATCGAAATCAAAATCTAGTCTTTAGTGATAAAGGACAACAAAGAGACTAGAGGCCATTGCATAATAACATAACGCTGGAGGTGGGCGAGAGGGTCCTTGAAAACGTTATATGGGTGGGTGTGAGCTTAACCCTGTCACCCTGCAGTGGCTTTTGCTACCGATACCAGTCCCCGTAAGGCCGCTTTTGGGGTTTCTGCATCTTTTCCTAGCCCCCGCATGGCCGGTTTTGATTTTCTTCATGGTATTAAATATTCTATGTTGGAAGTAAACACAGTTCAATTCTGAGGAAACTGGTGAAAACATTTTTGTTCTATGTTAACATTTGTTCAAGATATTTGAGTTTATGTGGGAGCCCCAAACAACCCCATAATTTTCCCCCAGGAGCCTAGGGGACAGGGAACGGATGCACAGGAGCCATAGGGGCGAAAGGGTTAATGTTACGTAACGCTTTTAAAAACCGATTTACCAACGGTAAAGAGCTACAGTTAGAGATTTTAGCATAGTGGCCATTATTATCCTAGGCTACATTTAATTCTAATATCTGCCATCAAACAGTAGAGAGACAGTGTATTAAAGACGTCATATTTATATACATGTAGCATATTAATGACGGCATATACTGTATGTTACTGCTGAAGTGGGTCTATTGAACGTTACTAAATCATTACAGGGTGGGTGGGTGGGTGGGTCTATTAAAATGTTACTAATCATTATGGGTTAGGCTGGTGGGTCAAAAAGGCCATTTCCACCATTATGTCATTATGCAATGACCCCTAAACAATGCACATAATTTCAAATCGCAGAAAAGCGATAATACTAAAATATGAGTCTTCCCGCCACAAAATGATACCATTAAAAGCCTGTCTGTCGATTAGCAAATGATACTGAATAACTGCAAATTAACTATAAAGAATTTACAAAACATGGCATAATAAATCAGTTAACCTGTTTTCTATGTTCTGCCTCAGCTTTTAGCATTTCCTTCTCCAGAAATTCTGCCTTTTCTCTGAGATCAAAGTAAATGCAACTAAGTAATTTTTAGTTTCGTCATCCACAGTCATCATGCATTTCAATTAATTAATTAATTCACTAATTAACTGAGCAGTTAATTACTGTCACTCAAACTATTGTCGCTCAGACCAAATTGAGATGATTGTCAAAAGCCACAACTGCAAAAGTTCTGTGTCGCTGGTGTTGCAGTAACATCTGAAAAAGTTATCATCATTGCCATCGCCGCTGCCGCCACCACTGCCACCACCACCAACAGCAACAAATGATTTTGGGATATATCAGACTGAAACGAGTTTTAAATTGTCATCTAAATATAGGAATAGCATGCACTGCAGTGACAGGACTTTCCTAAGTTCTAACACCGCCAACCAAAAATACACTATCACCAACGATTGCATAAAATGTCTGTGACACAAAGACCTCAAAAATTATCAAATCAGAGACACCGATAAGATTCAATGTCAGTGACTCCAGGCAAAAGGTATATCTGTGTTAGACTTTATAAGCACGGGAAAGTAAGCATGGCCATCTTCTATTATACCTGCAGCAAGCCTGCAACCAGTGGAGTCCCCAAAGGCGAGTACGAAATGATCACATTTACATGAGATGTGCCGTAGCGTTAAGCCACACTTGAAGTCTGTCAAGAAGTGGTGCTGGAGCACTGTTCATCACAACAAGATAATTTGCAACTGAAGTTGAAATTGAGCAATGGACACTGCAAAGTTTTCTCAACAGTTGCAAAGCAATACGATGCTATTTTATGGACCTGCGCACCAAATGGCCTCCACTATTAAACTTTACTTTAGCTCAGACAGCAATATCCCAAAGACATGTACCGTAGTTATAAATTTAAGAACTGAATTTAGAAAACAAAATGAAAACGGGCAAATGGCGTGAAATAAATACCTGTAGTCTTTGAGACTTAGTTCAAGCTCTTTTGTTCTTCCATCACCAGCAAAGTCTGGAAGACCAGAGTTCTCAATGTGACCGACACCTCTATGAGACGAGCCAAGTCTCCTATAACATTTACACTTCAGCTAACAAATAATTCAGCAACGACAGAAGTCAATGCATAAAATGCTGCACAAAACAACTTGCAAATGCATCTCTACTTCAAATCTCTTTATTCTAGAGGAGCTGAAATGACTTATAGCATGCGAAGCAATTTTGGGAAAGCACATTCGCTGCTCATCATCATCATCATTAACCGTGGGCTCATCGCCCGTTGGTGTATAATGCCATCTCCACAGTTTTCTGCCATTCTTTCCTGTCCGTTGCTCTGTGACTAAGATCCTGTAAACTGCTTCCACACCATTCTTCAATATCATCACACCATTCCTTGTGTGGTCTCCCTCTCTTATTGGCACCCTCCATTATTCCAAACATTAGAGCTTTGATCTTTCTGTCCTCTTTCATTCTGCATATGTGTCCGAAAAGTTGGAGTTTCCTTTGTTTTACTCTTTCCAGCATGGTTTGTTTGGGCTGAATTCTCCTGTATAGTTCTTCATTTGTGATTTTTTGACCCATCCGATTCGTAGTATTTTTCTATAACATTTTCTTTCAAAGGCTAGTATTTTTCTTTCCAGGTCTTTGGTGATGGTCCATGTTTCGCATCCATATAAAAAGCTGCTGAAGATACAGGTTTTGAGTATTTTCTTTTTGTTTCAGTGCTTATTGATTTGCTTTTCCAGATCTTATCCATTGCCATCAGTTGATCTAGAGCTCTTGCTGCTCTTCTTGCGACCTCTTGTCTGCAGTCTAAGTCATGTGTCATATTGCTTCCAAGATAGGCGAAGTTTTCTACGTTCTCTACTTCTATTCCATTTACTTTAATTTTTCTTTTGATCTCTTTGTCGCCAAACACCATTGTCTTTGTCTTCTCAATGTTTATTGACAGTCCATAGCGCTCAGCTTCATTGCTCAGTATCTGTACCGTGTTTTCCAGATCATCTTCATTTCCCTCTAGGATGTCAATATCATCAGCAAACCTAAGGTTGTTAAATGAAAGTCCCTGAACTGTTATGCCTTTTACATGTTCTTTGACTTTGTCCATTGCTCTTTCCAGGTCTGTGATGAAAACCATAGGTGATATGTTATCTCCTTGTCTTGTCCCTCTGCTTGTTTTAAACCATTCTCCAAGTTCTCCGCAGATTCGCACTGCTGATCTTGAGTTATTGCTGATGTCTTTTAACAGTCTAACCAAATTTTGGTCCACTCCATATGACTCGAGTACAGCCCAGGTTATTGTTTGATCTATGGTGTCAAATGCCTTTTGGAAATCGATGAAACAGTTGTAGACTTTCTTGTTTTTCCTTCGTGCTTTTTCAGCCAGTAATTTCAATGCTAGTATCTGTTGCGTTGTACTTCGGTCTATTCTAAACCCTGCTTGCTCATCAGCCAAGTATTCTTCCATGTGGGTTTTAAGTCTTTCGTTCAGAATGATCATTAGTACTTTTCCAAGGTGGCTTAGCAATGCTATCGTTCGATAGTTCTTGCATTCCATCATGCTTCCTTTCTTGTGTATTAGTATCAGTATTGATTTTGTCCATTCAGCTGGCATCCTACCTACCTTCCATATCATGTTACATAGTTTGTGCAGTTTGTTTATAATTATTTCGCCACCACATTTGATCATCTCTCCTGTAATATGTCATTTCCAGGACATTCGCTGCTGCTCCAATTTATTTCATCAATCATAATTTAGAAATTTCTTATTAAAGATACCCAGGAATTATTTGGCAAATCTGGAGCAATGTCTAGAAATTATGGGACTACGAAAAGTCAATTCAAGTATAACTTAAAAGCATCAAAACATTTAGAATCATCTAATGCACCAAAACTACCGTGAATATCAATTACTGTGCAAAAGCACAGAATGGAACCTGTTTGTTTCTAGGTCTTCATTCTGGAAGTAACTTGAAAGTACTTCAGTTCGCACTGCGGCATCTTTCGCTTTCTTCTCTGCCTCTTCTCTTTTTTTTATTTCTTCCATCATCAAGCCTTTCAGATGTCTTATCTCATCTGCAAAGAAATTGCAGTTAACACTATCGGATCATGTCTTAACCCCTTAACTGGGTGCCCCGAGTAATGCTCATCCATTTTACATTGAGTTACATATAGTTGCCCAGTTAAGGGGTTACGGAAATACTTATACCGGAAATGACGTTCTAAATCTCAAATGTCTCAAACTGCTCCCAGCGCCAATAATATTGAGGACCAGTAAAATAAACTGAGGGTCATATCACTGGAACATTTTACAGCAACAAAAAGTCAATAAAAGAAGATAATATACTGTATTAAGAATATAGTGCTCTGCAAATTTTATTCTATCCATGTATAAAACCTGTAATGTGTAATGTGAATGATTATGGTTGTAAGATGTTGCCAAATGTAAAAATCGTCAAGAGAAAAATAAGCAAAGAATTGCTAATTTTACAATATCCTGCAGTTGTAATGTAAAACATGTTTACAAAACAATAATAATAGTACAATAATACAGTAATATAATACTGTTTACAATACAATAATAGATACAATGTCTTTGCAAAGTATACAAGTCAACAAACCCTCTAATTTTGATCTGTTCTGAAGTTCCGATGAAATCAGCAACTTGAGTAAATCTCGTTCAGCTTCCAAATCTTTCATCTTTGCATACATCTATGGAAAGAAATCAGTCATTCTAGAGCAGAGATAGGACATGTCGATCCTGGCAGCTACATGTGCATCCCACTTTGGGGTCTCTACATTACTCTGGCCATCAATAACTATTTATGCTGCCTTGAACAAATTTCATCCAGAAGTTTTGAAATACCGGTAATATTTTTAAAAGTTAGAAACCTACTCCAGCTTAATTTGAGAGCCTCTATCAATTAATTCATTCTACTTTTGTGAATGATACCAAGTGGAGAACATTGGACTTCAGTGTTGTCGTGAACTGAGAAAAACGAAATATGCTGACTTGCTTAAAAAATCCAGACTCATGCAGATTTGGATACAACAAGAAGACCTTTACTAAACATAAGAGCATCTGTTTGTGTGAACAATCATTGCCTATTACACAGCTTAGCAAACTATCATTCTGGATGCAACCTGAAAGATTTCACGCGTTCTTCAGCTATTGAAGGTGAACCAGAACTTAACACGGATTGAAGTTGTTCAACGACTTCAATTTCGGCCAATGCATTAATAGACTTCAAAGTAAGTCTTATTTTTTGATGCATTCAGGATTCTGGTCTCTGGTAGCATTGTCAATTACTATTCTGAGTTCAAGTAATTACACAAGTAAAAGCAGTAGATTCTCTGAAAACTGACAAAGTCTCATTCAGTGATATTAATTGAATAACCAAATAAGCATCTGGTGGTGAAAATTTGTCACTTCAGTGCCACTTGTCAAATTAACAAGTAAAACAATCTGCTGTGACTAAAAAAGTTTCAGTGCCTCAGCTACATCCCTCTGTTTAAAGAGGTTGCATGCCTGCTCTAGAACAAAAGGCAAAGAGGAACCTTTTCTAATGAAAGCAAATTAAGTGCTTCAGTTGCGTGGGCATGACTGCCAGCGAGAAAGCAATCTGGAGCAGAACCTTACCTCCGAAACTTCAGTAACATTTGTCAACGTTTCATGAATGGATTCTTTTGTTTCACGTGGATCCTTTTCATCATTGCCATTCTGTCTACTTGATTCCTCATTCAATGGCATTCCAGTCTTGTCATTGCCCATTATCTGTAGCTGTGCAACTAAAGTATCCACCGCCTTCAGAACAAAATAAAATCACAAAATATGCTTGCTTGCACTTAACAACGATGCTTAAAATAATAGAAAATCATTCTAAGATGAATTCTTCTATATATAAATGTTGACCAATTATCAAAATCAAAACAATCAAGTCTCTAAAAAGATTTCAGCATCAACAATGCATTTGCATCTTACAAAAGAGGCTAAAAACAGAGGTTACAAATTTTATAAAACTCAAATTATAGTTTGTTTTTACAAATTACCAGAATAATAACATTTATACATATAAACATAGAAGAATTAATTATGTGTCTTTTGAAATGCAAACAGTTAACAAAGCATCATGCCAAATTCTATATAATTCATACTGGCCAATTCATTCACCTGCTGTTCTTGTTCCTTTTGTGCAATTTCTTCATGATGTTTTGTCTCATCCTGCTGCAATTTTTTCACCTTCTGCATCAGCTTTTGAACCCTTAAAGTTCAGAAAGAAGAAACTTAATCTTTTTATCAGAAATAATTTTCACAGTAAATGGTGCTAGCTGCAATTTTCAAAAGAGAAAATCAAAATAAATTAATGAAGAGATTGGATCTTACAAGTACTATGCTTCACACAAAAATATCGGAATGTTTTTTATTTGAAAGAGATTGTAGTACTTCATTTTTCTGTTCTATCAAGCTTACACAACTTACCATTCTTTTGAACCTTCTAATTCCATGTAAACCTAAAAACAGAAAAGGAAATAAATGCATTAAGCAACTAAAGTAAATATATACAAAAAGCATAAATTGCAATTATAGCAAAACTGAAAACCAGAAGTGAATTTCACAAAAATAAGAAAATAAAAAGTCCTGTTTCCACAATAAAACAACTTAAAGAATGCATAAAGATACAAATGGCATAAAATCAACAAAACTGGAAATGACACTTGGCAACACTTACTCGATCTTTCTCAGTCTGCATGACAGACAACTCTTCTGTCAGACACTGGATCTGAGATTGTAAATCCACTGAACTTTTCTCAGCAGCATTCCAATGATTTGTAATCTGATATACAACAGAACACAATCCAGTTATTCTCATGACTGTTACTAGAGCTTAATTACTTGAATGGCAGTCCATGAACTAAAAGTTATCTTATAATGATTCATTAATGCAATACTTGTTTTTATTATTTTCAAAAACGATACCTACTTCAATCCAGTTCACAAAAGATTAAACTCACACAACAGTCACACCATCTCAATCAAACAACACTGTAATGACCTGCTATCATAACTATTGTTATTGTTCATGACAATTTATATAGCGCCGTAGATTAGCAAGGGCCAAAGTCAAAGGCGCTTTACAAGAAACATGGGAACGAGATGTTAAATAGGCGAGTCTTTAATTTGATCATAAAGTCCTCTAATGAGGTGGCCGCCGACACTGCAGCCGGTAGCGAATTCCAGAGGAGAGGGTTTCTTCGGGAAAAAGAACGTCAAATTCGGCGAACGTTCTTTTTCCAGACGAAACCCTCTCTTCTGGAATTCGCTACCGGCTACAGTGTCGGCGGCCACCTCATTAGACAATTATAACATTAGACATTATAACAAACATAAACACTGCAGACTTGCCTGAGACATTTGCAGTTCAAGATAAGCAATATGAGCCAAGAGTTGCTGATTAGCCTGCTGATAGGAGTAGCTCTGATGAACACAAAAGAACATATGCCAATGACTAGAAATGTTATGCATAAAAGATTAAACCTGACTGCAATAGATAGACATGTCACACATTTTCCTTTCTGCATATTGATTTAATATCTACGCACCTCACAAAGTAGCAATATCAACAATTTAAAAATACCTGCTCTCTTTCTGCCAGAATTGTTTGATTTCTAGCTTCAACCAGTGCCTGCAACTGCTGAAACCTATTTTCCAGGTCAACAGTATTTTGTTTCAGTACATCACGCTCATTCTACATACAACAGACATTATTTTAATTGTTTCCTCTGCATAGTGGAAAACATAAGCAAATTATTATTATTATTATTATTATTATTATTATTATTATTATTATATCACTATAAGAACATTTTTTAGCCAATGTTTTAATGTAAGACACTCTTAAAGCATAATTCTGATGTCATGTTCAGGAGTGATGACTTTATTTATTTACAGCCTTAATAAAAAAAATAAATTTAATTATAACATAACAACATTAGACACCATAGTAACAATAGTAAGTACTCTGCAGTTCCAATAATATCTATGAAAATAAAGAAGAAACAGTTTGATGTTCAAGTATACATTTGATTAACAATGAACTACTACTGTACTTACTATGGTAAGTAACTAAGTGATAATGAAAAGGCAATGCCTCAATAGGAAAATACAGTAAGCACAAGATCAATAGAGAGAGAATAGTCACAACCTTCATCAAGTTCAATTGCGAAATGGAGACTTGTCTTTCAGCATTTGCTGTCCTATTCTGATTCTGCATGTCCATTAACTAATAAAATATGAAATCATAGGATGCAGAAGACTGCATTAAACAGAATGCAATGTAAAAACCAGTAAATGTAACTCAACGAGCTTAAATAAGTTGCTTCATAAACTCCGCAATATTGAACACAATATTTATAAGCGAAACTGTGGCAGCAATTGTCGATTTTTACCGATTCAATTATAAATAAAAGGACCTTAATTCGCAGGCTATCGACTTCTTTCTGTAGGTCATGACGCTCCTGCTGGTGCTGACTGTCCAGCTTCTTTGGCACGTCTGAAGCATGAAAGCAAGTGATGTATGTAGCTGATCAGCAAACTATTAACTACCGGTATGTTATATTTAATGAATGGGCTAGACATTTATGGACAACAGATACTTTATGTATTAAAATACTTAATCAATTACGAACTTATCAAGTACTCAGGTAATTTGTATTCTTCATGAAGAGGCAAGAGGCACACAGTCACAGATCTGAGCATGACATGAAGAAATTTAAAGGGCTATGTCAACCTAGTCATTATCATATTCAATTGGTTGGTTCAATGCCCATACAAAAGTTTGAAAGTTGCCAACAGTTCCTGATGACTGCTTGTTCCACACCTCAGGCTGGAGCACTGCATATCCGGTTCTCTCAGAACCTTACACTGGGGAAACTGCAACTGAATGAAATGTGCAGCAACTGCATATAGCAGAGCAGTAGTGATAATCGATGTTACATGCAAGCAGTGATGGAACACAGCTTTTAGGTACCATATATTCCTGCTAGAAATTCTGCACAAGGTCTCAAGTGACAGTCCAAACAATGTACTCAATAGGATTACATGTTCAAATCCCACATGTAAGAAAATGGTACCGCTGAAGATACAGTAAAATTGAATAACACAGCCTAGATGAAACAAAATGTAAAAACTAAAAACTGCATTGTTTTAAAATAATACTGAAGTTTATCTGCCACATAATTAATTTGTAGTCCATTACCATAGGGATTGATAAGCCTCTAATGTGCAGAAAATAGAATAAAGTTAAAATTATCCCAAAATTGTTAACAATATCACCAAAAACTAACTTCAAAAAGACAATAGAACAGCTATAACTCAAAACTACCTGAGCTCCTTGCCTTTGTATCACTTTTGTGTGACTAAAAATATAACATCACAAATTCAATGCTGCAATAAGACAATGAGCAATAAAAATGAACATAATATGCACCCCTAATTTTATGGAAAATTCTAAGTTAAAAAGTGTGCACTATACTCAAGATTTTATGGTAGGTCCAATATACAATTTTAAAAATTCTCCCAAGATACACTAATAATCACGATTTACTAGTTTATTATTGTGCCTATAGTACTAGATGCTTGAAAATTTAAGTTTGACATTAGTCTGTAAAATAAAATCAAGTGCAACTGAAACTTAAATGAAGACTTCGGATATAACTGTGCCAACCTTTCTGCAGTACGTTACGACAGAAATGATGAAAAATGTAGCACTCGAAATTATGCAGACAGTCAGAGCCGTTGAAGGATTGAGAGACAGTGCAAAATACGAAATAAGAGACTGAACTGTAGATGGTAACTGTAAACAAAGAGACAAATGTGGCAATTACATGCTGTCAGAGTGCAGATTTATTAAGAGAAATTCTTCTATTTTAAAGCATCTATTGCAGGACAATGTGATAGAAGTCAACAGATACCGAAGAACAAAAATCATGGCTAATGTCTTGCATGTCTAAAAAATATCTTTTAAAAGCATTTCTGCAAACTTGTATATACAACAATTTTGGCCTTTTGACAGCAACATGTTTAAAATTTGAAGTTCTGGAAGAGTTTCTTCAACAAAGCAGCTGAAGTCCTTTTGAGCTCCAAAAGAACATTCCAGAAACACAAACAAGAGATTGTGTAATACAATAAATATAATAATGAATAAATAAATATGTCATCTTACCCAATTGAAAACGGTGGTACCCAAACGATCGAATAAATTAAGGAGTCGAGCAACAAATGAGCCGTCAGCATCAGAATAACCGGTATCTTCATAAGTGCTACTGCTTTCGTCAACAGCTGACTGCTTCACTTCATCAACATGTCGCTCAAAATTGACAAAGTCTGTCCCCGGTTTTGAAGGAACAGATTCAGATTCAGTAGACGAGGAACTGTCTTCAGTCGATGTTGATATTTCTAAGATTTCACTGGAGATAGAAGCCAGTTTATCGACTTCATTCCAAGCTTCTTTATCAGCATCTGTAAGTTCAGCCTTTGTTCTTTCCAGTTCATCTTCGTCAAGTTCAGATTTTGATGGTACTGTTCTCTCATCCTCTTTAGAGTAAGAGTGCTCTGTTTTGGCATCAGAGCCCAATTCTTGTGTCTTATCTGCTTCAAACGTTTCTGCATCAGCATCATGTTCATGTTTGAAGTGTTCATCGAATTTGACTTCTTCCATTATTTGCTCCACAATTGCCTGTTTGGCATTAAGCATCTTATAACTTTCTGCCTCCTGTTTATCATTCTCAGTTTTCATATCCCTTGCTCCTTCAAGTTTATAATCCACGTCAGTTTCATTCTCTTGATCATGAAAATGATCCTGTTTTCCAATTCCATCATAAGATTTTCCATCTTCACTTTTCACAGGATCTTTTCTGTAGGCAAAACTATCTTCATCCCGTCTATTACTATCTTCACCTAATGGCATTTCAATCTCTTCAGGATCTTCAAACCCTCGATCACTTTCATCCATACCAATTACTTCTTTGGCATTTTCATTAGACATCTTTTCTTTTGCAGAACCTAAAATTTCTTCATCAAGCATTCTACCTTCATGAGCTTCACTAGTTTCTTCACTATTTGAGTCATCAACCTCATTGCCAAGAGTAACATTTTTGGCTTCCAGTTCATCCTTTCCCACTCTTTCTTCACTCTTACCGTTTCCTTCTTTGTCTTCTTTTATATGTTGCTTCGTCATTTCAGGGTAATCTACATCACGTTGAATGTGCTCAGATTCAGCTCCAAATTGATCGCTACCCTTACTGAGATCACTGGGCCTGTTAGGCCTATCAAAAGTCTGCTTCAATTTATTAGCACCTTCGAGCTGCTCTTTTGCTCTACTGCCATCAGTATTAAAGTTACTATCAGTCTCTGTCTTATCAAAAGATGAATAGAACATATCAGTGGGAGGTTCAGATAAATTTTTAGAATCAAAAGTCTCTGTTGACTCATCAGAGACAGGCTGTGTAAGGATAGGTGACAAATTGATTGTGTGAGTGACAGGTTCCATTTGGTGCTTTTGGGAAGCACTGGGAACCTGGAAACTGTCTGAAGATGATTGCTCTTGTGGAGGTCCAGCTGACAATGAATGACTTGAAGATCCATCATTAGATTTTAGCTTCTGCAGTCCTTCGTTGGATTGCATGGACAATGATGCTGTTGACGCCTTAGGAATGGAGTCTGATTTTTCCAGACCTTGAAATAAATCATCTGCCGTAGAGATTGAATTTTCAGAAGCACCGGGCTTATTTAGTCGATCGGAAGGTGGCACTAATAACCTCTGAGAATCAAGTGGCGTGGGTGGTTTGTCAACGGTAGATGAACTGTCAGAATCTGACAGCACTGGATTCTTCTCATAATTGGGTGACGACTGAAATTCTGATTCTGAGTCCAACGTCGCTGAATCAGGTAACATTCCAGAACGTGACGTCATGACCGCTCTTTCAGAAGCAGGTAATATGGTCGATCGATCATTCTGCACATGAGCTCTCTCGGTGACGGCAGACTCAGAAAGGCTTTCAGAAATGGGCTTTCCAGATGTCGATGATAATTGCAATCTTTCAGCCGGTTTCGGCAAATGAGGATTATCAGAATCCAACATAGACAAAGATGGCCGATGCAGCTTATCAGACTCCGAGGCGCTTACTGATCTCTCATCTACTGGCTGTTCTGACTGTGTTTTGGAATCTTGTGACGGTGGTAACCTTTTAGAAGTTAAAGACGTCTCTCCGGTAACAGACAAAAGGTTTTTGTTGTTGCTCTTGCTAGTTTCAGCGCTCCCACTCAACTCCGGTTCCTCATTGAAACCACGCACAGGGGGATGCATATTCAAGGAATTATGATTGCCCTTCGTGGAAATGTTATCATCATTGTTATCGTGTGATTCAACAGTTGATTTCATGTTGCCATCATGAGCAAGTGCATTTTTTCTCTCGTGGTTATCAATATTTACATCAGTGTTGTCATGCAACTGCCGATGAGAACTGTCGTGTGTATTTGTCTTAACATCCTTTAACGAGTCACCTTTACGTGGATCTGGTAAGCCACTAGTTTTACGAATCATACCGGCAAGGAATGAATTTCCTCGTGGGGGCCTCTTCTGTGGAACAGGGTCTGATGGTTCTGTTTCACTTCTGACCAAATTTTCACTTTCATTTGCAATTTCACTCAATGGTTCATTATGATCTAATCTATGATTATCAAAACTATTGCTTGCCCTGTCTGGTTCATGTATCGCTTCATGCTGCGAATCCAGTGAGCTCAAACGTTTGCCTTCTGCTGTTCTTGATGGATGAGATAACTTATTTTCATCATGAAGGTATTCGCGTTTAGGATGTTTGTGAGGTTCAATTGTTTCATGGTTCAAAGGCTTGCCAAAATTCATTCTATTTGGGACATCCATTGCAGGTTCCTTCAAGCCAGTTGGAGGCAATTTTGATCTTGTGCTTTCAATCTGAGAATCCAATTTCACTTGTTCTTTGAAAGACGTGAACTCCCTTTCCTTCAGTCGACCATCTCTTTCAAATTGTGAATGAAGCTTCTCAGTGTGAATGTCTGGCTGAACCTTCTGCAAGCGAGGGTTATCTTCAGCACGAACACTCTTCTTTTCAGCAATAAATTTGTCTTCAAGATCGCCTGCGTCAAGAACTTTTCCATTGCTTCCATCACCGACCGTGTCAAACTGATCTTCATCGATTTCACCTTCATAACCATCATCTTCAAATTCAAAACTGTCATTATTTTCAAAGATACTATTGTCTTCATCATCTACAGCACTGTCTGAAACCTTCCTCTTTGAATCATCTACTGGAATATCAAACTTTGGTGACACAGACTGTTGACTCTTCTGACGACCGCTTGCATAATCATCAACTTCATCATAATCATATATCCTCTCTTTTTTCTCTCCTGCAGAAAATCAGAAAAATAAACTTCGATTGATAAAACTGGTTGCATGTTTTAAAGCAGCAACTCATCAATTCCTGCATATATTGCAATGTAATGACAATAATTAGTAAAGCACCTATCCTATTTATACTTAGAGGCAACCACTCCTGGTTTAGGAGCTGCTTAGCAATGAAGTGAAACTCTAATTTGTATAGTTTACTTTTACTTTCACAGATGGTACAAAAAGGAAGGAGTCAGTTTATTCCAGATGTCCAGTGACTGTAAATGCCTACGCTGTTTATGAATGATGCATGCGTGTTTTCAAATTCAATATATTGTATCAGTACAGAACTTTGCTAATACAAAAAAATAGCAACATAAATGTTTTGGCTGAATTAAGCATACAAGTTATCCCTCCCATAATATAACCATTAAACAAGTGTGTACAACCTCTATACAGTTGCATACAGTATATACACATATATATATGCAATTATGCATACATATCTATTCTTCTTCGTCAGGTGCTCTGTCCAAAGATGACAGGTTCCATATTCCAAGGTCGCCACTCCTCTCTATGTTGAGCTTTTATCTTCAGGGCTGAATACCTGTTTTTTGTCATAGTGTCAAACATCCATTCCAGTATCGATGTCCTTGGTCACCCTTTCTGAGCTTTCCGTTTCATTTTTATTTCTAGTACTTCTCTTAGTAGGCATGATTCTTCTCTCAGATCATGCCCTATCCAATTCTTTTGTCTAATATAAATAATGCTTATTAGATTTTCCTTCTAAATAAAAACTATTGACACTAAACAAAAGAAGTGGATAGGGCATATTCAAACATATCTATAACATATTTAAACATATGTAGAAAGTAAATAACATATATTCATATGTATAATGTACTGAAAACAGACAAAAAGGATTAAAGATCAAACAACCTGAATGGAGCTCAGCATCTTTATCAGTAGGCTGGTAACTGTCTTGAACAAGACGATTAAGTTCTGAGATTAAAAAAAACACAAACAGAATTAAGGAAATAATTAATAATGCATTTATTAGTAACCTCATTTTATTCACATGCAAAAATAAAATTAAAACAAGTCATATTTTTAATTGAAATAAACAAGAAATCATCATCTTGACAATCCTTTCACATAAAACAAGAATTAATTACCACCTACTACAATATTTTACAATATTACACAATCTGCACCTATATAGAAACACAAAAATTCCTTGCAAGCCATGACTTTTATATCTGGACCATCTTTTCACATTTCTGTTAGGTGTAAGCTTCAATATGCAATAGTACAAAACTTCTCACATTTAAGTGTCATATGCCTACAGTATCATAAGATCACATGCAATTCTATGTTAAAATAGGCTTCAGAGAATCAATTTTGTAACCAAACATGAGAACTTCAGGTCGGGGTGCCAACGGGTACCCAGTTTCCAGGGTACCCATTTTAGTCCTGCTATCTGGGCAGTAAAATTGGGTATTGGTACCATGGAAACGTGACCCTTCTTATGTCAAAGACCAGAGGGTGTGACACCATTAAGTTACACTCACCCTCCGGTCCCTGAGACAATCATTAGTTGCAGCAACAGGAGGGGACAGGAGGGAGAGTGTGACATAATGGTGAAGGTGGTCTATCATTAGTTGCAGCAATCAGAGGGGAAGTGTGGTTATTTAGTTGGGTGTAGAGATAAGAGGCCACAACGGAGATTATGCTAATTTGGGTACCCGTACAAAATGCGGACAGGTACCTGGGCAGTGTTTTTTTTTTAATTGACAGCCATACCTAAGGTTCATATTCCAAAATTGAATCTATTAACCCCTTAACTGGAGATCCCGGATATATCCGTCCATTTTACATTGAGTTACAGTTAAATACACGGTCAAGGGGTTAAATCATTCACCTTTTACTTCATCATCAGAACTGGTAGATGAGATGGATCGACGGCTAAGAAATTTTCTGCGAGATTCCTCAATAGCCTTCTGCTGTTGAGCTGATCTTAGTCGAGGTAAATCTGCAAAAATAAAAGGCACAAGCTTAACCAAAGTTTAATTGAGATTGATTATTGAGATTGAGATTGATTATTATTATTATGCAGGTGAGCTGTCTTTATACTGTAGATAAGTTTGAAGAAGCTTTGTATATTTTATAAGCTTTAAATTACCAGAAAAAACTTTGTTGCAACATTATGTATCCTGCTATACAAAATAAGTAATACTATACAGTATACATCAGTGGCAAATAATAAGCAAATATCCATTTCACTTCATCTCCCAAATTGCATTATAAACAAAATATGCAAAACATACTGACATACTTATAGAACAATTAATTAAACCTAAAACCAATACAAAGCAACACACCTCGAGCATCATGAATGCTTTCCTTGTCTTCACTCTCAGATGAAGATCTGTCATCATGTTTGCCTGCGCCCACGCTCATCTGCATCTGAATTTCCAAATTTTTCTTCACGAAATTTGTCATTTCCTACATTTACAAAGCAGATCACACTAAGTTCTGGTGGACAATGTCATTCACTAGTCATAGAAGACTAACACAATGTTCAGTAGCACTCAAAAAATGTATAAACTTTATTTCGACATACATTTTTACAAATACTAATATCAAAACATGTAATACAAACAGCATTAATTAACAGATTCTGGTGGAGGATTTGCTGAATATATATCTACCGGATTATGCTCCACTTCCTTAGGTGCACTGATATGATCATGATCAGACTCTAAAATAGACAAACAATGTACATGACACAGATTCTGAGACTGTCAATTTATAATAATTATTCATATGGGAAAATAATTAGCACAACATAAAATTGAAAATTTCCATATGCAAACTAATGCCAAACTTCCTACTTCTCAAAAGCCCATATTAAATGCCAATAATCAAATCTCTGCCCATATTACTATGACTATGTGAGTAGAGCTAAATTATTCATAACCTATAAAATTTTAAATATTGAAAGTCCCTACAAATTTCATACCCTTAGTTTTGTATATAAATATAAGTTCTATAAACTCCTCCCTTGTCCTCTTCAAAACTCAAACTTGTTTTTAATGAAAATTAATTCATCTGAAATAAATCTCAGAAGTTTTAGCAATATCTTTCTTCCTTATGCCTTAACAAATAAGAGAAAATTTTCTACAAAGTTTTCAGGAACTAGATTATGGAACAACCTGCCCGTTGAACTGAGAAATATTAACAATTTCTTTCACTTTGAAATTCTTTAAAAAGAAGCTCCCTTTTCAATAACCAAGTCTCTGACAAGTTGTAAATTAGTTAAGAATTAACAACCTTAACAGTTTTAAAATCCTTAAGATTCTCTTAACAATATGTTACCTTCTATACTTTTTTATATTATTATTCATGCCACTTCTAAGTACCTTACCTAAATACTACTCAAGATACCCTTTTACCTTTTTTTGAATTTCAATAATTAGTACTGTCACTTCTAAATTCCTAAACCAAATAGGTTGACCGTCTTGCGGGTTTTATACCATTTGGCCAACCCATTTCTCAAATTAACTATATATTTTACATAATTATTATGATGGTTTTTTCACATGAATTAATTTTGTGTGTTTGATCTCTGCGTGTAATCTTGAGAAATAAATTGATTGATTGGATTGATTATTACATAAATACAAGATATTCTGCTACCGTCTTTGATTACTGTCACAATTTTTTCTCTCACCCCACTTCTACACCCTTACTTTTGTCTCCAATCTCTGGCTTGACCTATTCAATGCATGTGTAAACAAGCCCAACACCCTAACTTTAAAAATTCCACTTCAAATACCCTTAATCGAACCACTACCCCTCTCCCATTATTATATATTATATATCAACGGTATCACATTATAGCCGCCCCAGCTATGACTGCCCCGGTTATGACCGCCCCAGTTATGACTGCCCCGGTTATGACCGCCCCAGCTATGACCGCCCCGGTTATGACCGCCCCGTTATGACCACCCCAGCTATGGCTGCCATCAGTATCGTTTAGGGTTACTGTTTCGTGTCTGATTTATGGTGTGGGTAATGATTATATGACCCCGTACAGGTTAGGGTACACTGCTTTTCGTCAAAACCCATAGAGTAACTGGGGCGGTCATAACTGGGGCGGTCATAACTGGGGTGGTCATAGCTGAGGCGGCTACCACCTGTAACCATATCAACATCTTAAATGCAAAAACTGATCTGATGAAAATGTTCAAGGTCATCAGAGGAATATAAGAATTAGAGGAATATAAGAAGTGATCTGCTGATCATAAAAAACAATAACTGGAAATTTACAGCTGGTAAAGTGCGAAGTCACAAACTCGCCTTCTACTTACAAGAACGTAAGGTACGTTTGTTTTTACTTAGGGCCGAATTTCACTTTTAAAAAAACATAAATGCTAAATTATTAGGCGTACTTTCATAATCGTCCGGATATAACTCCAAATAATTCCCATCGACACCAACTTATATACTACGATTGTGGGAGTCGCCTACACAAGCGCTACATAAATTAGCAAGACCCGACTTTCATAGAGACCAGAGCCCAGATCTACCTTGGCACGACTGTCCGGCACAGTCTTTAGAAACTTCCGAACGTCCATCGACAACTCCACGCTTACATAATACTAAAAACAGCAAAACATAAATCCGAACAATCATTTTAAAATCATGAGACGTCGTTTAAAAGATCACCAGAATAGGACGATAATACAGTAGAAGCTCAGCTAAACAGTAAAATAAAGTTACTCATAGACTACAGTCATCGATGACTACAGTCCGCACCCTCGATCAATTGATCTTTATGCGTCTGTAGCGCCATATTTTTTATGTAGTGGTTTCAATGACTGCTTTGTAGTCGATTATAGAAATGCTAGCTTAGCAGTGGTATTTCGGACTATTTCCGTCTGAGAAAGGTGTGCTATATCAAAGAAATAAGTCAAATAAGAAATGCTCAACTCGCTGAAAAGGCGCATATACCACAATACCAGGCACGCATGAACTTTCTACTATTGACTGCATGACACTCCTTCTTTCTTTATTTCATTTTTTCCATTTTAGGTAGTGAAAGAACTTATAATGGTCAAAAAGGCTGACAAGCAAAAAGGTCATCAGCTATCTGTTTTGTATACAGATACCCGGAGGGCATATAGCGGCGTAACGACTCGGACCGGTAAACCCCCTGAAACTTTGACAAGCAAAATAGCTCAGTGGGGGATGCATCTCCAGTCATCCTCAACGTGGAACCGCCTCTGGCATCAATACCAATTACCGTTGAATACATGACTCGATCTGACGAATCCTGAGTCCTGACTCCTGACTCTTTTGTGCATCTCTGCATTGAACTATTCTATGGATGACTAAGTGACTCTCAGTGGTCAGTGTCAGTGAAAGACATCTGTCGACGATTTCATTTGTTTTGTAAATTGAGTAAAACAAATTCCGACTTATTTTAGGTGGAGAGAGCGCTATGGCCGATCAGGAACAAAAGGCGCTAGATTTTCTAGCGCAAGCGGAAAAGAAGTTGAAGTCTGCGGGAGGAATTTTCGGCTCGTTTTTCGGGTGAGTGGGAAAATGTGATGTCCCCGTCCACAGCAGCTGCGTATCTTAATTAATTCATAGTGCGCCTTATTTATTCAGATTTTAATGTCGGCTGTGCAATGTAGAGACAGTACACTAGGAAGGCCTTGTATTGTAACACAAGAGAGATCCTACTAAACCACATAGACATCACATATTATTATTATTATTATTATTATTATTATTATCGTCGTTAATAATAATATTATCGTTAAATGGGTCGGATAGATAGCAGATTGGTAACACGCTAGACAGGCACGCTGGCAGAACGAGTTCAACCCCGCAGGAGCCCCTAAGGTCGACTCAGCCTTCATTCGCTAGAGGGCGGTGATAACTGAGTAGCAGTTGTGGATACGAAGGTAAAACGCGGGTCTAGAGAAAGCACTGGCAAACTACTCTAGATTAATGGCTTTAGCCACCTGCGTTGCTGCTTGCCTGACACCGGAGACCAGCGCCAGACCCGAAGCTCAAAATCGAGTATGGGTGAACCTTTACCTTTACCTATTATCGTTAATGTACTCATGTATTTGTATATGCATTTATGTGATGCAGGGCTGTAGGCCGATGTATGTGTGTAGACCTCCATATGTATGTATGTATGTATTTATGTATGCATGCATGCATTCTTGATAATGCATTTACTGGTATAAGGATGTTAAATAATGACAATAAAACTTATTAGTGGTAGTAGTAGTAGTAGTAACAATAATAATATTAATAATAATAATCAGGAACTAATAATTATGGTGGTATATCATGCAAAGTGCTGCTAGGGCTTGTAACAATTGAAAGTAAACTCAAGATTGGCCCCCACAACTAGTTCCATAGATTACTAAAGGCAGCAGAAAGAGACGTGATTTGAGTAGTACTATTGTCATGAACTCTGTTGACATATGACGCTCTCTCAACATAATCCTGACTAAATGCTTCCATTGCAGCATTTTCAGTTGATGTCAGTGTCCATTTGTGTGTTAGGCATTTGGTAGACGTGTAGCAACAGGTATATATGATGCTTTTTAAAATTAGCAACTGAATGCATTGTAAGGGTACATCGATCATAATTTGTATGTGTAGTTTGCTTATCAGCCCTCGGTTGAAATTCTCAGAGCAGTATTCTCTAGATATTATGTGGACGCTGATAAATTATTATAAACACTCAGCCAGTTGTCAGATGACTTAGCAGCTGCACATTCATGAGTGACCATAGTTTCATTAACCATCAGCTTAATGGTGTAACATAATGATCTGCACAGATGAATTTTGGCAATCTGCTTTCATGTGAGGAGTTTGTGGTTTGTTGATCACCTAGTTGCAATGGGCACTGTTGACATTTTGTTATGTTCTCTCCAAATAATCCTGGCTAGATGCAATGTGATGTAATAAGGCATTTATATGGCGCCTCTTCTGGACTAACAGTTAGAAGTGCTCCCGCTGCAATTGTTTTGAATAGGATTTAAATAGGTTTTCAGGTGTTTCAAGAAGAGTGTGTGAAGTTTTTGGTTGAAAGCATACGCGTGGCAGCATCAAGCGCATCCCAGAGGATCGGACCAGCCGATGAGAAACCTCATTGCCAAAATACTGAAGTGCACGCTCGTGGAAAGTGAAGTAGACTCTGAGAATAAATAGAGTGCAGACAGGCTCAACCAATGATAGAATTGAGTGGGTGGAGTAGCTCAGTAAGGTAAGATGGAGCCCTCCCATTCAACCATAGTGCTACTGTTTGCAAAATGCGAAAAAGGCTTAGGGAAGGAGCCTGTGCAAAGCATTTGTTATATGGTCATCATTTCTGTGATCATGTCTTCTTGCCCTGGCAGTAAGGAGCCTAACTGCAGAGCATAGGACTGACTGGAACTAATTAAGCTGCACTGCGAGTGAGGGAGCTGATGTGTTCGGAAAGAGTCAACTCACAGTCAAGAATCGCACCAAGGTCACGGGCTGAGGATGAAAAACAAGAGATGAGGGAATGCAGATAGTATTGCAATCATGTTTTGAGAGTTGATACTGAGCTCCAAACTAAATGAATTGTGTTTTTGTTGAGTTAAGTAAAAGACAGTTTGAGTACATCCAGTCAAAACAGGCTATCGGATGCCCGAGTGAAGGCATAAGTGGCCTGAAAAGCCTCAGCAGGGCAGCACGTGCAAATATGCATGGATGTCATCAAGCATACATATGGACTTTTAAGACTATGGATAGTATATAGTTGAGCAGCATCAGTGGACAGTGGTATAGAGAATGTTATGTCAAGAACTGAACCATGGGTCACTCCACAATCCGCATGTGACCTTGTGGGAACAAACGGAACCACTTGTGACATGTTCAGACAGACTGTCACCAGGCATGGGTAGTGCCAACAAGACCATAAGATTTAGATAGGCAGTTGAGTAGGATGTCGTCAATCTTTTCAAATACTGCACTGTAGTTTCATATTGCTTTCACACTGTCAGATTGTGAAAATGGCCCTCAGTTTAAATAAAAGTGTTGTATGGAATTTTTAAAAATTGACACTGTAAATAGCAAGACAACTACCGTACTATAAATAACAATTGCATCATAAATAGTTGTGCATTAGTTGGTCAGTAATCACCAATGCCGATTATGCCAATCATCAAACAGCCACTAGTGATTGTCGGCCAGTTGACTGACGCTGATTATCTCTAGTGATTATTGGTAAATCTGATTTGTTTTTAATTTTTTGTCACATCTAATTCTGAAAAGCTGAAAGAGATGGCTTAATGCTGGAATTTGTTGGGTTGTTTTTGGTTTTTAATGCATGATGTTGTGTGTATTGATTTTGATGGTTAATGATTCATATAATTTGGTTATATGCAGATGTTCATTGTTCATTTGTTTGCTGAAATAGAGGGTCTTCCAGAAATGAAGATGCTGCAGAACTTTTTGTGAAAGCTGGAAATTCCTTCAAGATGGCAAAAAAGTGGGCAGGTAAAGCCCTGTTAGAAATGACAATGAATTCTGATGCTTTGATAAGATTCTATCGTGGCTGTATTTCTTGAATATGCCGTCAGTGATTGTAAAAATCATTAATGTTTTCATGATAGCGAGTTTTGATTTAAGATGTTGTTTACATTTAACTTCATTTTAAATTCATTTAATGTTTGATGTTACCTGATTAACGCGATGTTATAGAAATATCTAGCGCCCTTGTCTTTGGTTAACTAGAGCCCTTGTCTATTATTATGCCATGCTCACAGCACTATATAAATAGTCCAATATGCGTACATACATACATACATTCACCCTTCAAATTTTACATCTATTATCTGTGTTTCAGATTTTTACTTTGCCTGTTAGGTATCTGCTTATTGAATTTTTATTTTGAAGATCATTTTGCTTCAAAACTATTAAGAATGTCACAGATGTTGCCACAAGGCCTTTAGATGACTTGTAATTCCTAACAGAATTTCCCTTGACTTTTTTCAGCGGCTGGCAATGCTTTCTGTCGTGCAGCTTCAGTTCAGACTAACATTGACAGTCGTCACGAGGCTGCTTCTAATTATGTTGAAGCTGGTAATTGCTTTAAGAAAGCAGATGCTGCAGGTATTGCACTTTCTTTCTCTTTAACCTTTTAAAGGGGGAATTAAATTTTTTAAGTCATCCCCCGACGGGGGAATTAATTTTTGAAAAAGGCGTTCGTATGAAAACGTGAACATATACGTTATAAACTGACTATATTTCAGGCTATATAGAAGCTAGAAAGATGCGTTTTGCACCGTTGTTGAGCATTTTTATTGCTCTTTCTATCCATCCGTGCCAAAAGAAAAAAGTTGGGGGTAGGGACCACTCTACACCCCAAAATCGGACCCCTTCCCAACATTTTTGTTCAAATGTTGATCAAAGGTCAATAGCAAAACGTCTTCAGCGGTAAACCCCCAAATGTGAGCGATAGAGTTCTAGAGGAGTGTAATTGGAACAGAATGGTGCAAAAATTTTGAAGATAGGACCATATTTGGGGTAATTATGAAGTTTCATACCCAAGTGTCAATTGCTGGTTGAAATGACAATTACGAGAACGGATTTTCAATGTGAAAACCCGAACAACTCAGTATATTTCAGGCTATATAGAAGCTAGAAAGATGCGGTTTGCACCATTGTGTAGCATTTTTATTGGTCTTTCAAACCATCCATGCAAAAAAAATTTGGGGGTAGGGTCCCCTCTACACCCCAAAATCGGACCATGTTCGACAAAAAATTTTCAAAGCTCAATAAAAAAATTTTCAGCGGTGACCCCCCAACTGTGAGCGAGAAAGTTGTAGGGATGTGTAATTGGAACAGAATAATGCAAAAATTTTGAAGATCGGACCATATTTGGCGTAGTTATAGCCTTTCTAGCCTCCGGCTGAAGATTTTTCCTATACATTTTCCAGCCTTGGTTATTACACAGCCAATATCTCTTGCATATATAGTCAGTATTATCGAAAACGGTGCTGCCGCCTATCGAATGGACGTGAGCTAACTCGGTTGCCGCGTTGGATTTTTGAAAATCGTGCAGGTCCGCAGTACAGTCGCTTATATAGCGCACCGTTTATAGACGGCTAACGCCGTTTCGTTATGGTTTTCCGCCGCTGTCTTAAAACGGCTAACCCTTGGAAAAGGTTAAACTGAGCAGAATTTTGATTGCTTTAACTGTATTGATGAAGAAAACTTGTTAACAGTTTGTTTATTTAAATTGCAAGTTTAATATGGATGTAAATTAGATTGTTGATAAGAATCAAGCAATTATATGGCTTCAAATAATACAAAACTACATTTTAGACATATTGGCATATATGTAAGTTGAGTGGTTGAGTGAATTCGAGAATAATGCACAGATAATATATGTGTTGTATAAGTCAGATAATTGTTTGGCTTACAGAATTTGTATAACAGGCATTTTATATAATTGACATAGCAGCAACTTTGTATTTCTTTGCAAGGCTTGTCTACCTGAAGTTTATATGCCATTTTTTCCTGTTACTTATTTTATGTGAATTCTGTGTACTTTAGAGGCTGTTAACTGCTTGTTAAAAGCAATAGAAATCTACACTGATATGGTAAGATAACAGCTATCTTTTTAGAATTTGCTGAATTCATGCAAATTATCCTTGCATGGCTGATACATGTAGTTATCTTGAAGTGGTATAATTTGTTATGTGAAATTCCTTTGTGTTGCTTTGACATTTTGAAAAGCAAATGGTAATGTGATGTGATGGCAACCTTATGTAGCACCTCTTATGTAGAATGCTCAGAGTTGTTGTTCACTTGATGCAATCTTGAGGCGGTAAATATGCAAGTAAGTAAAATTTCTTGGATTTCTATAGCACTTTCGAAAGCAAGTACCATGGTAGCTGCTTACTGATGGGTGCTTAATCTACTATTGAAACCATCTGAAAACTGTCTTAATTTCAGAGTGTGGCATAGGTAGGTCTTAACCCTTTTGCTCCATAAGACCGATATTTCAGTTTCATGACCTAGTGGTTATGCGGATTCCTACAGTCAAAAGGTTAAGGCAGCTTTGTGTCTAGTGGTCATTAGTTGCTGGCATTTGGGTGAAGGAATGCTGTTCTGTAGCCTAGTTTTTTTGTTGCTTTGTGGACTGAGTAGATTGACACTGTCTGCTGAGCATAATGTTGATTTTTTGGGATTGAAGCAGGGCCAGAGGTGGATCCAGGAGTTCACTTTGGGAGGGGCACTTCTTGTTCCATTCCGCATTCTTTCCCATCCTGCCCCCTTCCTTATGGATTGATGAACGATGTTAAAATTATTGAAGGGAAAGAAAAGACGACGCTTGCTTGTTTATTTGTGCTTTTAGAACGTTACAACTGTTCACCTTGGCAAGAAATTAGCAGAGTTTTTTGGTTGGGTTTCAGGGGCACTTGCCCCCTGTAAATCCATGCCTGAGCAGCATTTGAGCTACTGTACAGAGAATAAAAGAGCTTTGTTTGAGTTAAAGGGATCTGTAACTGTGAGCAGATGAGATGGTTTCTAGAAAAACAATCGTTGGCTCCAAATGTTGCAATTTTAGAAATCCTTATGTGCTTGACCGCTTATGACTGTGTGCAGGTAACGTGATGGGACAAGCGTGGCTTTCTCTTTATGATCTGTTGCAGTTGAAGATGCGTGAATGTTTTGTTTTCAGGGTCGATTTACGATCGCCGCTAAGCACCACGTGTCAATAGCTGAAATCTACGAGACTGATTCAGTTGACATGGACAAGGTGAAAAACGATCATTATTCTGCACTTCATAGGAAATATTGAGATAAATAAACTCTTGTTGGAAGTTAGATCTTAAAATGGTTTTGAGGTGTCAATTGTTGTAAGCTCAAATTGAACTATGAAGATATCTGAAAAAGTAATGTCTCATTTTAATGTGATATGGAAGTGATAAAGCCTGAAAGTGTAAAGCTTTTAAACTGCAGGAAAATTAATGATTAGTCTGTTTGAATTTTTTGTACTGAAACAAAAGCAATAATTTATGCTCAAGAGATAGGAGAGAGAGACAGAGAGAGACAGGCAGAGAGAGACAGACAGACAGACACAGACAGAGAGAATATATGGTAATGTTAGACCACAGAGATATTTTATGAGTATCTTGTTTTGTTCATAATGATGCATGTGTATATGTAGGCCATTAAACACTATGAACAGGCAGCTGACTATTACAGAGGAGAGGAGTCAAATAGGTGAATATTTTTTAATGTCGAGGATTATCTTGAATAAATGTTTTTGCTGACGATCTATTCAGTGGAAGAATGTTATTTATGTAATTAAGTTAATTCAATGTTATTTTAAAGTCTTTTATCTATTCTTATGACTTTAATTTCTTTATAATATTTTGTTATAAAATTCTTTAAGACATCATCCAATCACGTTTAAATGAAAACTTGTAAAGTTGTTATTATGTATTTCTGTCTGCATTGTTTAGAGCCTTGTGTGGTATTGATATTGCTATAAGTTGCAAATTTGCAGTCATGGATGCATCATATGACAGTCACAGAATTTAAAAATTGTTGTTTAATTATATTCTAAGTCATTATTACCGTAAGTATTTTGCAATTTTAGCTCACTGCCATGTGGCATATTTAATAAGTTTCTTGCTTTTTTCAAATAATTCTTAACCACTTAACCGCCCTGTGCTGGATTTTTACGGCACAATGTAAATATTTCTCATGCCATACCGTCAGATTTTCCAGCATAGTCTCAGCCTCGTGCTGGAAATGGGGGCTGGAGCATAGTGGTTGGGGAGGGCACCAGTTTTGTGGGAGGGGTTGGGGCAGAGTGGGGTTTGTGGGAGGGGTTGAGGCGGCAGTTGAAGTGAGGGGCTAATTGGGGGGTTGGGGTGGGTAGGGGTTTGGATAGGAGTTGGATGAATGGTTAAATGAGGAAGAGAAGGGGAGGAGTTTGTGGTGGGATTTGTGGGAGAAGTTGACATGGAGGGGAGTGGTGAGGGAGAGGTTGAGGAGGGAGTTGGGACAGGGAGGGGATTGGGGTTGGGAAAAGAGGAGTGGGACACACTGGACGGCCATGTGGCTTTGGAAATATTTGTATGTCTGGTGGCTAAGCAGTTAATGCTGCAGCATATTTTGATAGCTTCTTATGTTGCCAAATAATTATTTGCAGCCTGGTCAGTTGTGATAGAGAAATTTTGACTTCCTAGTTCAGTTCTTACGTCCCTGTCTTGACATATATTCTGCTGTTCTCAAATCATCTTTCAGTTTATACAGATTTTTAAAAATGCAAATGTATTTATATAGCACTATTTGCTATAAAATTGGATTCTACAGTTGCCACATAAATGTGTGTGATTTTTATTAAGAAATTAAATAGCTAAGCTCTTGTGATGGCATATTACTTTATGATCCTGTTGAACTTCTCTTTTGCTGCTGCTATTGTCAAATGCTTTTGAAAAAATGCTTTTCAGTTCTGCAAACAAGTACCTTTTGAAAGTTGCACAGTACAGCGCACTGCTTGAGCAGTACGAAAAAGCAATTACTATATATGAACAGGTAGGAGAGCAGCTGTTGATAAATTAAATGACAGCAAAGTTATGTTTATGAGAAATTGTTATAGGCATCAACTAATTCAATATGCTTCTTTCAGTTAAATTTTATAATATGTATGTGAGATGATCTGTCTGAATTGGGCTTAAGAGTAAAACATTCATTTTGGAGTTTTTATTTTTAGAATAAGAATATAGATTTATTTTCTCAACAATGCATGGATCATTTGGGGTAATAGATATATGCATAAAGATAGGCACTGAGTTCTTCCTAGTATTTTATTTATTTAAAATTGCACAATTTGAGTAATTCATGTTATGATCAGGTGGCGACATCATCAATGGATAGCCAGCTGTTGCGTTATGGTGCTAAGGATCACTTCTTTCGAGCCACTTTGTGCCGTATGTGTCAAGACCTTGAAGATGCAACCAACACGCTGACAAAGTACGAAGGCATGTTCCCTGTGTTCTCGGACTCCAGAGAATGCAAACTTCTTAAGGTAGTGTAATGAGCACTGTACTATAAGCTTAAGCTGAGTTTGGTGAGAAATAGAAGGTTTACTGTAAATTAACAAGCCACATTGGCTCAGGATTTCCGAGCAGATCGTCTACAAACGTTGTGTACTGACGTTCCGTGCACTGAGCGATCCTCTCTGTCCCGAGTACCTGACCTGAGACCTCGCTCATCAAGCGGCCGATGGCATCAGGTTGTCGGGAACAGCTACGATCCAATATGCAACTCCGTCTTTACGTCCCCCTTCCGTCTAAGATGGCGACGCTGGGGAGAGATCTGTAACCCGCAAAAAACCCTCTTTGAAATGCGCTTTCTGCGACTGACGTAGATTACTTCTGTGAATTCGTTCCTGACTGCTCTTAAGACGCATCTTTTTTGTGCCTCCTATTCATGAATAGTTACCGGAAAATCCAGGGCCATCTTTCTGTACGAACTGACAAATTGCTGATGTAAAACGCTCTCAACTTTAGCCTTAGCTATGCTATAGTGTTTCATAAATTATCTATTTATTAATAATAATACAGAATTTTTAGAAACGATTTTAAATTTGTGACTGCATTAAAAAAATTAAGTAATACATCTGGAGGTTTGCATATGTCATGGAAATTCTGAAAAGGCAGAGGGATGTCAGAGCAGAGGTTTGAGACCTTTTTAAGTTTGCACCATTGGCCATTTATGAAATTGTATCAGCACACCTCTCACAATTTTTATTCAAGGAGTGCGGTATATTTCAAGAGTTGTAGGTTTGCAATAAGCCTAGAAAGGCTGGTTAGGATCCAAAACATTACCATTTCTTTTGCTATCACGGCTTCGTTTACACCTTTGTTTTTCTTCAACCCAACAGAAGTTTACTGCAGCCCATGACTTATGTCCATGATTTTTGTTTCTACTGCACATTTTGCTTGACCAGTCCTAAAGAAAAGAATAACCATACTTAGAAGGCTTTTCTAAAAGTTGAAACTTGGGGATGCCCACAACATTGCCAAGGGTTTGTTGTTCATGAACCATCTCGGACAAGTGCCGTGACTTTGCCACTTGACTTGATAAGTATGTGGTGTGACTCTGGTAAAAGCATTTAATTTTCTCTTCCAGAGATGCATTATGAACAAAATCTGTTTTACTTTGCAGACGGCGTCAGTTAATATCTGTGATTTGATCGTTTAGGAATAAATAGTTTAGCTTTGACGTAATACTGTACAGGAATTTGCATTTTTATTGTAGACGCTTTTGACAGCCTGTGAGGAGCAGAATGTTGATGGTTACACGGATGCCGTCCGTGAATACGACAGTATATCGCGCCTTGACCAATGGTACACTACCTTGCTCCTTAGAATTAAAAAGCAGATTGAAGGTGAATCCAACCTGCGATAGGAGTGCGGTTGATTGAAGATTTTAGGAGTGAACCACTCCATGACATAGTGCTGTCTGTTTGGTTAGACCTTTGTAAAGCTATGGTCCGGCTTTGTCTTTCTTGCCAATTTGTTGGACCAGCTTTAGTTGGAGAACACTGCCAGTGGCAACTTCTGATTACCCGGCTTGCATTTTACAGCATTTTCAAGAAATATTTATTGGCTCTGTTAGACTTAAACTACAGCTTTTCAATTTATCATTTCTCTAAACTGGTCTGATTTCAGTATTTAAACACAAATGTCCGATTCTCCACTGGGTTTTAGTTGTGCGAAATTGATCACTGGAATTCCTGTTAGATTTTCAAATAAAAATTATGTTTGAGTCATAAAAACCTTCCGATGTAAGTATTAAGTTTATTGTACAACTAATAGATGTAGTGCTATATAAATGCCTTGTTGCAGAAATATAATCACTGTAAGATTTGTAAGCTTTGAGATTGAAAAGGAACTGCTTACTTTTTATCTCTGTAATCGATTAAAAGTTTTTATACTCCATATAATGATTTTTACTTTGCAGAGTGACATAAGCAAAACCTTATCATTTGCAATAGCACCTGTTCTGTAATATATTGAGCATGTGACCTAGTGAATGCATGTTAATGTTCTATATGGTTTTCATTTTAAAATAATGCTTCAGTAGAATTTGATATATGACAGCTGGTTCAAGTACGTTGTTTCTATGACTGGGATGTTGGAATGCCCAGCCTTTAAGAACCCGAGGTGAATGAAACTTAGAAGATACAACCCAATAGCGCTTATCGACCAATCCGATACGTGACGTCATCCATCTACAATAATTAGGCCAAGGCTGCGTACATGTTTATGCAAATGTGGACAGCCAATGAACATGGCGTCAGACAGTGCGTTTTTACTGTCCACCTTTGCGTATACGCATACGCAATGCAAGTGACCTGATTAACAATTCTAATTTTAACTATAACGCGGTTAGCCGATAAGCGCTATTCGTCACAGAATTATTGACCAGTGAATGGATGTTCATGTGTGTCCGCCTATTCTTGAACAATTTGCGTGTTTAAGTTTTCAAGTTATTGAATTGTTAAAGCAAATGGCTTTTATGCTTTCTTTCAATGTTGCAGGTTTTCTGACAAATCAGAAAAATATTCACATGTACATTTTTCTCTTTCAAATATACAATTTTGCCGGTCTATTACAATTAAACAACCTTGTCTTGAGTTTTCTTGTCAAACTGAAGTTCATAGCTAAATCTAAAAATTCACTCATTATTCAGTGTTTCTTGCCACAAGAAGGTTTAGCACTCTACTTACAAATAACCAATGCACCTACTGTACTCGGTGTGCTATTTTTAGAGGATGAAGGAAATTATTCTTGGTCTCTGCTTACTGACTTCTCCCTGTGTGTTCACTCTTTAGTCTTTATGTAGGAAGGGAGAGGGGGATGCAGACTTCACAAGCCTGGCAGAAGTTAAAGATGGATGCTAAAATGTATATTCGTTTGTATACAAAAGATGCAAGTACTGTAAAGTTTAACGTTTCATGCTGTCTTGAACATATATATTTAACTAACTTCTAAAGCAGTGTTTCCCAAACTGTCGGTCACGACCCAAAAGTGGGTCGCAGGGCTCAGTCTAATGGGTCGCGGTATAACACGAAATTAGATTCAAAAGTGTCATGTGCTGACCAATACCACAATGTCACATCTTGAAAGTTGCAAGCAGGTTTAGGTTTTAAGAAATTTATATGCCTGCCGTCCTCCATGTACGGCTTATAATTATTAAAGTGAATCAATGATTAGTGTTTATCTAATTTTAGTTGACAATAAGTTTGCAGGGTCGTGGCATGATACAAAGCCGGCGAAGTGAGTCGCACAGTTCCAAAAAGGTTAGAAAACCCTGTCAGATAGTACTTAATCTTATTTTGCAATAGCGCAAGGAAAGCGTATTCCCATCATTTTGCTCTTAAACTCCACAATAGAGAATCTCTGTTCAGACCAGAGTACTGTAGGTCGACCTGGGGTTAAGCGATTTTGCCCTATTCATAGGATTTTCAAGACACGTAACAAAGGTATGTTCCTGGCAAAATGTTAAAAATGTAATTTTTAAAAAATCAATATATACTTTCTTCCCCTTATCTTATTTGGCAAAAATATGAATAATTCTACGTAAAATATTTGCAATATTTTCATTCGAAATGAATCAGAACGTTTGTTTTGCCATTAAAGCCATTTATTCAAAACTCAGAAGATTCTTTTCAACTCACGTTCGCCAGATGGCCTAATGCATTTTTTAAAAAAATATTCCATGCTATGATTAGGGCCGGTAGCGTCACGTTACAAAACCGCCGAAGTGGGCCCCAGTAACCGGTTCAAAAATGTTTGGGGAACTCTGTTCTAAAGCACAATAAAGTAATTGATGGCCAAGCATGATGATGATGATGATGACGACGACGACGATGATGATGATTAAATTAAACCTCTGAAACATGCAGGCCTGAAACATGCAGGCCTTCTCTGGGGGAATTTCTCCCCAACGTTTGAAATTCCCCCTCCCATTTTTGACATTTTGGCAAGTAGTATGACCTCGGGAGGCGTAGCGTGCCATTGGTTAGCATGGCTTTAGGGGTCGTCCATAAATTACGTAACGCGGTTAGGGGAGGGGGTCCGCAGTGGCGTAACGGGGGGGGCGGGGGGGGGCACTTTGTTGACAGCCCCCGGGCCTCGGGCGGGGGCCCCCGAAGAGGGGTCTAAGCTAGGGTTAGGTTAGGGTTAACCCTAACTTCTTAACCCTAACCCTAGAAATGATGTGCTGACGACCTTTTTTTGCTCGTCATGATGAAAAAGGAGATGATGACGTTTTTTTTGCTCGTCAGCTCGAAACTCTGGGGCCCCCATGGCAAAGATGCCCCCCGGGCCCCCAAAAGTCACGCTACGCCACTGGGGGTCCGGCCATTAGTTACGAAGTGTGACGACGGGGGGGATTCCGTAAATGTGACGTAACGCAATAAAAAATTCAAGCGATGACTTTTGACCTTTTTTGCTTGTCAGGGTTTTTTGAGAGGAAAGAATGCAAGGATGACCTTTTTGCTTGTCAAGACTTTCCGAAAGACGAAAATAGGGAGTCGGCCCGTTGTTACGTCATATTTTAGGGGTCTGACGTTTTGCTACGTCACGTTACGTAAAGGGGGAGGGGTAAAAAGTGCCAAAATCGCGTTACGTCATTTATGGACGGCCCCTTAGCCATGGGCGGCACACAACTGGGGGCGGCAAATTTTGAAAGGACGGCCTTTTTTCTTTAAAATGGGCGGAAAATTTCAAATGGGCGGAAAATTTTAGAAGCGATGACCACTTTTACTTGTCCGGGAAGTTTTAGTGAAGGCGGCAAATTTCGGCAAATTTTAGGAGGGGCGGCAAGTTTAAAATTTAAAAATTTTGCCAACGGCGACATGGGCCACATGGGCGGCATGAGTGCAAGCTACGCCTCTGGCGCCAAAGACCCTAGATCTGAATAATTTTGAGGCGGCGGATTGGCCATGAGCCGTAGGCGGCCAAAGTGCGCGCAGCGCCACTGATGACCTCCCCAATGTCTCTTCCCCCCAAAATGTTAAACTCCCCCAATGTCTAGGTGGCTAGAATAAACACTGTGTAGCTAAAAAATAAGTCTCTAAATTATGTTGATTACTTTGGATTTTGCTAACTTTAGGTCTTTTTTCTTGGCAGCCACGGTGGACTCCGGAGGGGAAACTGACAAAGCCGGGGGGAATTCTGCTAGGGGCTGCTGTTAGTTGATGTAGTATGCCAAAATTTCCGGGGGAATTTGAAATTTCCGGGGGAAGGACAATCCTCCCCGGAAACGGCCTAGATTAAACCCTGGGCAGCCACTGTTAGCTTAGCCTAAGTTTACTTTCAGCATTTGGCCAGCCTTATGCCATCGAACGGCGAGTAAGAAGTGGCTGTAAAGTCATTTGCTAGAATTACAGAATCCACCGAACTGTTGTTTTGACAGGGATATTTCTAGGATTGTGAATTTGGGGGGTGTCGACCTCAAATTGGGGGGGCGGGGTGTCCGGAGCTAATTAGTAATGCATAATTTGTATGCATACCATTGTCACATTACCAAATTGGGGGGTGTCGACCTCAAATTGGCGGGGATGTTGGGGGGGGGGGTTTAGGAGGTGTAAAAATATCCCTGGATTTTGACCATCCGGATATCGGCGTCGGTTGTTGTTTCGGATCATCGATTCCCTCTCTCTGGCAGGGAAACTGACTCCAGTGGATCCCGTCTACTCGTTAGTTGATTTGGCAACAAGTCCCTCCAATTAGAAAATCTGCTCCAAGATTTCTGGAAAATTCTGTGACGCTTGCAAACGAAAAATGCCAGCGCAAAGATCAAGACAATCACTCCGAGAACGGGGACGACGATTTTGGTGATGTGCAGCGATTGGTTTTCGTTTGTTTCTGCATAATTATATCATACGACGATAAAATAAGCAAATAATTACGATATTTAGGATTGTTTCAAAATAAAGTGATTTTTTAAAAAATTTAGCTCATCACTTTCAAACAGTGGCTTTTACTTAGTGGCAGTGGCGGCTCCACCGGGGGGGCCAGGGGGGCCCGTGCCCCCCTATTGAGAGCCTGGCCCCCCCAGTGGCCCCCCCAGTTGGGACCCTATACTTAATGCTACATACATTAAACAACAAATGGTTGGCCCCCCATGATTAGAAGTTGCCCCCCCAACGGCCCCCCCACTTGCCAAATCCTAGAGCCGCCACTGCTTAGTGGCAGTTTTTGACAAGCAAATTTGTAAATTGAACCGCCTTGAAGGCCAGGCACTTCGTCATCCCAAAAGGAGGGTACAACCAGGGTGCGATTTGTGACCTGGAGCAGTGGGGGGATATGTCGAGCTTGGGTGGATGTAGCCTAGTTGTTGGGAAGTGTAGCAGTGGGGGTGTAGTGGTGGGGGATGTAGCAGTAGGGGGATGCGGTTGGGCAGTGGGGGGAGATTCCCCCTTCCCCCTACAAGTTGCGCCCTGGGTACAACAGTGATTCTCGCGCAGGGCAAACCCTCCTAAACCACTTTAAACAAAACAAAACAACAACATTATTATTATTATTATTATTATTATTATTATTATTATTATTATTATTATTATTATTATTATTATTATTATTATTAGATTCAGCGTATGCGGTTAGACGTACCCGAACGTTGCTCGTGTGTTTTCGAAGCAGAAGAACTCCCGCTTGTGGTGACCAAAGAAATTTCTGGCGAAAGACTGGATCTTGTTGAACTTGAAGCTTCAGATAACTTTGACGATGAGATAATGTCGGAAGCTGCGTTAGGAACCAAGCTGGATTTTGTGGAAGATTCTGTTGAGAACTTTGCCGACAGGAAGAAGGCGGACGTTGCTTTTGAAAACAAACTGGATCTTGTATTGGATTCCGTTGAGAACTTGGCCGACGAGACGATGGCGGAAGTTGTTTTTGGAACCAAGCTGGATTTTGTGGAAGACTTCGTTGAGAACTTTGCCGATGGACTCATGATGGTGCCAGATGTTGTCTTTTGACTCAAACTGGTTTTTATGGAAGACTCTGTAGAGAATCCTGCCTGCATAATGACGGAAGAAGTGGTTTTCCGACTGATGGTAAATGAGCTTCCAGTTGCTGTGTCTCTGGATGACGTAGGCCTAATCTTCGCAGACGTTTCTCGTGACGAGATTTTCTCAGGTGTTCGGAATGAAGTGATCCGACTAGGAATGGTGGTCAGTGCCGTCGTTATCCGTCTCGTTGGTAGAATCGGCGACGTCAGATCTGAAAATAACGGTAAATTCTGTCTCAGTGTCGGTCACTATAGTTGGCTATTCGCAGGGGCGTCACGAACATGAGTCAAGGCGAGGCAATCGCATCACGGCGGCACGGTCCAAGGGGCGGCAGCGAGTAAATAAATTGTCTTGAAGATATGAAGATAAGTGTTTTCTCACACGCATGGATATACACAGTGTTTCATCCAGGCCTGCTAGGGGAACTCCCCTCCCAAAAAAACTCAACTCCCTCCCCGAAAAAAGAGAATTTCATTACTGACACAAATTTTGCATTGAAGAAATGAAATATGTCTCTTCCCCACCAGCCAAGTCAATCTCCCCCTCAACGGTCTGGAGTTTGGATAAAACACTGAATAGGGGGCCTACATATGCCTAATATTACATATTAATATAAACTGCGAAAACTAACCTCAGTAGGCCTAACATCCGACAAAAATTCCCGACACGTAAAAAAGGGATTATCGTCTATTTCGCTTAGTTAAATCGCAACTGGGCAACTAGTGACAGCCATTTTTTGCCTGTCAGGATGTTTTGTCCAGACCCAGGTCTTGGGGGGGGGGGAATTGACTTGGCTGGAGGGGAGGAAACACAGTTCAATGCAAAAATTTGTGTCACTGCTGAAATTTGGAGGATTTTGAAGTTTGGGGAAATCTCCCTATCAGGCCTGGATAAAACACTGTGCTTATCTTATGTTATCTGCGTTTGCGAATAAAGATATTTCTATAGCGTCTTACTGCAGATTGGGATGCGACAGTAGTTCCATTCCAACTGAGAATTGACGTAGCACCATGGACCGTCAGGCCGGCTTCCGTTCGGATTTCTGCAGTAGAGGTAGGCGTCGGCGATGGTTGCGTCCGGAAAATAGACGCTTTCGTTGAACGGGTGACGATTCGGAAACTGGTGTGACCAGCGTCGACACTGCTGTCCACTTCGCGTGCGGCTTATCTGTCCTTCGTAGTGGATTCCCATCGTATCACTGGGCAGTAGGCACTCTACAAGATTCACCATCGAGGGGCCAGTGACGGCTCCAGAATTTGGCAAGTGGGGAGGCGTTGGGGTGGCACCTTCTAAGCACTAAGCACGGGGGCAACTATTTGTTGATAGGTTTGTAGTAGTAAGTAATAAGTATAGGGTCCCAACAGGGGGCGCTGGGGCCAGGTATTCAGTAGGGGAAACGGGCCCCCGGGTCCCCACAGGCCCGTCTTTATGTGTTGAAAATTTGGCACTGTGCCCGGGGCTCCACACATCTAAGAGGCCCCGCGCGCTCCAGAAGGGACCCCACGCGCTCCAGCCTTTTTATGGTTTGACTTTTTAAATCCTCTTTTTGCTTATACTGCTGGAGGATAAATTAATTGAAAGAGCAAGCACCAAAAAACGCGATGACCTTTCTTCTCGTCAACTTTTTCGGGCATCAGAGATAAAAATTAATAACGTTTTTCGCCCCGCCGGGGCCCCTCAGGCCGTCAGGTGCCAGGGGGCCTCACACAGGCAAAAGGCGGGCCTGGGTCGGTGGGTCCCCACGTGGAGCCGCCACTGCGAGGGGCGAATACAGAACTCATGTATGGCGGGGCACTCCATGTGTTCGATTCCCCACTAAGCCTCGTCCTGCTCATTCCGTGGGAATTGATGCACGCTGGTAAAATTATTTTAAGGGAAGAAAACACAACGCGCACTTTTTTATTTCGTGCCTTTAGGGCAGTTCGGTTTTCCGCAATTTATGAAAATTTAGCAAAAACATCGTCGGGGGTAAGTTAATTAGGGTGGGGCACGTGCCTCTTTCCCTGCAGATGCGACCCTGTCACTATCGCATCCCATTAGGCCTATACTCCCTATAGGCCTATATACCGGCGACAAAGACTCTGGTTCCAGGCGCTGAAGATTGACTATGACGATTGTCTCTACGATGACGACATGCTCACTATCGTAATACTGTACATTTGCACTACGAAGTTTGCGCAGCTTGCATGAGGTCTTTGGCGGCTCCAGGATAGCTCTCCCTATATAATAGCTCTCCCTATATAATAATAACTCCCCAGTCATTATATATATATATATATATATATATATATATATATATATATATGAATTTCTATAATTAGTACTGTCACTTCTAAATTCCTAATCCAAATATTTTTAGGTTGACCGTCTTAGGGGTCGTCCATAAATTACGTAACGCAGTTAGGGGGTCCGGCCATTTGTTACAAAGTGTGACGAGGGGAGGGGTTCCGTAAATGTGACGTAACGCAAAAAATTTTAAGTGATGACCTTTGACCTTTTAAACATTTTTTTGCTTGTCAGGGATTTTGGAGAGGAAATATATACAAGGATGACCTTTTTTGTTTGTCAGGGTTTTTCGAGAGGAAAAAATATAAGGATAACCTTTTTTGCTTGTCAATACTTTTCGGAAGACGAAAATTGGGGGGTCGGCCCGTTGTTACGTCATATTTTAGGGGTTCTGACGTTTTGTTACGTCGCGTTACGTAGGGGGGAGTCAAAAAGTGCCAAAATCGCGTTACGTAATTTATGGAGGACCCCTTACGGGTTTTGTATCCTTTGGTCGACCCATTTCTCAAATTGACTGATTGATTGATTGATTGATACATAATAATGATTCCCCCAGTCATTATTAATTTATTATATGTATAATAATGACTGGGTAGGCATTATTATATGGGAGTCATTATAATATATATCTATACCCGGCGCCCACGTTTATAAAGCACGCGCTATTATTACCGCAGAAGCGAACGTCGCAGACATCCCAGCGTATGCTAGGAGTTGTCGTGTAGCACCAGACGCCGATGTTGTAGTTGACGTCAGGATTGCGACATCGGTTTCCGGCGTCAGAGGCACTTCCTTCCGGATAGTAACTGTTCGCCTCCTTGTAGTAGTTCAAGTGAGGCTGGTCAGAGTTCCACGTCTGACAGCGTCTCCCCGACGACGTCGTATTCAGAGGACCAGCGTACTCTCGTCCAGCCCTCGTCAGCTTACAGTCTGCGTGAAAAATCATCATCATCGTCGTCGTCGTCCGTCGTCGTCATCATCATCATCATCATCATCTTCATCATCATCATCATCATCATCATTATCATCATAATCGTCATCGTCATCATCGTCGTCGTCATCATCATCATCATCATCGTCGTCGTCGTCGTCTTCATCATCATCGTTATCATCATCATCATCGTCGTCGTCATCATCGCAGCGGCGTAGCGATTGGGAGCAGGGGGCGAAACGTCCCAAGCGGCACTAACCCTAGCCAACCCTAGGGGCGGCGTTTTCGGTTTTTAAAAAATGTAAAAAAGAAGCAAGCAGTAGGCCTATGTAATAATTACTCGTAACTTAGTCAAGCTGTATATTTAAAGTGAAGTAAAATAAGTTAAGCGACGACCTTTTTGCTCGTCAGGATTTTTTCCCAGCGCTTCCCCTAGCCTCTAGTCGGACTAAATGGGATGTGCATGGCTGTCTTCAGTGTCTTGATGTCCATAAGCGCAACCCCAAGGGGGGGACAGTTTGGTCCCTCCTGATCAGGTGATTCAGACCAAGAATAGGCCCTAGTTGTGAGATTCTTACAGATACATTAAGATTTTATCCACCAGTGATTATACCGATTAGCCTACAGTAGTCTGCAGATTTGCTCCAAATTTTAGGATTTCAATCTGGTTTTGCCCCAAATTTTTCGGCTAGTGGATCTCTGCGCTAGACTACGCTATAGGCCTAAAGGGGCAAAGGCCGGCATGGTTCCCTTTTAGGGCTCGGACTATTCTTGAGATTCGTGTAAAAACCGATGAAAACAACCGACTCATAAGAGCGAGGCTATAAAATTTACTCACGTCAAGAAAAGTTCGACGATACGCTTTGCAGATTATTTATTTCATCGTCTGCAAATGTTAGCTTTCTATGATATTGCAGGGTTTATATCCCTTTAATAATTTTTAGTGACTTAATGGCCACGTAATTTTTACAGCTACTACTAAACATCGAGAGTTCTGAGATAATTTGATTTTTTAAAATCAGGCCAGGATCGCTAGGTGCCTTATTGCTTTACAACAGTATTTAATCTAGACTCCTGGACTCCGGGGGGAAACTAAAAAAGCCGGGGGGGGGGGAACTGACAAAGCCGGGGGGAATTCTGCTAGGGGCCGCTGTTAGTCCATGCAGTATTCCAAAATTTCCGGGGGGAATTTGAAATTTCCGGGGGGAAAAGGGCGATTTCCCCCCGGAAACGGCCTAGATTAAACACTGCTTTACAATTGCCGTAAAGCGAGGCTGGACTGAACTTCGCCTGGAACGAATCCTTATATAGGCCTACCATTCGTCAATGTCGTCCTTGTGAAACATTCCGGTGAACTTTTTTTAAAAAACGAACCTATACTGTACATTCATTCGAATGTCTTGCACATCTGGCTATGCTAACGTGGTCAACGTGCATTTGAAAATAATAATATCTCACCTAACGTGTACGGAGCGAAATAAGGTGTTCGAGTTTGCAGCTGCCCTGCGACAAGCTCTGAAATTGAAAATTAGAAGTAGAAACTATGAAGCTACACGGATAAAGAATAGATTTAAAAGATGCATATTGAATATGTAATTTTACAAAACATGTAATCCACATGCCTAAGTAAAGCTTTGTATTTTATTTAGGTCTACGCTGTAATAGTTCCGTTTGCAGTGTAAAGTTTTCTGCTTGTTTTTCTGTTTCTTTTGATGCGAAATAAAGATACAGGTGTATAGGCCTAACCACTCCATGCCTGAACAGTGTTTTATCCAGGGCAGTCCCTACTGAACCACTTTAAACCTTGTTATATTATATTATATTATTAGGCCTGTTAGCAGTGGCGTAGCGTGACTTTGGGGGGCCCGGGGGACATCCTTGACATGGGGGCCCCAGAGTTTCGAGCTGACGAGCAAAAAAAACGTTATCATCTCCAACTTTTTAACCCTAGCTTAGACCCCTCTTCGGGGGCCCCCCCGCCCGGGGCCCGGGGGCAGTCAACAAAGTGCCCCCGCCCCCTAGTTACGCCACTGCCTGTTAGGAGGAGAGATTACCCCCGCCCCCTAAAAAACCCCTTAAAATCTCCCCAAAATGAGCAGTGACACCAATTTTTTGCATTGAGCCGTGTCTCTTCCCCTCCAGCCAAGTCAATTTCCCCCAGTCCTGGTGTACCAGTTGTGTCTGGATAAAACACTGGTGTCTGGACAGACCAGAAAATAAAACTCGAGTTTAAGACAGGCCTATACTTGAGAAAATAAGAAACAAACTGGAAATCTTTTATCGCATCGAAATTCGGCTGTCAAGAAAACTTAGCGAAATGATTTCAAATTCAATTTAATTAAAGAAGCGACTTTCGTCACCACACTGTTCATGACTACGATCATGAAATGAACGAGAGCGGTTGCATAAACTCACGTACCTAAACAATGCAGACAGAGAAATATTATCACTTTCAGCGTAGTTTTGCACTGAGCGAACATTGTCATTTGCCGTGATCTATCATTTATGGTACCTGGATATACAGAATGTTTACAGACTAATGTTGTCTTTGACGAGAACTTAAAATAATTATTGCATCTGTAGGCCACAACAGACCAAATCTGGAAAACACCTCGGCTATGATCTCGAAAATAACGAAGAATTATTAGGCCTATATAAAAACGCGATGATACAATATAGACCAGTCAGTCGGTCATGATGACGATGTAACAGAAGCTTAAATAACTTGACTGGCCGCTGTTGTCGTCACGATGCGTGCTTCCTTTGTTACGACCTTTTAACCGGGACTTTGATCCGTTTAATTAGCATTTCCAGCAACGTCAACTGGATAAGAAGAGACCGGTTACAATTGTTGCATTTTATAAGTGGAACTGAGCCGGACACAATAGGAAACGCCTTCGGATCACCTTAATTACAATTCAAACGAGACTATCAATTAACACTGGAACCCTCGGTTGATGCTAATTTGCAGGAGTTAAAGTGTTGATCTACACTCATTAAGCTTATTCGACGACCTACTATTGGGATTTCTTGCGTGGTAGTCCCTTAGAAATTTTTGTGGTGACTCGAGGACCTTATAAAATTTGAATTTTAAATTAACTACAATTAACACACAGGATACTTGTTTTGCAATCAATTATTTGATCAGAAAATTGCACATCTTAGTCATAAAATTGTATTTAAAATGGAATCAACATTCTTAGAGCCATCCGTGTGTTTTGTGTTCAGTAGGGCCTAGTGTTGGTGCAGAGGCGTAGCAGCCATGTGGACAACCTGGCCAAATGCCAAGGGCTCCCGACTGCAAAGGGCCCCAGACCCGAGCCAACAATTTTTTTCTCACAAAGTTGTAAAGTTGTCAGATCGAAAAACCGACAAGCAAAAAAAGGTCGGCAGCATTTTCGCAAACTTGTCAGATCGTCTCTGGAAAGGTCCTCTGCCCGTTTTTCGCCAAGGGCCCCCGGGCATATTGCTACGCCACTGTGTTGGTGAGATATGTCGAGAAAGTAATCTCTTTATGGTCCCTCTGACACCGCTTGGCGGTTCCCTGTGGGACCGCTGACCCCAGTTTGAGAACCACTGGCCTAGAGGAAGTAGGCTACTTCCGCTGCTTTTCGCTCTCCAGCTAGGGTATCGACAGTGTTTAATCTAGGCCGTTTCCGGGGGGAAAATTGCCTTTCGCCCGGAAATTTCAAATTCCCCCGGACATTTTGGAATACTACATGGACTAACAGCGGCCCCTAGCAGAATTCCCCCGGCTTTTTCATTCCCCCCGGCTTTTTCAGTTTCCCTCCGGAGTCCAGGAGTCTAGATTAAACACTGGGTATCGAAAGGCTAAATTTCAAAAACTTTGTCCTCGACCAGTGGGAAAAGGACAGCATCAAAACCTTCACCAAATCGAACATTGGATGAACCTATTTACAGTGATGGGCAAAAGTTAACTAAAAATTAGTTAACTTTTAGTTAAACTACTTTTTTTAGTTGCATCAAAAGTTAAACTGGTTGCCAGTAATTGGGTAAAAGTTTAGTTAAGGCATTAGTTAAACTGATTTTTTTAGTTAACTTTTTTTAGTTAAACTTGAGTTATTCAGATTCTATGTCAGATGAAAACTTTGATCAGTCTGTGTTTTTGCGGTATATTCTCAAGGAATGAAACATTGTAACGTTGAAACAACCTCATTTAATATGCCGATCAGTGAATTTGTGGATATTGTGACAGCTGCTGTTTAAAATTATAATCGTAAATCGTGTTCGTTGCAGCTTGTAACATAGTTTTACTAGCTCAGTAGCTCATGTCAAAGTTAAAAAGTTAAAGGTAAAAGTTAAACTGCTTTTAATTAGTTATCAGTTAAAGTTAAACTGCTACAGTGAAAAGTTAGTTACTTAAAAAGTTAAACTGCTTGATTGCAAAAAAAGTTTAGTTAAAGTTTAACTAAAAAAAAATTAGTTAGTGCCCATCACTGCCTATTTACGGAGGTAGGCTCACATTTCCAAACGACACGATAGCGTGGACCTTGTAGGCCTACACTGCACACTCCCAAGGTAAGAGCTAGAGCGAGCTTTCCGTCCAACCATTGAAAGCATCGATGGTGTACAACAGGGTTATTCAACTACTGTACATTTGCTCGACCATAGGCCGAAGTTTTGAAAACGGCGACTGTCACAGGCCAGAAAATCAGCTTGGAAAGATCATAAATAAAATACAATTTACTGCATTTTCACGTGGCAACTTCAGTAAACAATAGGCCTAACATTTCTACCTTTGGTCTACGCCTCTGTGGTAGGTTATAACTAATGCAGGCGTCTTGTAAACTTGTAACCACTGTAATAATGTAAACTTCTTTTATGATTAAGTTGACTTCTTTTTGATTAAAATACTGTGTACATATTTCCAACTTGCTGACGGAATTTGTTAAAGACAGCCAGCACGGATTTACAAAGGGACGTTCATGCTTGGCTTGACCAACCCGTTAGCCTTTCTGGAGGTCTGTGATAACCTAGGCGAGGGCAAGGCAGTAGACATACACTGTACTATATTTAGATTTTACCAAAGCTTTTGACAGTGTCAACGTCTCACAAATGGCACAATTCTTGCAATTTGGCTATGAAAATGCATTCAACATGCTTGCCAATGACCCTAGTCGGCCTAGTGTGAACATGAGCTGTGGTAGTCCCGCATTGCAACATTACAAGAGGTCGACAACGTAGGACTAGGTCTCCAAGAGTCAGTAGCGTGCAGAGGGGGGAACGGTGGCCCCGGGAGCCCACCAGACGAGGCAAAAAAATTGACTTGGCGACCTTTTTTGCTCGTCATACATTTTTTATCAGCTTGGCTCCAGGCGCCCACCACTCTCTGTGCACCACTGTCTAGAGCAGTGCTTCCCAAGCTTTTTCCAGCCAAGACACACTATCCAAGAAACAGTCAACGGCACACTGCAACCGGCCACAGCCGACAAGCAAAAAACCCTCATCTGTGATCGTGACCTCTTCCTTTTACCATGCTGACAAGCAAAAAAGGTCAACTTATTTATGTTAGCTGTTAGATTAGTAGATTCTAGATTTTTTTAAAAATTAATTTGTCCAACATTTTGCTGCGGCATACTTCTGAAGTTGCTGCGGTACACTTGTGTGCCGCGGCACATAGGTTGGAAAGCACTGGTCTAGAGTAATAGTTTGTATGAGGGATATTGATCACATACTATATTCACAGAGAAGAAATTAATGATTCATCATATTATAAAAAAATAAATGTAATATCATTTGATAAAAATAACACAAACAACTAGAATTTTCTTCAACCTTTAACAACCACACTTTAAAGTTTGCTGACAAAATAAAAATGTTTATAGAAAACATAAATTTTAACAGCATAAATCTTGAGTCAATATTTAGACTTTCACCATATATTACGCCTATATACAATAATGAAAAAAGTACATAATTGTACAGCATGGACAGAATCGGACTATGAAATTCAACTGCTGACTTGAGAAGTTCTTGAAATGATGGCAAGTAGTAGCTACTATAATTTAAATGGACTAGATTCTTAGATCTGTTGCAATATCAAAATATAATGTTTGATCACTGAATGCTTCATATCATCAAGGATACTGAGTTGAAGACAGGTTAACATTTTTAGTTCTAATAGGAGATCCAAAAAAATTATGTAATACTCTCCAGGAAATTTCAATTACATCAAATTTTATCAAAATATTCACAAACTAAATTCATAAAACTACATTTTAAAATGCATAAAAACAGACTTCATATATATTGTAAAAATCTGCATTAATATCTATCAAATTTCTATATTTTAATCTATTTTCCGTATACAGTACAGGCTCAAACATTTAATGGAAGAAATCGAGAAATGCTTTTATCAGGAATGTAAAATTAGTTAGCATTTCTTAACTAATGTAATGTACAAATTGGAAATAAAACAAGCTATTGGGTGTCACTCGTTTATGAAGCTTATCTGGTACCTGATCTTCTGTCTGCCATATTGACAGCCACAATGTGGAACATCAATTCCAGGAGCATGCATTTCATTTCAGTAAGACAAAATATCCAGTACTGGCTCTGCTTCCACTTAATAGACTACTTTAAAGGTAAACATCTACCACAGGACTACATCACGACTACATGGTTTGATAAATTTCGACAAATGTAAATAGAAAAGTCAAAGCCACATTCACATCGCAAGAGAAGTGGAAGTCAAACATAGAAATTTGATATAAATATATGATTTGGAAATTCAGAAATTCCAAAACTACTATTACCGGTAGCTCAAAATATTAATGACATCCACAGACTACAAGACATGCACACATTAGACAAATTTTCTCAGAGAGAGATAGAAAGAGAGAGAGAGAGAGAGAGAGAGAGAGAGAGAGAGAGAGAGAGAGAGAGAGAGAGAGAGAGAGAGAGAGAGAGAGAGAGAGAGAGAGAGAGAGAGAGAGAAAGAGAGATAGACAGAGAGACAGACAGACAGACAAAATGCTACATTCACTTAGTCCACCAAAATAAGTGAATACAGTTACAAATCACATACATCTGAAGCTACTATATAGCACATCTGGCAATATATATATATATATGTATATATATATATACACACATATATATATACATATATATATATATATATATATATATATACACACACACCAAACGCAACAATAGGTTCAATATCACTACAGGTAATCATAAAGGTAAAATAAATACACAGCATGCATCAATAAAAACATCTGGTGAAACAGTTATGTTTTAGATTCATAACAATAACACTCGTTACATTTAATACAAATAAATAACACTGTGTTATTTACTGACGTTAAATGCAACAAATCATTTTAAACAAAAAGACATCAAATACAATATTTGGACTGCTTAGTTCCACAAGCCAGTAAAACTAAATGTTAAAGGATATAGTGGTATAGTAGGTGCAGCTACAAAGGTTTTTTAGAATCACAAATGGAAACACGTTAGATACAAAATATTTTTTAAATCTTGCAGCACAATAACAGGAACTTTAAGTGTCCATCCTCGAGAATAATAATAAAGCATGCAAAAAATTACACAGGACCATACATCAAGACCACCAGAGTGGCATAAGAAACTCTAATGGTACAGAAATTTAGAACCAAAATAATCAAAAAAGTATCATGCTTAAATGCTTCTCACATTCACCTTGCTGCAAAGCATTCTCTCAGTATTAAAACAGCATATTGCATTCTACAGTTATCGTACATGAAATAAAACATGAGCTTCTAAAACAAATCCTCAAAAATCCAAGACAACAAGCTAAAACACTCCAGTAGAAATTTACAGTAAACATATCACAAAATTTTATGAGTATATAGCCAACCTAACAATTATTTGAACTTACATAAGTTGCCCTTATGTGACAAAAGAATTAATAGTTTGAATCTTAAAACCTGCAAGTGTGGAGGAAAAATACAATACACAAGTGCATCCAATCAAGAGGAATTCATGAAGTCACATTCAAAGTCAAGATCATCAATCGATTAGCACAACAAAACAGCTGAGGAAAACTATGCCAGAGAAAATAACTTGGTAGCTACTTTTCTTCTAGTCATGCATCAACTGCATGAAGCTTAAAAGAAATTTTTTAAAAATATCATCATATAGACTGTCACATTTATTGTAAAATTCAAACAAATGCACAGAATTGAAAGCCATATTACACAGAAATCTAGCATCTTGTTGGTTAGCGTCCACCATACAGAGACAGAGCAGATGAAAGCTCAGAGAGATATTGCTCCTTTGGTTTACGACAGACACCAAACATCGTTATGAAGAATGAATGGCTCAAGGCACAAGACACGAGTCACATGATTGTTGCATAGAATTGTAAGCAACTGAACTTCTTTGCTAAGTGGCAAAATCTTCTGAATTCTCCAACGGAGCAATTAAAGCTTCAGTGCTGCTATGCTGTACACTGTCACTGCAGTCTATACTGTCAGTTACACAGTCACTGAACTGAGTTTCGGCAACAACGGTTACACTGTCCTCTGTATCTTGGGCTTGATCAATATCTTCGATGTTTGCGATGCTTTGAACAGTAATGCTGAAGTCAACTCCTGTCTCACAGTCATCATTACTGTCAGGTTTAGCATCTCTATCGTCCCTGTCTGAAATCTCCATTTCACAATCTTGTCCTTCTGTATATTGTTGCAGAGTGAATTCTGCAAAAATTAAACAAATTAATCACAGACAACTGAAATAATACACAAGTATACACACAATGGAGTAATGGAAGGTGAAAACATTAGAGGAAGATCGCGAAAAGAATTGATAGACAATATTAAAGAATGGTGCAACATGGACATACATGAAGCTTACAAAGCTACACAAGATCAGGTTGAATGGAGGAGGCAAACTCAAATTTCAATAGACACCAACGGGTATTGTGCCCAAGGAGAAGAATGATGATGATGATACACAAAAGAAAAAAAGAGATTCAGCAGCAATAAACCACGAGGAACAAGGTTGACATAAATCTAAGTAAAACTGAACTTCACCTTGACTTGCTGATGAATCAACAGCTTTTGTTTCAGAAGTAAAAGAATTTTGTGGATCTGTCGAGATGGACTCAAACGTATGGCCGTCTTCGATTTCAGTGACATTTTCCTTTAAATCGAATTCCTCCAGAGCTGTGCATAAAGGGCAATAATACAAACCCGCTACAGTAAATTTAATTCATATGAACAGATATATAATAACGTTTAGCTAAGAAGCATTTTACTACAGATGTACTGATTTTGATGTCTCTGGCTTATTATATTATTGGCTGGCCTATTATAATTATCAGCGCCATACAATTGGCTGGTTACGGATTTCTTGAAGTTCCTTTACTCGTTACTGAGTTTAATGTATTCATTGTCAAATGAATCTGATAACTGCTATCGTGTCATTCCATTCATAGTGTGCCATCGCCAGATGACTGTACAAGAGTTGAAGAAAGGCTACAGTCACCACATTAAATAAATTTGCATCCCAAGAAACATAGCTACAAAAACGCACCCACTTTACTGGAACAAAGGCTAGTAATATTGATAAGATGAGTAACTAAAAATGGCTATGACATACTCTGCTTGCTGCTCATGTCTGGCTGTGGTCAATGATGAAAAGGTCATATTTATTCAAAAAAACATGGCAGCATTTTAACTGTAGAGTCCAATGACTAACGATTCTATTTTAAACTTGAGTTAAAAGCAATCAACATTCAACTTTAGCTTCTTATATGTTTTCTGTTGATTTGTTTTCTTAGTAATTTCTATTTTCTACTACAATTAAAAAGTACATCAAGAATAGCTTTGGGCTTGAAGCACTGCCACTGAAATTTGGGCTATAAAAGCCATTTGGTATTGACTGATAATTATCAGTTTATCATTGGTGAAACTCTACATTGTACTATTCTTGTTGGCATTCAACTGGTACATCAACCCATGGTAATTTGAAAATGAACTTACAGTAACTTTGGATGCTTCAGACGATGACTCTGGCATAACAAGACAATAATTAAAACTTTTAAAATTGAATCGCTAGATGTACACAAAATACTTTTGAAAATATGAAAAAAGGAACTAACACACTACAGATCTAGGTTAAAATAGAGCCATACCCTGACAAGCTGATGATATCTCAACATGCTCTGTATCTGACAAAACTGGTTCAAAGAAATGTTCATTTTTGATTTCAGAATCATTTGCCTGGATAATGAATTCTCCTTGACCTGTGCACAAAAAGCAATATTACAACGTACACTAAACCTAATTAACCCCTTAACTAGGCACGGGGAGTTGCGCTCGTCCACCGTTATCTTTCTGTATTTGGGCGCGACGAGTTGCGCTCGTCATGTAAGTTTCGCAGTCGTTCATATATCGTGAGCAACGAATAAGACTCGTCTTATGCTATAAATCGCTTTAGTATCTATCCATTCGCTAGATGACACCTATTTTTAACTAAATCGGCTCTTTGTAATAGGGAATATATATTCTTTGGGCCGGTGGGGTCATATTGTTGACTGCGCTGAGTAGAAATAGCTTTCATAAAACAACTTGTTCGGGTTAGAAGTTATCTATCTATACCAAATGTTGACCGATTTTCAAACTTTTTGATTAATTTTATTCCTCTGACAACCCATACAACTTTGCCGCTCACCTGATTAGGGTTACCACTGAAAGTTTTTCGCTACGGAGCTTCAAACAAAATTTTTGGGAGGGGTTCTATTTTAGGCCACGTAGTGGACCTACCCCCAAATTTCTTTGTTTGGCATGGATGGTTAGAAAGAGGAGAAAAAAGGCTAACCAATGATGTATACTTCATCTTCTTAGCTTTTATATAGCCTGAGATATAGCAAGTACAAAAAATTACGGTTTTCATTTTTGAAGAACGTTTTTCAAAAAAGTAATTCCCTGGTACGGTGACAGCATCTAAAAATTTAATCCTGTTAAAAGGGTTAATACACAACCTACACACAAGAGATCCAACAATGTGCAGAGACTAATTTAAAGGCAAATCTAAGCTAAAACAGAACCTTACCAGGACAAGCTTCCGCAACAAACTCTGTTTCGCGAGTGAAAAAATTTGGCGGATCTATTGAGTCTTGTTCATTCAAATGGATGTCTTCAGACTCATGTTCATCCAATAGAAGTTTGAATTCTTCTTGAGCTGTGCGTAAAAGGCCAGTCAATTGCTTATTCTCCTCCTCAACTTTTGCAAAAGATCTCTGAAATTGAATGCACACCAGAATTAAACCAGTTGACGGTATAAATCAAAGATAGAACAAATCAGAATTCAATTTGCTATTATGCGATGGCACTATACAATATGACACAATACTGTCTAAAACTGATGTCTAAAAACCATGTTAAACCAACAAAAATATCAGTAATAATAATTTTTATCAAACACATAACATAAATGAAGTAATAAGCGTGAAACTGCCATATTAGAACAAGAACAGCTGTAATACCAGTGTTCTAGAGTTTCAAAAGATAGCATGTTAGAGTACCACGAGGATCAGCAGTGGACCGACAGAAATCAAACTCTAACCATTAGATAAGAAAGATTGCTGTTCATCCATGCACAGTAGTCCATCAACTGTGATATCGGAAGTTTTGGTAAAGCCCTGTACAATCGAGGAGGCAGAGGTGGCGGTAAGGCTTCTGTCGGGGAGACAATGGGATTACGAGGCGGTAAAGGAGGCGGATCCCCGTCTAATATTACTTCTACAAACGACAATCCATTCAACAAATACATATATTATTAACACATTCACTGCCTGGGTCATATTACTGCGTTATCGGCTATTTGCTGGGCCCAGGACGTATATACAGTATACGTCCTATGTTCTTTCGGCCGTCACACAATGACTGGCTCAGCCAGAATAATCTGGCCAGAACTGAATGTGTTAACCCCTTTACCAGCTGCAATGCACATATGCGTCCATTTTACATTACGTTACAAATAAATGGCCAGTAAAGGGGTTAAAACCCAAATTACTAATTAAGAAATCAATTATTTTTCATTTGCAATTTCGAAGTCAGCATTTCGTGTGGTCTGTTTCTGAACTTAGTTATAAAACTCAGAAATTGTGCAGAACCTTGCAACATTCAACATTCTCACGACAGCAAATGATTTTCACTTCTGTCTTTCCATTATTTAATCAGCAATGGCGAAAGTCAAGCCTTCAGTCAGTACATGTACAAGTCTGTACGTGCATGAAGTTGAGGTTTATTTGGAGTAAACAATCTTATAATGCATGCCATCAGACACAAAAAGTTCTAATAGTTTTTTATATTCATAAATTCACATTCCTTAAACGTACTCCCCACTACTGCACCTGCTGCTGAACCACAGTGGAATTCTGCAATTTAATGATCATGCTACTTTACTACTTGCATTATTTGTACCAAATGAAAAACTAAGATAGTATATATTAACTGCGTGAATAGTTGAAAACGTTGCAATAATCTTCCTTTTATTTTAAAACAAAATCTCTCAAAGTTAAACAATGTCTATTACAGGGGTGGCCAGACCTGTAGTAACCAAGAGCCATTTTTGCAAATTTTCCAAATCTTGAGAGCCGCATTGGCTCACTATGGGTCGCGACCCAAATCACAATGGAAAATTATTTTATTCATCTATTTTAAGAAATTATTATCATTCTCAATTAATTATTGAAAGTTTAATAAATGAAATTTATTAATAAAATTTAATCCCATATAGAATTCTTAATGATGGTGAACATTAATTGTTGTGTTTCTGCTGAGAAGCCTTTGAACAGGCAAGTTTCTTTAGATCTGGTTGGTAGCTTGTATTTGTGGTGCGAAGAAGTTCGGTCAGATGTTGGTTACTAGTTACAGCTCGATGTTTTGATTTGATGAACTTCATTGTGGAATACAAAGATTCACAGCATGATTTGTCTCATAGAGTCGCTTCAAATTGCTAGCTTCATAATTTGCAAGCAGTGTCTGGCAAATGAGGCAAATTGGTTTACCGCCTTTATCGATAAATGCAAAGTCGTCTTCCCATTCTGGTAGAAAACTTCTATTTTCTTCTTCATACTTCCGTTTCTTGGAACTTGTTGCCATGTTTATTAAATTAGAAATTTTATTTTAAAAGTTTTAGTAACTTTAGTAGGATTTTAAAAGAAAAGCGACTGTAATATTCAGTACTTAAACACGCGGATGTTTAACAGATTAGAAAAGAAGTAGGATCAAGAATTCTTAACATCACCAACCAATCAGAGTCACCATTTTACAACCACAGATGTTTGTCTACAGGACTTTGACGAAGTTACGTTGGATGTTCTTCGACGCGTCATCCTCTCTATGCCTACGAAAACCTGTGAACTCGATCCGATTCCGACTTTTATTGTGCATGACTATATTGACTGTTTCTTGCCTTTTTTAACGTTACTCTGCAATAGGTCTCTTAAAGAAGGCTGCCTACCTGCATCGCAGAAACTGGCAATAGTTAAGCCTAGGCTTAAGCAAACTGGCCTTGATGAGTCTGAAATGTCAAGTTATCGCCCTATCTCAAACCTCAGTTTCTTATCTAAGGTCCTTGAGAAGGTTGTCACTCTTCAGCTGCTTCCATATCTTGAGGCTAATGATTTGCTGCCGAAATACCAGTCTGGTTTCCGTGCCTCACACTCCACTGAAACGCTTCTCTTGCATCTTCTCTCAGATCTCTATAGGGCCATCGATCGGTCAGAAGTCACTCTTCTTGCCCTATTTGATGTCAGTGCTGCTTTCGACACTGTTGACCATGATATTCTTCTACAGCGCCTCTCTGTCTCATTTGGTGTCTCTGGACTTCCTCTGGCCTGGTTAAAATCCTATCTCTCTGAACGCCGCATGATTGCATCACTTGGTTCTTCCTACTCCCGTGAAGTGCCAGTCACTTGTGGAGTCCCTCAGGGTTCGGTTCTTGGGCCGCTTCTGTATATACTTTATACTGCTGATGTTGCACGCTTGTTTGCACCATATAATTTTAAAAAACATATGTACGCTGATGATATTCAGGCCTATTCACATTCCAGCCCCACTAATGCGCTGCAGATCACTCGTGAATTTGTTGAAGCCTCTGACTTACTTCATTCATGGATGCACTCAAATCGTCTTTTACTTAATCCAGCTAAAACTCAGCTCATCTGGTTTGGTACTCGAGGTCAGCTCTTAAAAATTGATCATATGTCTGTGCAGGCTGCCTTCCCGGCCTCTCTTTCTCCTCCTCTGTCCGTGATCTTGGTATAATTCTTGACTCTGAGTTAACCTTTATGGATCATATTAACTCACTTTGTCGCAGTTGCTTCTATCATCTCCGCCAGCTTAGAGTGATTCGACGCGTACACTAGACATGCCATCTGCTTCTACTTTGATTCATGCATTTATTTGCTCAAGGCTTGACTACTGTGGTTCACTTTTTGCTGGTCTTCCATCGGTGCGACTTGATAAACTCCAGATGGTTCTTCGTTCAGCAGCCAGGGTGATTGCTGGTGTCACAAAACGTGATCACATTAGTGATTATATGACGTCTATTTTACACTGGCTGCCTTATCCTGCTCGAGTTGAGTTTCGTATGTTGAGAGTGGTTGCACTCTCTCTTTATGGTGCCACTCCATCTTACCTTACAGAGCTACTCCATCCCCTTAGCTCTATCCCTGGTCGGCCATGTCTTCGGTCCACAACTAATGGTCTTCTCAGTGTGCCCCAAGCACGAACTTCCATGTTCCTGAAGAGAGGTTTTGAATCAGTTGGCCCTATCCTTTGGAATGCTCTTGACGCCAGTATGCGTGGCTTAGCAACTCCTAATTCTATGGCCCTCTTTTTGAAACGACTTAAAACTTATCTCTTTGTTAATATACAGTAATTTGCTGTGGAAGCGCTTCTGAGTGATCTTTCAGAAGAGGCGCTATACAAATATTTTGTTACATTACATTACATTACATTACCATATGCTGCATTTAAATTTTAAAAATAAAATTATGCCCAAGTTTAAACCAAAAAATTAAAATCAAGCCGAAAATTATTTTCAGCCCAATTAGGTCCGGAAAAATTTACAACCATAAATTTTTTTTATTTTTAAAATTTTTTGAGAGCCGCAATTTGAACACAAAGGAGCCGCATGCGACTCGCGAGCCGCGGTTTGGCCACCGTTGGTCTAGTAGTCACATCATCACATCAAATTTAATGTCGCCGTCCACTAATAGCAGATACATTTTTGAAAAGCTGTCCTTTTGAACACGTACCAGAATCAATAACAGGTTCATCTGACATAAGTAAACTGTCAACGTGCTGAGCCAAACAATTAGACTTTGTGACCATTGTTAACAACACATCCTTTGGGTCTGAATTCTTTGCTGGAAGAGGCTAAAACATCACATAAACCTTCGATAATACGAATGGTCAAAATTACAATTGAGATAAAACTGGAAAGTATGGAAACCATGATCATCTGGCAGATATAGCCCCGCCCTGTGGAACTTGCTGCCAGACGATGTGATTAATGCAAAATCTGTTGGCTGCTTTTGAGAAACCTCTCAAAACATACTTATCTAACATATCCTATAAGTGATTCTTATGTAAAGTGCTCTTGACTGTAGCTCCAGTTATGTTATCATGCTAAATAAGTTGTATAATAATAATAATAATAATAATAATAATAATAATAATAATAAAATATCATATTAAGAAATCATGATATTCAAAAACCAGTCTTAGAGCACAATTTGGTCAGCCTGTGTCTCATTTTCCTGCTTTTTACTAATCAGGGTGCATACTTAAATACTACAATAAATTACCACAAAATTTTGCTAATAAGTTCAATAAATCAGAATTCACTTAATTCACTTGTGCTTCTGCACATATGCACTGAAATTTAGCAATTCTGACTTCAGAATCAAATTTATGAAGTCAGTCGCAGAATATTCCTATTTTCACTGCAAATCATAAAGGTCACCGCGCATGAAAACCATGCTTGGGTATTCATGAATAAGCTGGTGCATGGCACCAAGCTTTTGGGCAGGGCTATAGAAATTTTATTTTACTTACTTACTTAAAACCACAAAAAATTAATACTATTGGACTTAAATCATACAAATGTGCAGCTGTTCAAAAAATTGTCATTCATACCGGCAATTCCAGTGTAAAGTCAAAATCTTCTTCTGGCAGCTGGCCAAGTTTCAAAAGGAGCTCTCGTTTTTGCGACAAACTTCTACGTATATCTTCATCTAAATCCTGTATCTTATCTATAATTCCACAACATCATAAGCAATTTGCACAGGTATAAAATTTCAAATTGAATTAAAATATCACTAAAATTCAAGTTTTATCTCTTGTCTATAGGCCAAAGTATGGCAATGTCTTTACAACTGAAATAGCTGCAATCAAAATAGGACAAAAAAACAAGTACTACCACAAGAACATTAAGTAACTAATTGAGGATAAAACTTTAGATCACGTCAGCAGTAAAATGAGAAAATCTGCATTCTCAAAGTATCAGCAATTCATCAAAATGTCATCAGACATGGTTGAGATTTGCCAAGTGGAAATGAAATAATCACCTAAATATTCAGATAATGATAATGACTGTTGGTGATCTACAGAGACTTCATCAGCTGTGGGTAATTCCTGTTTATTTTGCTGTAGACTTTCTTCATTAACTGCAGTGTCAGGAGGTTCAGGAGGTTCATGGTTCAGGTGTTCATCAGGACAACAGGCGATGCTTTCATTGGTCATAGTAACTTCAGACCTAGAATTCATAATTACAAAATCTTAGCAATAGTCCCATTAATGAGGACCTTACTTGTACTTCAACTTTTAAAACTCTATTCTGTTCACTTAATATAACTTAGGAATAATCACAAATGCCAATATAGAGTAAACACATTGAAATTATTAACTGCACTGTTTAAACATTTATTCACACTGAACATGTAAATTCAAAATTGTTCTTTCTCAAGCAAACAAAATAGATTTATGACTGCATTAATAACAAGGAATTACACAACATTTCAAACTCATCTCAAACTAAAAAAACATCACCATCGTAGATCTCATAATATCTAAATATTTTAATGAGAATTAAGAATGCACCAGATCTGAGTTTGGATCCATTAGTGGACCTGGATCTTAACAGCAAATTCAAAACTTTAAAACCAGTCTTAAAGCACAATTTGGTCAGCGTGTCTCATCTTCCTGCTTCTTTACTCAAGTTCCAGATGACATTTTCTTAAAAACATTTCAACCAATGCATGCTAGCACACTTGCATGCTCCATAAATAGATTCCTGTCATGCTAGAGATTCATGAAATCTGGATCTAATGGATCCTAAAAATATGAATCTGGTGCATTCCAACTGAGACTGATGTTGTCAAATAACCACATAACTCTATAGTAAAATTATAAAACAAATAGGAAAAAGCAGCATTACAGGTCAGCAGGTGAAATCAATTTAGGATCTTCAGCATTCTTTTGTGAGGCAGAAGCCTGAGGTGGTAGAGATTTTGACGGCTGAACAATCGGTTTGACTGGGTTTTTCAATTTGAATACTTCAACAGCATCCATTATGCGTTTGCACCATCTACAATTTCAAATTTAAACAACATTAGCACCATCGTGTAATTATGATATGTACTAGCAATCCGAGATGCAGTCGCCGTTGCTGCTTCAAACTTTTTCTGAAATTAATGACTTATAGTCTTATATACATAGTGTGCACACAAATGTATGCAGACAGCATACAAAGCATTACACATTGCTGATGCAAGAAACATATGCACACAAATATGAACACACAAAGAAATGGAAACCATCTATGGAATGTCATTAAATGGGAAGCAGTCATGCAATGGTCTCAAAGTTCCACATTGCACTGATTTCAAGCAATGCAACTTTGTCTATAACACTCTATATGTCTGGGCAGCTCTCAAGTCCCAACCAGCGAGAGACAGATAAACTGTTTGCGAAAGCAGCGGACTCCTGCAAGCAATCATTTTCAAGAAGCAGCCTAGTCCTGAAACTCTTCTTTACCTTAACAACTGCAACTTCAGGAAACTTGCCAACGACATTAAAAAATCTCTAAGGCCATACTTATCTATGATCTCACATCCCCATTTAGTTGCAAAGCACCTCTGACTTTACACTGATCAACTATGCTAATGCACTGTTCAGTGTTCATGTTTTCATGATGTTAACATTCACATTATTTTAATTTTTACCTTGATCAGATAGCCCACAATAATAAACTAGACATCAGGGCTTTGGCCTGGCTGAGGGTCAAATCAGCCTCTCTGGTCATCATTTTCGACCATCACTTGGCGGTCATCCTCAACCAGTGATAGCTAAACCCTTAATCCACGGCAAATTGAACAGTGAAAGGGATTCAATATGGTCCACAGGTTCATCAACGTATAAACTCGGTTGTACTGGACTCTCAATTACCGAAAATTTTCAGGATTCAAATCTACTTTATAGATCCAGTGCAAATGAGCATACGAAAATAAAAAATCTGACATCAATCGTACTTATTTTTTTCGTCCTTTGACCCAGCAACAAGGTCATAAATCTGAGGTCCAATGGCAGAGGTGCTGACCAGAAAGAAGGCACACTTGTCTGCAAAAGACAACAGAATATGCACTTAGAAGAACATTATGCACGCATAATTACAAAATAATTAATATTTTAAAATCTAACCAAAGACCTCAAGTTTTTACTGGAAATTCAGTTAAGCACTTCTCCAGCTGCTTCCTAACCCTAACTCAAACACACGGAAATCAACAACTCGCATTATGCAACATTCATGCTGTTTAGTATAATGGCACATATCAACACATGAGTATGAGCTATTGTGTTCAACAATCTGCTGCAAAACTGTAACCATCATCCACAACTTTGATTCTAATCTAATCACTATTAGTGAACAACACCATATTAAATGCATAAATACAAGCGATTAGTCAGCTTGTCTATAAGGACCACTTCTACAATATTAACTTACCAGTGGCAACTGGCTTTATCAGAACATTGGAAAGTTTTATGATTGGACTGTGAGTTAATTTTGTGTCCTCTTTTCCTGCAACTATAAGAGTACTCTGACAGCGCAAAACCAATTTTTCATCTTGCTTCTGTAGCAGTAACAGAATGCCTTCAAGAAGGACAACATGAAGATTTATAAGTCTATCACGATTCAAACGCCAGGTCAGGGTACCGTCATACACAAGAATATGGTTCGTCAAATCCAGATTCTACAATCCACAAAACTTCACAGGTGAAGAAAAGAAGCTCTGTTTCAAATCTGCAAGCTAATACTTAAACGTGCAACAACAAAAAAAACAAAATTCAAACATCTTGTTTAACACTTAAACAATCGATCAATTAATTGGAAATCCCCTAAAACAAGATATTGAAAATCAATTGGTATTCGCACACATGCATGCGCGTGCACAAACACACACACATATGCTAGCAATCCCATCCAATAAAATTCTAACGTGGGAAGTTTTGCACCAACATCTAATAATTAGGGACCACAGTTTTCCTCCGCAAAGTCTCTCAGCTTCTGCGGGACAGTATGCCTAATTATGCGGATCACTGTAGCATCCTATTTATTAAGTAAATTAAAAGCAACTTTTAGGATAATTTAAAGTATGAAAACATCTGTCAGTCTGTCCAACTAAATGTAGCATTCAAAAAATTAATCATTCAAAGCACGGTGATGATTACAAGGCAGCAAAATTACGTGAAATAAAATGACATCCAGTTTGAAATTTAATTTGGAACAGAGATAAAAGCCAACCGAATTATTATATAATTATTTTAAAAACTGAACAATATGCTTTCAAACATCATTTGAGAACTTCTGTCTTAGTGGGCTTATGCACAATTCATATTCTGAAAAACATCATTCAACGTCAACAGGCGATGCTGGAAGCACAATCCCTTGCTAGAGCTGCCAGCTTTGGCGTGTTCTCTAAATAGGCTTTGACTGTAAACAATCTTTTATTGTCTGCAGTGAATAACATAGTCAATGGCCATGTTACAAATCAGAAGATCTCATATGATGACAAATGTACGAGAACCAAGGGCTACAGGGCTGGCTGGAGTCAAGTGAACCACAGTTTCAAAAACGCTGAATCATATTTGTTACTTGAGATTTTATGTACTGAGCCTATATGCAACCGCGGGACTGGTGTTTGAGAATTAGAAGCACATCGTGATTTCATGCACCTGATAGCGGTCACTTAATTTCACGCAACAAAAAAATTTACACCAAACCTTAAACTCGAGGACAACAGGATTATTAGAACTTTCAATTGGTCGCTTGTCAATCTTCTTCTGTAGCTCAACAAGTTTCAGGCGATTTTCATAATCCTGGACCGCTTTGTTTACATAATTTAGAATTTCTTTACTACTCCTGTAGGCAAGCTGGAGTAACTGGTATTCTTCCAATTCCACTGCAAGTAGAATGTCAGCTTAATAATTGTTTTGTAATTTTTTCTTCATTATAATAAGAAGGTACATAGCAAAGTAACAGTTAAGTATCACACAGTATTTTTAAGGTTCTAGTTCACATTTTGCTTCTATTTTCACATTAACTTCAAGGTGTCAGGACAAAGCGTCTGTGTACAAAATGTCACAGACAAAATGTCATGGGGACAAAATGTCAGCAGACAAAATGCCACAGACAAAATGTAACCCTAATTCTAACCCTAACCCGTGACATTTTGTCCATGACATTTTGTCCACTGATATTTTGTCCTGCCACGAACTTCAATTATGAGATGAGTACCGGTATGTTTTAGATGATTTAATTGAAGACACATTATCAACTGGTATTGGCAATGAATTGAAATATAACCCAGAGTTTCCTTACTTCTAGCAGACTGCTCAGAACATCATTGAAAGGGTTTCAGAATATGCAATGATGCCAACAATGGACCAAAATCACAGTGCTGCCAGTCGAAATGACAAACAGACCACTCTCTCAACAGCAAAGGTATGTCAGCTGCAAGTGGCTGACGACAAGAGAAGGTGCGTGACATGCATGATCAACAATAACCCACACACGTCGATCCTTAGGATGACTTATTACAAGAATAATTTAAGCAATATATCTACCCTGTGTGTATTTGAGCAAATTTTCTATAAGCAGCGGATACTTGGTCAGTCTCTGCATTGCAGTCGGTAAAAAGTCCTTCAGCTCCAGACGACGACAAAGACTGTTTCCTGCAGTCTCCTACATAAAGCAAATAAAATCTCATAACAGCTCCATCCACTCAGCAAGCTGTCCATTTTCAAACCTTGCAGAATGCAGTCTACACAAGTAATTTCTGGCATAACATTCTGACATAACAGCAAATAATTCCCGGGTAATTAAAACATTTTGAAAAACCTGCTATTTACAGCAAATTGCATCTATACCAATTTTCAATTCTGGTAGACTGATCCAAACTGACAAATTTGAAACCTTTCCAATGTATAAAAAAGTCACGATGAACCAAGGATTGAGAATCACTACTTCTTAAGTAATTACTATATTTTAATTATATTTAATTCAGTTCAAATACTACTCATTCAACTAATTATTAATTTTGGTCACATGCTCTTGGTAATGCATAATTTTACAGTAACCTCTAGTCAACTGGTGAACTTGATAAGGTTTATTTAGATCAATATACAGTATTATTGCATATTTTTATTGATTCAGATTGCTGTTTTAATTTCACTAGCAGATGTTAGTGAATGCCATTAGCCAAAATGGCAAAGTTGCCTGGCAATACCGTACTTATGAATATAACAAGCATATTCTGCTTAATAAAGCTAACTAGAGACCCAACCAATACTGGACCAATTCTCTACACATTGACCTCAATCTACCAGAGAGATTTTCACTTTGGAATATACTTTTAACTGTCAATAAAACCCAGTGTACTACATAAATGGAACTATAAAACTATAGAAGTTCTTTGACAGTCATGTGTACATGTATGCACCTGAAGGCATGGTACATGAATCCACAGACAAAGGAAGTAAATTTCTGTCAACGAACAGCATGTTCCAGAGAGACAAATTTAATGTTATAACAACAAGAAGAACATGACAATTATTTACCTGCAACAGAGCAGCCAGCTTAGGATCCTTGCGCTGCCTTTGCTTCAGTAGTTCCAAGGCATGCGACTGTTTCTCACAGAAACTGGCGCAAACTGTCTTGAATCTAAGACCCTGTTCATCCGAAAACTGTCAAAGACATAAAACACACAAGTTCACTTAGTACACGTCGAGCTGTTATCTGGCATGCTCACTTGGCACTTCTAACATCATAAATAAATTTAAATTATTAGCCAATATAAGTGAAATTGGCAAATAATATTTGAACTAATTTAATGTTTCATAAATTTACCTGGTATTTTTATTAAAATTCTAAATTTCTTAACATACGTTCTTTGTAAAAAAAATAATAATAGCAACAGAAAATAAATGGCTTAGAAGAATACTAAGGATTGGATACAAAGAACATATGACAAATGAAGAAGTTAGAGAGAGAACACTGCAACCGAGCACCATGGAAGTCATCAGAAAGAGAAGAATGAAATGGACTGGACACATACTCAGAATGGAAGAAATAAGAAACCCAAAACGAATTTTCAACTACAAACCAGATGGAAGAAGATCTAAAGGAAGACCGAAAAGACGATGGATGGACGGATTGGAAGAGGATCTGCACATGGCAGGGCTGAATCTCAATGGAAAAACTGACAGAAGACACCGAATGACTTTGGAAGAAATAGCAAAGGACAAAGAACTTTGGAGAGATGTCATGGAGAAGTCAATAGCTGGACACAGCTGGAGGACGAAGACCTGACCTGACGTTCTTTGTAATGTATCATTACCTACATATTTTGTGAATATATTACATCATTAGGATATGAACCTATATACTCTATGCTCTATGTGTGTGTGTGTATGTATATATATATATATATACTCTAGATACTGTAGGTGTGTATATACTGTAAGTGTATACACTGTATGTGTGTGCACCAGCTTCAAGAAAAAGTTTTTGCAGGTCCGTGGCCTGAAAAAGTTTAAGAACCACTAGACCCACATTCCGCATTTCACCTTCACAGCTTAACGCTGCTACCAATTTATTGATGCGTAAGCGATGAATGGCTTGGTTGGCCGCTGGCACCGCATCTAGATCCTGGGATGGTCACCTATCCAAGTATTAACTACGCTCAATGTTGATTAACTTCAGTGTTCTGATGGGGAACTGGTTGCACAAAAAAGAGGCATGATGCATGCTTGGTAATAAGGATGTAAAACTGATGCAAAATGACCAACCAAATTGTTTGTACGTACATGTCTGACAAGGATGTTTGCAAAGTCACCGACTACAGAATTTTCACTTTCCTTCCTCTTCTGCTTGAAGTCTCTATTGAGGTTGCCTGCCATAAAGCATCCAAAACAATCATTATATTATTTAACTAACAAGTTAACAACTAAAATTGTGCAGATAGTGCTTTGATTAGGGCTATGGGTTTGAAGCAATTATGCAATCGCACAAGCAATCGCATATTTAACAATTTTTAATGTGCCACATTTTTAGCTGTTTTGTCCACATATGCGATTTCTACACAAATATGTGGCAATCTTATCGGATTTTCTAGCTGGGGTGGGGAATCTCACCCTTGGCGACAAAATCTTACCATGAACTTCAATCATGTCATCAAGGTTTGGAAAGAGAAGTTTTACGAAGAGGGCCGGCTGCTCATTCTGCATTGGCTCGTAGAAAAGACGATGCATTATTTTGAGATTTCTCACGTGAGCTTGTTCTGTGTGGAACAGCTCTACAACAGCAAGCAGAAATTTCTAAAACAAGACTTTTAAAACTTTTGATAAAGAAGCCCAAAGATGCACAATTCCATGCCAAAGAAGTTCCCAGACAACACAAATGTAAACTTAATCAAAAAATAAATAACATTTAGCCTAGTACCTAAAATTTAAGACCTGTGCATTGTGTCCTATGTTGGTGATAATTTGAAGTAAGCAGCCATAGCCAGAAAGTCAAAGGACCATTGATTTCAACTGCATAAGTCTCAGTGTTTTATCCAGACCCCAGGCTTTTGGGAGGTGGGGGGGGGGTTGACTTGGGTGGAGGAAGAGAAGCACAGTCCAATGCAATTGTTTTAAGTGCTGAGATTTTTAGGGGAGGTTTGGGGTGGGGAATCTCCCCCTAACAGACCTGGATATAACATTAACAAATCTTTTCTTGTTTCCTTTTCTTTCGCCAATCAAATACACAATTACAGGCTGGCTGGCTGATTAGGCCAGTGACTAGAGCCAAAAGTTTGAACCTCAGACTTGCAGATCAGCTTGATAACTGCCAGATAGTAGTGCCACTGGATGGTTACTGGCACTGATTTATTTACTGCTCTATGCTTCTCAGTTACTAAATAGAATGCTTAAAATTTGTAGCCCCTCTCTCCAGTTAGTCTGTCAACACCATTAGTAATAAAGCATCAGTATTCAAAACTGATTAAATTGCATTAGGCTAACTGGGACAATGGCCGCAATGCTACTAAGCCAAGGGTGACTGCATTTATCTCTACATAGGCCGTAACCACAGCGAAGTGCTAGTGTGGCAAGGCGAATAGCTCTGTTCTTACCATTTATGACTTCTTGACGTTTCTTTTCCTTTGGCTTCAGCTTTTTGAACTGTTCTTTTGGAATTATTGAATCAAGTGACGGAAGATCTGCTTCTGCTTCAAGATCAGAATCAGAAAAAGAACTCTTACCGAGACTCACTGCATCTGCAGCATGGCCATTTTCAATATCCCTGAAAATTAAAAGACAGGTTTTCTATCATCACTGACATCATTCGGCATTCCTTGTCACTTCAATAAAAGAATCTTGAGCATATCATGTATACCTTGTCGAGAGTGGCTTGGGATGTTCTGCAACATCAGAAGATACCATAAAAATCCTATAAAGAAAATAACCAAATATCAATTTTTACATCTCCACAGCCCAATAAAAGCATCCAAGTAGTTAAATGAAATGTGTTATTTTGAATTGCATGTAAGCCTTTCCTGCATTGGGTTTGACTAAAACAGAACTGTAAAAAGGGCAGTGACAGTCTTGAAACTAGTAAAATTGATCTTGGGTTCAGACACACCAGGGTGCCACACATTCTCACGTACCCTAAAATGATTGGCTAAATGTGACAGCATCAACATTCCGGCAACGCAGCGGCATTATTAGCACAAAGCAGTGGAATTGACGGAGCTTCACAACCAGCTAAAATTTACACACTGCTAGGTAAGAAGTAGCATGCAAATTATGCAAGCATGGCTCAAGAATCTGCAAATGAGTTATATTGGAATAAAGCAAAAATTTGCCAAAGAAACTCACTGTTTATCATCGATAGAACCTGTCTCAGTTGGGCTTCGACTGCGACAAGAAGTTGGAGAAGATTTCCCATCATCGGCTGACTTTGGCAGCTCACTTTTGTCCACGGCTCTATTTTGTGAAACAGCGACTGATGAAGCATCTACAATGTGATACTCATCAGATGTCAAATGAAGTTTCCAAACAAGAAATTTGAACAGACGTGACAAAACCGGGCTTTTTGGAAAATAATAAATTTTGAAAAATTTATATGATTTGATGCAGTGTTTTGCTGATTCAAACATGTTTTTGACCATTTCTTTAAAAGTCATGACACCTTTATTGAGGAGACTTATAAATGATCAAAAATGAGAATAAGAGACCTACAGAAAGAATAATCTCTAATATAATCTATAGCATTGGCTTCTTAACAATCCCTAATATAAGACAAATTTGATTTTCTTGTCCTATGATAAGCTTCAAATGCAATCATTTCAAGTTTAGTGTTTATTCTTGCTCAGCTTCTAAAATTTCATTCCAAAATCAAACAAAATTGGAAGCATCATGGAAACACATTTTAGCTGGAAATTCAAATGGGAATCATGGAAAATGTGATGGTAAATTTGATTAATGATCAAGTATTGCTCATTGATGATCGCATCAAATCCAAACAACAATACCTTTCTTATATCAAATTGAGATAATCTCTTGAATAAGTCACAAAGAAAAAACACAAAACATAGCAAAGTATAACCAATCACAACAAGAAAATCCATCTTAAAAAATCCAACCAAATGTGAAATAACAAAGCACTATTTTAAAATAGATCATCTGAAAGACTCATTAACAATTGCAATCATTAACTGGCAGCATGACCTTAAAAAATAAAATTATCATATTAGTTGCAACTCTGCTCAGAACAAAAATTGAGATAATGAAATAAATAAAAAAGGCATGATGCATGCTTGATATGTGTTATATTTTCCTGGAAAATTCTTTGAAACCATGTTCACAAAAGGGTCAAATGGTCTTTCAGATCTTTCCTAAACATCAAGCTGAAGCCACATTCATAAATTCAGCTTCAATAAATTATGCTTAAAACAAGCTAGGTAAACTCAACTAAAATTAATCTATTGATTAAATATAAAATTTAAAACCTACAAATTTTAATTCATTGTTTATTAGTAACTTAGCCTGATAAATTCAATGCTTAATTCAGTAAACTTATTATAATTATTTGTACTAGGAAGCATTATTGTCCGTGCATTTCATGGCCTGTATGTTATAATACTTATAAAGCCCTCTAATGCACATTGCAAATCGCAACAGGTATTGTTATAGAAATTATATTAATGCCCTGTTTCTTGAAATACATACACCAAAACAACTAAATGTTTTCTTCTTTTGCTTTCCACGGGATATTCAGAGACTTTGGAATATACGCTCACTAATGATTACAAAATTGTTGATATTACGTCTGGGATAAAAACCAACTACCAGTAATTGTGTATGCTAAGCAACAACTCACATTACATGCCTACATTGCTAAAAACTATGCCATACATATTTCAAAAGCTCATTTTACTTTATGAATATATGATTTAAATAAGTAAAAGCTGAAATAACAATAGCAGCACAGTCTAAGCCTTTGGCATTATCTGTTAAAGAACAATAAAGTAGTTAAAATAATGCAAAAGCAAAATATCTTATTGCTAGAAAAATAATATTACCACACACATATAATTTGAAACTGTGACAATTTTATTGCACATATAATTAGTATGGAACAGAGTTATCATGTTCTGGGAATTATTTTGGGATAAAATCTCACCTCTTTCTTTCTCCCCAAATAAAAAGGAAGTGAAGGTTTTATGTGTGGGCGAAAGTTTTGGATCCTTCACAGATGGCAAAGAAAGAATTTTCACCAATTGAGGCTCGTTAAGGTTAACTTGATTTCGAACTGTAGATCAAAGTCAACAGTGAGTTAAAAAGAAGACAGAAATTAAAATAAAAACTCGTGTTACAAGCATAACTTTAAAGAGCATGCAATTTCATCTTGTTAAGCAAAAAGTAATTTAAAAAGTACAAAATCACAAGTAAATTTTAGCATACGGATTTCTGTGATTAAAAAATACACTAAAATAAAAATTCTCTTGGATTTAAACTAGAATGTATTTAGACAGGAATTTCAAAATTTTGGGCACAAAATATTGACAATTTAAAGATTTTAGGGTCAGAAGAAGTGATATACATTATCACAATTATGAAAATAAAAAAGTTCATTTCAAAACTATGCTGAAACCAAATAACAACACAGTTAATATGAATAATAATCTTCTAGAGCATAACAAGCAAATCAAAAAGTGCAAATTTATTCAACATGAAGTTCTTAAAGCCATTAAATAACTTATCAAAACAAAATATATCTATTAGCAAAAATCAAATGACAAAGCCAAATAAATACAAAAAGAAATATCAAAACAATTAAGCAAAACAAATCCAAATGCCAAGCAAAACTGGTAACTCGGCGTGTAGAAATGATAGCAAATATCAAATCGAATCAATGAAAATATTTAATAAAGGTATATGAATGGCACAGTCACCTTCCTCAGGTTGAACTACCAGTCGTGTGAAAATATTAGCTGTTGAATTGTTTTCCTCTCTTGCTACATATATCACAAAACAACAACGCAAACAACATCCAATCACACCCACAAACTGCTGGACACAATGAATCAATGCAAATGGAATGTGTCTATTTTCAATGTCCACTCGAGTTTTTTTCTCCTCAGCTTTGGAACATCCAATATTAAATATAGAATAATGCAAATGTTAATGCTTTATACACACACATGCATGCGCACACATGCGCGCACACACACACACACTCACACACACTGAAGACAGCCTACCGGTATATAAAATTAATACAGTTCAAGTAAAAATGAACATATCGAGTTTCATCCATCTTTCTTGGGTATCCCTTTCAGAAGAGCTTTCCCAAGCCATAAGACAACACCAGTGTAAAAGCAGGTTCTGTGAATGAGATGAATAGGAGATATGGTGCCATAGTTGGTCATAGCACTGAGAAGCAAGGTGCATTTAAAGAAAACAACAATAATGAATTGCAAAGCTTTTGTACATACCGCGCATTGGCGCTGAACCATCAAATTGTAGACAAGAGAACAGCATTAGTTTGTGATGCATAAGAAGGTGCAAAGTATCACAAGTGCAATTGCTGATTTATTCAAATCTGCTAAAGCATACACTTAGAGATGATGCAAGCAGCTAGCTGCATTTAAAACTGGCTCTGGGATATTCTGGTGGCAAAGTCAGCAGCACATTTGAACAAAGCACATCAATCACATTAGCCCTGATGACTAGCATCAAATCAAATAAAAATACAGTAGTGCTTTATAGCATTGGTGATTACAAGAATGTAAAATTAGGGATCAACCGATTAGCAATTTTCTACAGATTTCCGATTCCGGATTATAGGCCTGAAATTTTTCCAATTCCGGATATGATCCGATTAATCAGAATAGTTTCATTTGAAGGTTTGTCAAAGTAATTTTTAAAACCATTAAACACACTGTTTTGCAGATCAAAATGAGAATAATAAATACTAACAAAAACCACAAAATAAACAATGGAATCTTTTTTAAAGCATCATAAATATTCCTATATTTTGCTTCTTGGTTGTTGCAACATTGTAACTTAAAATTATTTCTTTATAAATTCTTATACATTTATCAATTTTCAAAGTATTAAAAATTGAAATGGGTCGGTTTGTCAGAAACAGGCCTATCTTATTATTATCTGAATCGGTTGATCCTGCCTTGTCCAACTCTGATTAATCGGGACTTCATATTATCCAGTGGAATCCGATTGCCAGATTAAAAGTCAGTTATTCACTATGTAAAATGACCAGTTGCTAATAAATTACAAATCAACTTATTATGCAAAGTTTAACTACCAGAGGCAGCATGTGATGAAGATGAATTAAATGAATTCTGTTTCTTTTTCTTATTCCCAAACACAGTTGTTTGAGGTTTCGGCTTCTCAGTTATTGGGGGTTTCGGCTTCTCAGTTATTGGGGGTTTCGGCTTATCCATCACCACGGGTGGCAGGCGTTGCCCCTTTTTTCCACTACAAGATTCTTTAATGTTATCCTTGCAAAGTTTGTGGAAGTTAAATTCACATTCTAAAATTTGATTAAAAAACAATGCACAACAATTACACTTACAATAACACATCAATTAATTTAAAATGAACATGAATATCGTAAAAAATGTCATTCCTAGCACTGATACAAGCACAAAGTAAAAGATCAGAATTGCTGCAAAATGTGATGACAATGAGAAATACATGAAATTGAATTTAACCCTTAAACTGCCACATACTTTGGATATATGTGTAATTGGAACTGACTATACATATGGTAAATTTAAAACAGACCACAGAGTCAAATTATTGACATATTTTGTGTCAAAATCAAAAAATAGTGTAAGCCATCATATTCAAATGAACTCTTGAGAGATGCTGGCTGTACCTATTAAGAAACGGTGTACAGACATTTAATCACGGGACAGTTAATCCTGTGGACAGTTAATCACAGGACATTTAATCACCTAGACAGTGTTTATCCAGGCCTGTTAGGGGGAGATCCCCCAAATCAAAATTCCTCCCCCAAAAATGTATGCAGTGACACAAATTTTTGCATTGAACTGTCTTTTCCCCTCCAGCCAAGTCAATTTGCCTTCCAAAGGTCTGGGGTCTGGATAAAACATTGCACCTAGGTTTCGACAAATGTGTCTGTTTGGCTATTATACCATCTAAAATTTATTCTCGATATTTCCCTGGATCCCTGAAATAAAAATTTTGAGAAATCTATTTATCTAAATGCTCATTATTTCCATGTCTGCATTTATTTCTCCAATCACACGTGAAAAGCTGCCGGTCATCGTGGGACCAGTGCTTGGCTAACTGCGTGTTTGATGGATTGATCATGTAAACACAGTCCAGTAATTAAAGTGCATAGTGTATATCTGCCTCTGAGAGGTTTAAATTTTAGGATGGAGTGAGCGAACCCCACTATCCTCGTTTAAAGATTCAGCGGTCAGTAGCAGGCTAAAGGGAATAATGATGCAGAGTGCTGTTCGTCGCTAACTTACTAATGGTGGGTGCAGGAATAGGTGCAATGGCCTGTTGCCGTAGAAACAAATTGATTGTTGACCAAGGTCCCAGTGATTAAATGTCATGTGATTAACTGTCTTGTGATTAACTGTCTCATGATTAACTGTCCATGTGATTAACTGTCCATGTGATTAACTGTCCATGTGATTAACTGTCCATGTGATTAACTAACTGTCCATGTGATTAACTGTCCACGTGATTAACTAACTGTCCACGTGATTAACTGTCCATGTGATTAAATGTCCCATGATTAACTGTCCACATGATTAACTGTCCATGTGATTAAATGTCCCATAATTAACTGTCCATGTGATTAGCTGTCCATGTGATTAAATGTCCCATGATTAACTGTCCACGTGATTAACTGCCCATGTGATTAAATGTCCAATGATTAACTGCCCCGTGATTAAATGTCTCCAAACCAAAGAAACATTTTGTCAATAATTTGTCCAGAAAGATCTGTCAAGAAAACTAAAGAAATTTTCTTTAAAAATATAATAATTGACAGTAAAAGTCAACAGAAAGCAGACAAAATCTAAGAAAAAACATGATAATGCCAAAGTAAACAAAATATGCAATAATTTCATCGAGTGAATCTGGAAAAAACTTTGATAATTGAGTGCAAAGCTGAAGATTGTAGGAGGGAGGTTTATCTGGAATCATAGAGCGCTGCCCTCAAGGAAGTGAACTGAACGATTACTGAGTTGCTAGAGTTATTGAGGTGGCTGAGCGAGTTTCGGATTACGGAGAAACCGAATTTGCAATACTTCTACTACGCATAATTGTAGGTAGTCCAGTATCAGCCAAAATACAAAAATGACACGACACAAACAAATGACTAACTTTGACATTGGTAGCCTTGAGGGCCAACTCCACACAGCAAATTCTGGCAATGAATGCAGTTAGTCATCGTGTAGTACTGCTGTGGAAACAGCTGATGGCCCAAGTGGAACGTAACCTTAACAGAAATAATATCATAACCAGTTCCTTAGCAACACAGAAAAATTCAAGGCAGTAACTCACTGGATTTACCATGACAGAACTTAAAATTGGTCTTGTACAGCGTACATGCTTCAAGTAGCAAAATGTGCCAAGGATGTCAACACAGCTCAAGACACTGCACGTATAAAATGTACAGCAGGTTCAAACATGTTGCACAGCAATCATTCTTTCAATACAATTTCCACATGAAACAACTATAAAACACACTAACAATGGTCATAATACCTACAATCTTTGAAATTTCTTCGACAACCGCAATTTAAGTAACATTATTGGCAACTAAGGAGGCTTAAGCATTGAAAATGATAATATGCTCATTTTAGTCATTGTTGTCATCATCATTATCATTGAAAAATTAACTGAAAGTCTCTCAGGATTAAGGTTGGTCAGCTTAGATGTCTTAACGAAAACAGACAAAATTTTACCATATCATAATCATACATAGCATACAGTACAGCATCAGAATGTTAAATGTTACCAAATAAAAAATTAATAAACTCTTGCCTTCTTGGATGGCTTGCTGAACATCTGAAATTTATTTTTCTCTTTTGCATTGAATGCAGAACAGCGTTCAAGAAGATTATTTTTCATGTTGGTGTACGAAAATTGCTTAAAAAGAAACGCCAACGCTGAAGCCATTGCAGCATCACGCTCTTGTTCTTCATTTGCCCTAAACACAAAGTTTGAAACACCAACTGATACAATAACTTCAATCAAAAACCAGAAGTTTAAACTAAATAAATTATCTACACTAATTCTATTAAGTGCTGCCTTCAGTTTGATTATCACACTATGAAATGCAACAAGTCATTTCATTAAACAAATTATCGTTATTAACTGGGAGACTAAGGTCTATTGTTGGTGTATAGTTAACATATTCTGCAAGGTTGCAGGCACTACATCTATTGGGTCTACATCTTTTCATGAGTTAGATACATCAGCTGCTAACAAAGAACCCAGATATACTCCCAATCTTGAAAATGCCTAATCATAATAAATACAAACTCTTCATTACAGACTCTATACAAAATCTTTTATGACACTGTGTGATATCCTTCCTGGTCACCAGATTCAAAGATTCATTAGGCCTAATGATCTGTGTAACCACAATTAAAGCATGTACAAATACGCATTCTGAATGTTCTGCAGCATCAATGAAATTAGAGGATAAGTTTATAATAATAAATCCACAAGAAACAATGACAAGGAAACAATTAAATAAGAAGCATAACTAAAATTGTACCAGTCAAACAAGCATAGAAATAATTTATAAAAGACAAAGTCGTGCTAAATTCCATTAAAACAATATCTTAAATATTGTAAGCAATGGAATTCTAAGCTAATGCCTACAATAATGAATTCAGTGTGCACATACATAAAACTATCAAAATGATTCCACAAAGTTGATTCGATAACTTTTGCTAGCTCAGCAGCATCTTGCTTTTCCGTCAGCTGATGAGTACCATACAGATTTCCGAGACCTATAAGGCACACACAATTTAATTAAAATAGAAAATACTCAAAGAATAAAACAAAACAAATAACGTCCATGCTTACATCAAGATACACAACTGATCTCTACGTAATGTAATGATGATTCAAGATTCTCTGCTGCAGCAGAGAATATTCTAGAAAGTTACTGATCATAATGTTTGATTCACAGTATAAATATTATTGTTACCCTATATGCCACAAGCAATACACAAACATCTTAAAACGTCAGCAATCTTCAAAAGATAAGTACCCAGAAGAAGCAGTCACATTTTGTATTTTATATGGGATAATTTAATTCACTAGATTACAGCTGTTTAACTGTTCACCACAGGATAGTCACACTTTACCATGTGGAATCACAACTGGCCAAAAACCAATACAAATTCATCAACTGCCCTGTTTTTTGACCAGTTTTAATAACATTCTCAACTGAGACTAATTTTGTACATAGATTTATATGAAGTCATTGTACTTGCTGTCTTGCTGACTTGCTTAAATGGCCAAAAACCTACTTGTAAACAATTTTCAAAATTCACATTGGAAGCACCTCAGAAGAAGCACTACATAAAGATTATATCATTTGTCACAACACACATACCCACATGCATGCATGCATGCACGTACCCAAACACACACACACACACACAGAGCAAAATCCTGCTAACAAGAACCTCAGATGACCAATTCCTAAAAATCCTGCTGAGCCTCAGTCAGTAAAATAAAATCATCTGTGCTAGCAGTGCCAGACTTAGACCTGATGAGGCCCTAAGCTATACAAAGTCACGAGGTCCACTTACGTTATAAATTACATCAGCTGGTCACAAAAAAAAATTAAAATTTAATAATAAATGTAAAATATATATGCCATTTAAATAGTTAGGCCTCATATAAGAAAATTATTTTGAAAATAACAAGCAATGTGTTTACAAAATCGCAGCAATATTTCTATTATATAATCCTCTAAAAGGCTCTAAGTAACACTGACTTTAATATATAAATCTATGCCAAATCAGAATTTGAAACAGTTTCTTCTGTGATTTTCCAAAAGCAAAATCACTGCATATGATAACTATGAAATTAGATTTAATCTTTAGAGGTTGATAAATCATAAATGGTTTTGTTGGCCAAAATGACATAAGGCAGCCAGCTTCCATTCACTAAAATTATGGAAGTTCACTCGCAAAACTAGGTAAAAGAAAAATAGAAATATTAAAAAACAAACGGACAAAATAAGATAAAAAGATAATGATAAATATTCTTAATAGGATTTTTTTGAGGCTCCAGCAGATTGTGAGGCCCTAAGCTGTAGCTTATGTAGCTTATACGTAAATCCTCCACTGTGTGCTAGCCAAAGGTCCACATCAACTGAGTCTTATAAATAAATAAATAAATGTATATATTATATAAATAAGTGTATATGTATAATAGTATATGTATATATATAATATATATACACATACTTACATACATACATACATACATACATACACACAAACACATATACACACAAACACATATACACACAAACACATATACATTGCATTGGCAAGTTTATCAAACTAAAAATCAAACTGTCACATTATAAAACAGAACATTATAAAACAGAACATTATAAAACAGATTTATTGAAATCTTCTAGCTTACCAAGAGACTGTTTATTACGGAAGTCAGACAACAGATAATCTATTGCTGGCATCACGAACTGTAGGCATGTCTGGCAAAAGATAGATCTCATGGCATCCTCTTTGTCATGTCTAGTGACTAGCGTAGTGTGAATTCTTTCCACAGTTTGCTCATCAACGTGTATTTTCAAAGGCTGAAACAGGTTCATTAAAAGCATTTTGACTGTGACACCTCTTTAGCCAGGCAGGGTAATGTCAAGCAATGCAACACTATGCATCGATCTCAATCACACAACCTCCAAACACCTCTAAGCATAATTTTACATCTTAACAGACTGCTCGAACGTCTCTGCTAAACACAACAAGAAACTTGCCAAATTAAAATGCTGCAGGGGACCCTAATGTAATACAGACATCTCCAATTGTTAATAAATTCCATAGGTCAAGTATAGATCAACAATTGTCTCAAAAGTTTGTTATCTCTGAGAAAATCCTATTACAATTATTACATACAAAATCAGAAAAACTCGTAACATTCATGAATAAGGTTAATATTACCAAGGGCAGTCTACATTATTATCATTAATACAGACTCATTTTCTCACAAATGTATGCAAATGCAATTTTAATACACTACTAATTCATGGCAAATGACCAAAAACAAAACTTCACTACACACTCTTTTAACCAATCAAAAATGACAAGTGATGTGCTTCAATTTTCTTTTAACCCTTCGACTGGCTGCATATGGTCTTTTCGGGTATTAACAGAGTTAACAAAAAATACACTTTATTCTGGTGGGAAGCCAGAACGATTGGAGTGATATGTTCCACAAGCCAATACTCCAAGCCTTTGCAAATCCGCGTATTTATAATGAATGGCGGGATAACCCATGCTTGCTCTACAACTGCTACCAACAGCCCGGGTTGGCTTGTAATTGCCAAAGGGTTAACACAGATTCACTGAATGACTAATTTTCTATATCTAAAACCAAATGAAACTGAAGCTCATGTTCAAGTTGACTATGATAAAACTTAATTCATCTTAACTCAAAATGAAGCATTTACATGGACAGGAAATAATGCCTACTTGTAGAAAGAAGTCCTTGCCAAAGCAAAGGGTATATCTCTGTCAAGAATACAGCCAGCTATTGGTGCTCAAGTAATTAAAAATCTCAATCACTAACACACACACACACACACTTTACCAAATGACACAATGACAAAGCCAACATGTATACAATCTGCTGGTATCTTTGTAAACAAGAGTAGGCATCACGTTTTACCGCTTTCTCCACTAGGAATGCCGAAAATATCTCATAAGCCCATTTTCTCATTTCTTTGAGTGAACCCTGCCGATATGATTCCGTAATCAGATAGAAGAGCTAAAATTAGGCACATAATGAAAAGTTTCATCCGCTACATAAGCATTTTTGCTATGAAAATTGGAATCACAGAATGGTATCTATGAAGTGCTACTTTCATTATACATTGAATATTAATATAATACTCAAGCAGTCAACTGCTATTGGTAAAGTCCATATTTCAAGATCAAACATGCTATTATTATAATTATTATTATTATTAAAAGTTAAGATTCACGCGGTAACATATCCAGTAGCGGACTGCGTGAACACGTTACATTAAGAAATGTCTTTCCTTATAGGTCTATGGAGAAGTTATCTGCTTTAAGTGGATTTTTCAGCTAAACTGGATGTCAGCAGATGCCAGTGGCACTATGGGAAAAATAAAAAATATAAATGCAAAGCATTTATAATTTTAATTATAGTACAGAAAATTTTAAATTATGTTATTAGGTGGAACAAAAGAACAAACTATCTAACTCTCCAGCTAATGTCACTCTAATTCATATCATATCAAGTAAACACTGCATTGTCTCACACACAAAATAATTACAGGCACTTTCTTTGAAAGCTGCAACTGGTGAGAATAGGGGGTGAAAGAGCATGATTATACAGCAAACTCAACTACATACCACAGGTGAAGGATCGCTGTTAAGTATTAGGAAATGCAGAAATACAGCCAGATGAGCTGGTTGTTGAGTAAGTTTACTGAAATCACTGAATGGTCCACCTTGCGTATTGAACTGCAACAAAATACAATTTATATCAGAAAACGTTTCAGATGACATCAATTTATCCAAAGCAGAAAGAACTGGAGCAGTGAATAGTACTGCAGTTAGCAGTACTATGGATTCTGCTTACAGTTTTTTTTTAAACAGTTAAACCGTTTTAGAATGATTTACATTTTCTTCGTCAGATTGAAATTCTTGATCATCAATGGCCATGATTTCACGTCGATTGTTTGAAGACAAGCTGCTTGTCGAAGACACAGGAGCCATCTGAAAAGCAACACAGTTCTTTGAAAAGTTTCATACATTTATGCATAAAAATTTTCTCTGCCATTATCACTCAAAAATCACCCATGATATTCACACTGCTCTCACAAACACAGTGAAAAGACTGTGACTCCTAACATTGTTTATGCTAACCTCCACAGCGGAAAACAAAGATAATTTTTGCACAGCAGCAGAGAAAGGCAAAGAGCTGAAGAGATGAAATACAGATATATAGTGGCAGTTTGGCAAAAGTTGCATAACAAAATTTTAGCAATTTCCAAAAAAACCAACACTACTCAGAAATGAACAGAAAGTTAGCACACATCTAATGATCTAAAGAGGCCTAAGGCTACAACAAATTTTGAGACCTGGTAAACATCTGCTGCCCAATTCTTGGCTTTTTAAAAAAGAAAAATGTAATACAATCTGTACTGCCAACTTTTAGAAAGGAGCAAAACTGCATAGGCAGTATAATTCAACACAAAACAATTCAATTGTGAAACCACGCATACAATGGAACTGTCAGAAGCCGGAGAAATCTGATCAATCGCGGAGTCGGACGAGTTGGCCGAGTGTTCCGTTTCAATCTTTCCACGTCTTTCAGTGTACCGATTCCGAACTGATGTACGAGCATTAACAAGCTGCAAACAAAGGAAAATGTGAGGTCAATCCATTGCTTGGATATAGCTACCACAGAACTGAACTTTAATTCATTGTAAACTTCAGAAACACCTATTCCAAGAGCAATAATAAACAAATAAAATCTTCTACATTGACAATTCCTAAACAAAAACATCCTGGTCAGAATGTCCCAGGCTACATATCCATGAGAAAAATTGTTGATAACTCCTGATATAAAGGCTTTCACTTTGTTCTGTATCGTGAGAAATTGTTAACATAATCTAGTGTAACAGAATATTTATTAGCAACTCTTCAGAAACTCACTTAGAAGCACTCAATGTAATCAGCGTTAAACATATGTTATCAAGCTGATGCACCAGAGAAGCCATTAATATATATATATATATATATATATATATATATATATATATATATATATACACACACACACACACCTTTAAGCTGGAAATATCATCAGATGAATTTCCCTGTCGAAGGCGATCATTCATTTCCATCCGACCTTTTTTGAAACTATCAGAATGTGATCGGGTCAGAGATGAATCCTTCTTAGCCACGGCCAGGCAATTAGGATTGGATCTCTGCAACTATAAGAAAACAACAAAAAGGAACAAAGTTGGGATTTACAGCTTTTTTTTCTACTGATCTCATGTACAACACGTTATAATTATGATTCTAATTTGAAATGGCACTATAGAAGCTTTAGTCACAAGTCTGGGTACAAAAATTTCAACAAGCAAGCATAAAGTAAGAGAAAATTTTGAAAATTTAGAAACAGACAATGCTAACCCCTTTACTGGTCATGCCACACATATGTCCATTTTACATTACGTTACAAATAAATGGTCGGTAAAGAGGTTAATTGCGAGAAAATTAAAATTTAGCAGCTGCCACATGCTGTGCCATCTAGTCTTTCCCAATAATAATAATAATAATAATAATAATAATAATAATAATAATAATAATAATAGTAATAATAATAATAATAATAATAATATTATTATTATTATTATTATTATTATTATTATCATCATCATCATCATTATAAAAAACTAATTAGAAAATGGCCTGCATAGACAGTGGCGGCTCCAGGATTTGGCAAGTGGGGGGGTGGAGGGGTAGCAACTTCTAATCACGGGGGCCAACCATTTGTTGTTTAATGTATGTAGCATTAAGTATAGGGTCCCAACGGGGGGGGGCACTGGGGAGGCCAGGCACTCAATGGGGGGAGGGGGCATGGGCCCCCCTGGCCCCCCGGTGGAGCCGCCACTGTGCATAGATAAATACAAATCTGAACATAGAATATTCCAATGAATATTTCAAAGCACAAAAAACAACAAGAGAATGTAAGCATTGTACTAAATGTTTCACATTCACATTCAGCCGCCATCACACCCTAAACTACAGCAGCAGAGAAGAGGCAAAACCAACAAGAGATAATGGTGACAAAGCACTGCTTACTGGAGGCAGTCCAGCCACTACATCACGCTTTTCTTCCAAAATACAGGCGCTGTCGGGACTCATATCACCGCCCGTTACTTTGATTGTTGTCGCAAATTCCGATGATTTCTCACGTTTTGTCATCATAACCTAGAAGAAACAATTGAAGAAGAAAATCTCTATAAATTTAATCTTTATCACTGAAAAGAGAAGGTCAATAATGAAATGAAGTCACAAAAACAGCATATGAATCAAAATATAATCTTAGAAACTGAATTCTACCTGAGCTATTTTATGAAAGAAAGGCAAATTTAACACATCTTAAGTGCTTGTTTTTTAAAAAAAAATTAAAATCTGTTAATTAACATCAGAATTTTAACTGTCTGTTTATTAATTAACAGCTAATTCACAAAAAATACTTTTAAAAATATTTTCTCAATACAATGAATCATGGTCATCAGCATATGAGAAAATCTATTTAAGAAACAACACAGTAAGAAGTTACATTTTTAAAGTTCGACTGACTGAACTTAGCTCATGCCACATTAACTACTACAGTTCACTTTTGCTGGTCTTCCATTGGTGCAACTTGGCAAACTCCAGATGTCTCTTTGTTTGGCAGACAGGGGGTGATTGCTGGCATCAAAAGACAGTATCACATAAGTGATTACATGGAGTCTGTTCTACACTGGCTGCCTTATCCTGCCCAAGTTAAGTTTTGTGTCTTGAGAGCTGTTGCAGTTTCTCTTATTGGTACTGCTCCATCATATCTGTCAGAGCAACTCCATCCTCTTAGCTCTATTCCTGGTTGGTCATGTCTTCAGACCACAACCCAACGTCTCCTCAGAGCAGAGTGCCCCAAGCATGAACCCCCTTATTCCTGAAATGAGGTTTTCAATCAGTTGGCCCTATCCTCTGGAATGCTCATGACCCCAGTATACGTAATTCAACAACTGCTGGTTGTATGGCCCTTTTTTTGAAATGACTTAAAGCTCATCTCTTTAGTAATAATCGCAGAAGGAGCACTTCTGAGTGATTCTTCAGAAGAGGTGCTATACAAATATACTGTTACGTTGCATTACTGTACAGTACATTACACAAACAATATCTTCAAGTGTCCACAGTGCTATAAAATTGTCTCAATAATAATAATAATAATAATAATTTGATAAATTAATCAAACAAAAAACTGACTTCAGTGTCATTGGATTGATACAACTGATGAGAAGACAAGTCCAACTTTGCCTTGAGCTTGTTGATAAGTGCTGCTTGTGACTCTATCTCATGTCGGTTTGAAGCAGTCGGAAATTTCAGATATTCTTCACTTTTTCTCTTTTAATGCAGAATTCAAGCATATTTTAAACATAGTAAAGATAAAGGTCGTCTCACATTCATCATAATCTGGGCTTTTGGTCTTGTCCTCATCTCCAGCTTTGTGCATACGGTAAAATGAACACTGATGCCTTTCACCTGGAGCGGTTAGCAATTGATTTCTATAGAACGTAGACATACAATTACCCTCACAGCTTCCGGTTATCACCACGGCCTCATGCTGTCACTCATTTATCTATACCAGGGTGGTGAACAGCATGTGATGACCATTGGCACCACAACTGGGTTCCACGATAGCCACCAATTCCTGCTTAACTTCAGTATCATAAAGGGCCGCCTGAACCAAGTAGACTGATATTTTAAGCATAAATTTCAAATCAAATAAAGAATAAATGAAAATACAGTTTCTAAAATATGCACTTGTCAGCCCTGCTATTAAAAATATTTCACCAGGTCTACTGCATATATAAATTTATATCCTGGCATATCTTTCATTCAGACATCATCTGTGATCAACTGATCATCTTTATGTAAAACTTAAGACTTTTAAGAGATCAGGAATGCATTAACAAACAAAACGCACTCAAAACGTACTTTTATCAGACATCATATGAACTGTAAAGCGCTCCTGACTTTGGCCGTCTTCCATGCTTTTGCACTATAGAAATTGACTTATAAACTAGACTAACTAAACTAAACTAAACAAAAGACAGTTGGTTATATAAATGTCTGTATTGGAATTCTAAAATCAATAAAATAATTATTTCATTCAGCAATGCATAATCCTATATTCTCAGGCATTAAGCAAAAACTGCACATCATGAAGCCTAATACTACTGTATTACTACAGGCCACGCTTACAAAAAGCCAAAATGGGCATAATCACAAGTGGAAAAACAAAAACTTTTATGTACTTTTTCGGAATAGGAATCCATTATTGCAATGCCACAATATGATGCAATAACTGTGGTGACCTATTTTTTGCTTGTCAAGACATGTTGGGGAGAATTTGGAGGTGCAGTCCTTCTTTTGCCCCAGACACTGTCAGCCCTTTTTAAATAAAATGCCATGTTTCCAAAGAATAATTTAAAATTATCTCACTTTCTGCCGGCCATATGCACATTTCTAAATGAACTCGCGGGCCGCATGGAATTCTGTGGTGGGCCGCATGAGGCCCACACACCGCAGTTTGCTCACCTCTTATCTATCCATATTCTGTCAGCTTCTACTCTACATTAAATTAACCCAAATGTTCAATAATATTTCTATAGTTTAAGTCTTCTGCATAATCAGTAAAACAAACTGCTATACATCATACATTCTGGCAAACAAACATCAACGAAAACGGAAGTGCTTTAGCCCTTTCAAAATTAGTTTAAGCAATACAACAGGGTGGGGCGAGAAGTATCGAGAAGTCTCATTTCCTCAAATGCACTATGACATTGTACAGTACTCAATTAAGTAATTGAAACATGTGCACATCTATAACAGTCATGGTATTGACACTTGCCTTAACCACCTAACTGTATTAACCTCGTACTTGAGGGAAATAAGCAAGATCATCAATATCAGAAATACTAGTTTTCTACAAGTTATCTTCCCACCATATATCAGTAATTATTTTGCCTAAATGTGCTGACTTTATTTTGTAGCAAGTGAAACCTAAGGGGCCGTCCATAAATGATGTAACATGATTTTTGCAGTTTTTTGACTCCCCCTACCCCTCATCACACGTCGTCACAAAAAGTCAGACCCCTCAAATATGATGTCACAACGAGTTAACCCCGCCCCCGTCACCTCATCATCTTTCCAATGTCAACACTAATGTTTCAAATCACTTATTTCTCAAATGTAGCAGGTATTTCAATGAATTCATTTGAAAATATTCATTATAATTACTATACTTGAAATGATATTTAGAAACTTTTCAAATTCTTTTTTAAAATGAAGTATAATTACCGGTATTAGTGTAAAATATGTTCAACTCTGCAGTAACATTGCGGTATTACCAGTAATAACAATATTTAGTATTGTGACGTCACATTTCTGGAAACTCCTCCTCCCCATCGCCACAAATGTTTAAACCCCCCTAAGTGTGTGATGCCATTTATGGACAGCCTCTAAGGTAAAGTAAAGGTCAAGATTCACCCATACTAGAATTTTGAGCATATGGTCTGGCACTGATTTCCGGTGTCAAAGGCAGGCAGCGATGCAGGTGGGTTGCCCCATTAATCTAAAATAGTTTTGCTACTGCTTGCTCTAGAACTGTATTTGTCTACCCAGCTTCATAATACTGTCCATTCAGCTACCCTTAAGCAGCGAACAGCTGGGTTGGCCACCATCACAGCAACTTAATCGAGGGCAGTCACCCATCCAAGTACAAGCCACGCTCAAAGCAGCTTAACTTCGGTGTTCAAATGGGAACCAGTCACGAAACCTAGTCTTACTTATAATTTTCTGCACAGTTTTCTGTGTAACTAAGTGAAAAACGCACAACCAATTAATATACAGACACCTAAAATATAACTGTCTTCTTAACAATATCCACAAACACGTACATATATCATCAATATAAGCAGTGCCACAACTATTCAGTCCAAACTGTAGAACGAGAATGAAAAACCAAAATATATCCACAGTCACCTGGAATTCTTGCACAGCTTGGTGGTACATCAAGAGCACCGTATTCTGTGTTTGCGCAGAGTACAGCTGAAGTTGTTCATCCTAAAAAATGCTAAATTTGTAATTCATTTTCAACAACACCCACACACAGCAGTTTACCAATAGTGACATTGTTTATCCCACCTTAATTTGCATCCACATCAACAAGCCTACAATTAATAGCCTCTTCCATGATTTTCGGTATGGTATTTATTCATATCTTTGCAGCTTCCAACCAAGTTATATCTGACTGTTTACTATGTTTAATGATATACAGAACTTTGACCCAGCCATCAGTCTTTCCACTTTACATGTGCAAACCATCTCGGTTAATTCTTTTTACTACAGTAGTGCCATTTTCAATTCCAAACCATTTTCCAAGATCACAGCTGGATATTTTCTCTTCAATTTCTCCTCACAAATGAATCTTACAATTCTCATTTCTGTTAGACACTTCCTTTAGCCTCTGCAATAAGAGCTCTTGATTCATAATTTCAGATCACACAGTTTCTCACACAAGCCTTTTAAACCTGATGACTACTCTCATGCTCATGTCTCTATTAGTGCAATTTTTTCTGAATTTCAACCATGCAGTTTGATCAACGCCCTGTATTAGCTAAGCACCACCCTCACCTGACAACATATCTCATGATAACAGAAGCCAAAAAGCCTTTCCATCATTACTCCACCCTGATTCTTTTTAATCATTTCCTTATCTAGGCGAAGTATACATTTCTTTTCACCAGAACACCTTCTGTGCATCCAGTAATTTAGCAATATTAAACAAATGGTGTTTTTACTCCAAACCACATAGAGATGTTTCATCTGTGTTCACTTAGTATTATGCTTCACCAGCACACAGTATTTACTGTTAAATCTAGCTTTTACTAACATTATTGTAGAAAACTATTTCAGTTATAACTGCTAATTCCAAAAACCTAATCAATGACTGCTTTAAAAGCTTCAATGATTCTATGGAACAGTGTGGAATTAATAATAATTGTCAAAACAAAAGTGGCACAACAAAATGATCAAATATTCATGAAAGATTAACAAAGTTTTTCAACCATCATTCAATTCTCATTACTCATCCTTTGTTGTCTTACGAGCCAAAATATAATAGGAAAAATGCTTCTTTGGCATCAATTTCTTTCACAAATTCAAAGACGGAGAACTATAAACATTCCAAAGCTCCAAAAAAATTTCTGTATTTGTCCATGCTTAATATGGATAATGGACAGTCATGCTGTTGTAAGATGTAATGTAAATGTAACAAAATATTTGTATAGCGCCTCTTCTGAAAGATCACTCAGAAGCGCTCCCACAGCAAATTACTGTATATTGACAAAGAGATAAGTTTTAAGTCGTTTCAAAAAGAGGGCCATAGAATTAGGAGAATTAAGATAAGATGCAAATCCCAAATATATATAAGACAAATTTTCTATTCAGTCTATAAAGACAAGCTCTTGCATATTTAGGGTCAGGAGAAATTGCATCTAAGAAAAATACAACTTAGATTTGAATTATTAGTACCTAGGAATGCATTAGCCCTGAAATCATCAGTGAACTCACATCAACTGCACGAGGATTAGAAATCCGTCTTCCCGGCAGTACACTGGATGGGGTCTGAACAAGGGCTTCAGAGGTATTGTGCCTTACAGTAGAATGCTCAGGCTGTTGAACACATCCTGGAACTGGTTCAGAGGTTGCTGATCCACTTGGGTGACCATGCAAAGCAGCTACAAAACAAAATTAGACATTTTAAAAAACCAACATTCCAAATTTTGACAAAACAGGCATTAGAAATTTTTACAAAGCAGAAATTATGAATTTTTAAAGAGGTTTTAAGTCATAACAAGCAAGATCTAAGTAGTACAAGTAGCACTTAAAAATGGTTAAAAGAAGCCAAAAATTAAAATTGGACACTTTCACAGCACAAAAACTAGAGGTCATAATCCAAGGTGTGATTTCATGTAGATCCGTTAAAAACGGCAGGTTTGCAAGGAATCTACAAGAAATTGACAAGAAATCAGAGTCCTACAAGAATTCACACAACATGTAAGAGCCAGTGACAAATCAGGGACCAGATGCTTTAGCCTTTAGCCAGGTCACAGCATCTAGCCAATGGTATCATGTGCCATAAGTCACAAGATTGAAAAAATGGCCTCAATCCACATCCCATGCCATCACTTTTTCTTCTTCTTTAGTTCATTGTCTATTATTAAGGCACAAGCACTGTAAATTATCATTGAGCCAGCGAGATTATGGCTTGTTTTTTCAAAACCTACAAACCCAGCCATTTTTCTTGCTTACTCTTGTGATGACTTACAGTCTCCATAGCTTATCAATAGCAACTCTACATCTAATCTGTAACAATAATTGTCTAACTTCTTGCACAAAGAATCTGCAAGAAATCACGTCAGTGGAGTATGAGTATGACCTTAAACACACAAAGGAATACATTGGATTTGGCATTAGCATAGGAATAGTACAGGGAGACCATCATCATCAGTGTTTCTGTCTTTCGACAGGTTCAGGTATCCAGTTTTCCCACTCCCATCGATTGCTTGCTTCTTCTTTGAGTTCCTGATATCCTTTATTCATCATCCACTCCAACATCATCTTTCTCGGTCTACCTCTCACTCTCTTTCCTTCCATTTTTCCTTCGATTATTGTTCTTAGTAGAGAGTCATGCCGGAGGACATGTCCCATCCAATTTCTCTGCCTTTTCCGGATTGTATCTATCAGGCTTCTTTCTTCCTCTATCTCCTTCATGACTTCCTCGTTTGTCTTATGCTCTGTGTATTTTACTTTTAGCATTTTCCTCCAAATCCACATTTCAAAAGCCTCTAATCGTTTTATATCTTCTTTTCTCATTGTCCACGTCTCCGCCCCATACAACGCCACGCTCCATATCAATGTTTTTACCAATCTCTTTTTTAGGTTTAGTTTTAGTTTACTTTGCATCAGCTCCTTTCTCTTGTAAAAAGCTTCCTTTGCTATTGCTATACGTCTTCCTATCTCTTTATAGCAGCTGGCATCGGTTGTTATCAGACTTCCTAGATAGCTAAATTCCTTCACTTGTTCTATGATCTGTCCATAAACCTTTATTTCCACTCTCAATCCTTCTTTTTTACTTATTACCATAACTTTAGTCTTTTTTGTATTGATTCTCATTCCATACTTTTCTGACACTTGTATCAGTTTATCCATTACTTCTTGTAGCCCTTTTTGATTACTTGCTAGCATGGCCTGATCGTCTGCGAAGCGCAGCGCCTTTACTAGTACTCCTCCGACTTTGACCATAGCAAAGAGAAAAACAATCAAATACAGATAATACCATATTAAATAAAATGCCATTTAAAATTGTAAATGTTCAATTATATCTTCTTTTTCTTCCATCATCTATGATGACGATGAGTTTGATATGAGATGACTCCAGGTTCAATTATATAGCACTTTAATAAGAATGGACAAAGTGCTGCATAGACCCTATGTCTGCCAGTCTCTGTGCACCAGTTGATATAAATGTCTAAGAATCATAATGCTAATCATAGCTATCTTCTTTTTCTTCCATCATCTATGATGACGATGAGTTTGATATGAGATGACTCCAGGTTCAATTATATAGCACTTTAATAAGAATGGACAAAGTGCTGCATAGACCCTATGTCTGCCAGTCTCTGTGCACCAGTTGATATAAATGTCTAAGAATCATAATGCTAATCATAGTGCTAATGGCTGTACTGTGTAAAGTTTGTGCTTAGTTTATTAGTTTATTATTAGTTTTATTTTATTTGATTTTTGTTCAGTTGATTTGTGTTTTCCTTGTTTGTGTACTAATTTTTTATGCTGTGCTTGTCACAAATAAAGATTATTATTATAATCTCTACACAGTAGTACACACACACACACACACACACACACACACACACACACACACACACAAAGAAGTGAACAAAGATAGATGGCTCATGTCATCACAGAGCTGACACTCTACCAGATGAGCTATCAAAGCACTCAAATGCTATGACCAATCTAGCAGCAAAACATGTTAAGTCAAATAATTAATTCACTAAAAGCATCTCAAGTGAATACTAGCAGCTCTAAAATTCCATGTAACAGGCATCACCATATGTATGGTAATATCCATCAAAACAGTCAACCAACTGATGTTCATCAACATCAGGCACTGTCATGGAACAATTTCCCAAAGAGCCAATATATTCCAAAAAATGAATCATATTGCAAGCTAAGGAATACCGTAAGAACATTCATACAATTGCACAATAACTTATCGACCATATATTTATATCAAAGGCCATGCTGCAGTATTTTGCTATTACTATGTTGGTATCATGTCCTCCTTTGCCAAATATGAATACTGGTATTCAAGCATAGGGTCCAGTGCTGATCTCAAGGTAAGCAGGGATGAAGGTGGTTTAAGCCATTAATCTAGATTCTAGAGTAGTTTGCCACTGCTTTCTTGTGCAACTGGTTTCCATTAAAAAACAGAAGTTAAGCAAGGTTGAGCGTGGCTCATACTTGGATGGGTGACTGTCCTGGTGCCGGTGGCCAACCAAGCTTAGCATAGCCGGACAAAATGTCCGAGGACAAAATGTCACAGGCAAAATGTTACTGGTTGGGGTTGGGGTTAGGGTTACATTATATCCCCATTACATCTTGTTCGTGACATTTTGTCCCCATGACATTTTGTCCTAGCACCAAGCTTAGGCATCGATAAATTGGTAGCGGGGCTAACCTGTGAAGGTAAAACGTGGGCAGGCAATACAGCGGCTTTAAAAAACCACAGGATATAGGCATTCTGATCTCAAACCTGCACCAGTAACTTGACTTCAATAATTCTAGATCATCACAAATTAAGAATATACTTTTAAAGATTTGTTTAACTTTTACATGTAGTAAGAATTGTCCAACAAGTAAATTTACTTCAGCGACCAATTTTCATCTTCAAATGCCATGTGCTGAATTCTTCCTGTTTTACACCAGATTAAGAAGCAATGCATGTAGCAAAGAGTTCATGCTTACTTTTCTTATTTACACATAGCTCTTAACATCTGTTTTCAATGTTTGGTTTATTGATCATGTCTCCCAGGACACTATTATTCAAGGGAAACTATTGGGGGTAATGCTGCCTTAAATGGGCAAGTCTACATCTTAATTTTAAACTATTCTGCCAAAGCATCTGAAGCAGAACAATTCATACAAATTAAAATCAGTTTGAAACCTAACATAACCATTTAGCCCTGTTCTAACTTCTAGTACAGCTTATTCAGTTCGTTTTCTATGCTAGCAATGAAGAACATGCTAGAAAATGAGAATTCCTGAAATGAGTGCAGGAGATATCATCTGACTAATAATGAAACTTGGCAAAACAATAGCTAACTGTCAGCAGACTCAAAACTCATTCAAATTAACTAAATAGCAAAGAGATTGCCGATGGAAACCCTAATGACCAACAATTAAATACAGCATAAAAGTAAAAACCAACTAAAAATAAAACAGGATCTAAGCACATTTACACACAGTAAACATATGAAGAGAGACATTTTAAATCCTGTCTGACAAATTCTTTCTACATTTATTGTAGCTTATTTTATCAAGAAAATCAAAACAACAGTTCAAATATTGGGACTTATCCAAAGTCACTACAAAAATTGAGACATAATTCTATTGCAATATCACCTACAGAGCCTGTGCAAGAAATATGATTCACCCAACTAGATTTGACTTAAATATAAAACTATTAGAGCTGGTCATTCCATTAAAAATATTGTGACTAAAGTGATGGTGATGATGGTGGTGGTGATGATGATGATGACTTTATAGCCAATGACCTTGATGCACAGTAACATGATGCATATCATAATTTTTGATTCCGTTTGTCACAGTTAATTATTTACACATTTTCTACCTTAACAAGTATCATCCCATCCTGTTTCAAGGATCATCTACCTTACAGTAATAAGATCTCTCCAAAATGGTGCATATTCACAATCCCAGTGAACCTTGGTTAAATCTGAGCAACAAAATGTGGGGACATCAATGGCAAGAGCAGTGGCTTTTCAATGACAAATTCCTAGTGTTCTCAGCTTCCTCTTTCTTAAGAACTTCACATCATTCCGATATTTGTAGTCCACTTTTCTACCAATTCACCACTCTAGTTGTCAGGGTAACATCCTCTGTTTTCATCTGGCTTTTCAAGAGGTCAGCCAAGAAGGTAAAAGCAAAAATAGAATCTGCATCACATTACTCTTGAGTGGCATCTAAAAAAAGATTACTGGTAATACCGGTACTTATACAAAGGGGTGTGTGACAGGATCCTGGAGCTAGCCGACAACAGAAATGAAGTGGGTAGAAAAGGCCATGAAACATTTAAAAGTCCCTCTGACACGGAAACCGACACAGATTGGAATTCCCAACAAAAGCATTTTTTAATGTTCATGAGAACATGGACCATCTCATCTCGTGGGCCTCTGTGTGGCCAAATATGAACAGTGGGCCAGGCTTTGTGGACTGCTGAGCTAAATCACATTCTACATCTAATTACTCAAAAAACTGCAAACAACAGTTTAAAATGAAAAGAACAGGATTCACCATCACAAATTGTCTGACCTGCTATATCTGTTTCAGCAGAAAATCCTGAGGTTGGATAAAAAGAAATACCAACAAAAAAGAAACTCTACAGGTGTATATTTCAATCAAAAACAGATGCACAACAATATTCAATTCCCTGCTTGAGTTTAGTCCATTTACAGTCAAGGAAGCAATCCCAATAATAAAAGATAAAACAATAAAAAGTCAGAGCTTCACCAATTATTTAGTCAAAATAACCAATGTCTTCTATCAGCACAAATTTTGTGCCCATTATACAATATACATATTCTGCCTTTAAAGTCCAAAATCCAGTAGAACAACTGTATGGTTGGGAAAGCTTCTACAGTCAAGAGATTTTTCTAGTGTATGCAAAAAACAATTTCAAAGTCAGTCCTAACAGTAACCCACTGTCAAATACAATAGTCGGACACAAATTAAAAAACCAACTACAAAATTCATTCATTATCAATTCCATTTCTGAATAACCTCTCCATGCTCCACCTCATTTCAAATGAAAAGACTTCTATTACCTTCAGAAAATTTTGGAAAGTAAGTGAAAGACTTGCTATGAGTCAGGTTGACAAGGCCAGTCCTCTTTATTTCGGAAATATTCCTTCGATTCACAGCAGATAGAGACGATGCATAAACGAAATTCCACTCGTCGTTCATTGTGCATGGAAACAATAAACCAGGATCCAAACAAGCTTGCCTCAACTTAGAAAGATAGAACTATATCTGCTCAGTCAAAACGATGTCAAACTCACAAGGAGGCATCTGCTAAACAAGCCACTAATCATCGTTAGTCCATCTGTCCCAAAGGGAAAGTAATATTGTCTGCCCACTATGAACTTTAAATGGGAATAAATAGTATGGTGACTGACTGACTATCCTAACATGGGACAGATAAAACTTCAATGAAAATGATAAACTACCTTTTAGCATGCAGCTTCTAACATAGGTCAGCCTATGGGTGTAATAATCTTTATGCTGCCCTCATCCCTACAAATTATTCACTACTGCCTAGAAGTCACGGCTACCAGATTAATGTATAGATAACAATCCAACAACTTAGTTAATCCTGCCACATAACCAGTTTGTGTGCAGATGTACAGTTGCACCGTTTACTTTTGAATAGCATGCAAATATCTAAAAATATTTCTATATGAAAATAAAATGTAACTCAATGACTAAACTACTGACAAACTTGCAGTTCATTGCTCTCTACTTAATACCGGAACTATTGTTTTTGATAGTGCTCTGCATGCCAGTGCCATAACAATTTTCCATTTTGTCATACCAATAATTATGAAAATCCAGATTAACAAAAGAGAGTTGTAATTAATTAAATGAAAAACCAATTACCATTGGGCAAGAAAGGTAAAGCAAACTTCAATGAACAATTAAATTGCTTTTAACTGCCTTCTTGGTCCTCAATTCAATGTTGTCTTTCTCAAGGCACTGCCAAAACATGCCAACAAAATTGGATTGTTAACCAGAAGATTAGTTCATGTATCCACTATGGCATAGACTTCAAAAGCTCTTCCATAGCTCACTCCCCAATATTTTTCTTGGTCTCCACTGACAAGTAGTCAATCTCTTCAGAGCTTCTATTCTTCAAAAATTAAAGATGTAATAAATATATTGCTTCTTTCATTCTCTCTTGTGATCATTTTGGACCACTGTCTATGGCAACACATCAGGTCTTGTTTCTCTTCCTTGTTGTATGGATCCTTACCATACAAATGCCATCTCTTGATCACAGCTTCTGACTCTATCAGCAACTGCTCATGAATATTTACATATCTTGAAGTAAGTAAGACAAAAGTTCTATAGAGCTGCCCAAAAGCTTGGCGCAGTGCACCAGCTTATTCACAAGTGCTCAATCTGGGCAAAATCCATAGTCTGTAATCCATAGTCCATGGTGGTCAAGGGTGTAGTCCATCCACGAACTGCCCTTATTTGCCTAAGACATTTAGTGCTTTCTTTCTATTATTCCATTCCCAATCACCCATGCATGTAGCTAAACTTAACCTTCCTAGGGTTAACCACGAGTTGCAGTGGTCGTTGGAGAATTCTGAAACTAATAGCATTAACCACGTTAACCAGTTAACCACGAGAGTTGCAGAGTTGTGGGGTCGTCTATTGTCTACGTCTCCAGTGGAGCAGGTGCAGCTGCAGGAGCAGGAGGTGACCACCCACTTAATTGTTTTGGTGACATGCCCAACCAAATGGAGCCCCGGTCTGTGTCACACAAGGTATTCTTAGTGGACACTCTGAGCCAATTATTGGCATTCCAATATCCAATGCAATTCGCCCAAAGGAGCGAACCATTGTTCTCGCTGAATAGTGTGACATATGGGACCGTCCTTCGGAAGCAATGCAAGAATGCTTGGAGCGCTTTCTGCATGGAAAAGTGCCAGAGAATGTAACCTCAAGGAGGTTAATATATAATCCAAACAACTGGATGTTCAAGTCTATGCCACAGCTTAAATAGTCACCTTGCTGCCCTAACAAGTCAATGAATTCAAAAATAACAGAGCTTTAATATCAACACCAGAATTTCAGTTTACATACCTACTGTCACATCAGAAGCTCATTTCTGACAAGGCATTCTCAGTACAATTAAGCATGAACAATGATCAGAAAACAGAAATCATATCATCAATCACTGGTTCCTCTTACTAGCCTACCTGTATATACCGGGTAGTCTAAAATTCTTAATAAAAGTGCCATTCATGCACTAAGGCTTATATAATAAAACTCAAAAACAGAAAAAAGAAAGAAGCACACACACAAATACTGACTACACATTAGTCACCATAGTATCTAACCGTGCTGACATAAATTAACGTAAAGACCCTCACACGATTTAAAAAATACAAATACACCAACTATAACAACCAAGACAAAGTCATATACTAGGCAATCCTCAAGACTGGAGGAACAGAACAAATGGTGGCAACTACCTCAACAACACAATGCAATAATACAAATAACAACCTATAGTTACAATAAAGTAACTAAAATCATTGCACGGTATAAACACTAACCTAATTAAATGAGAGAAGCTGAAATTCCATTTAAGTGAAAGTTCCTTTTCAATTTCTATTTAATTTTAACAACTGAAAAAGCAGAAAATCACTAATTTTGTTTAAATTTTTAGTGCATTTAGAATGAATCAAAAGTTTAGACTAAACTAAAAGGTTCTGGCTTATACATTCATTCTGTAACCACTTCTGATGGTCTTCACTGGTTAGGGACTTTTATAGGACTACCTGTGATAGTACAAATCCTGATGTACTGGATTCTGTATTATAACTGACAGTGATGGTGGGAAGATCTGATGGTATGGGAAAAAGAGGAAGACCAAAGAGAAGATGGATCGATGATATTCTTGAATGGACTGGACTTGACACCCAAAATGCAATACACATGGCCAAAGAAAGGAAAGGACCATGGACGAGCACTTCTACACCGTTGGCTCCCACGGTCCTTATGGACTATGGAGTGTGATGATGATGATGATGATGATGATGATGATGATGATGATGATGATGAATTTGACTGTAAGTTGCAATGCTGAATACAAGAGCTTTGTAAATTGCTGACAACAAATATGCCATATGAAAGCAGATCTGATTTTTAGCATGACTGATTATGAATCTCTTCTTTTGCATAAATGTTTTCAAAGATGAGGACTTGCTATGGATTAATTTAATCAGACATAGAGGTTCAAAAGGTGACTGAAATTGATTCCAATATTTAGAAAAACCCACATGAAATCAAACTCAAACTAGATGATTACGGTAATTAAAATACCGTATGAACAGCAATTTCAGCAAAGTCAACTACAGCCAACCAGTGTTCAAGAATTCGAATCAAATGAATTTCAACATTTTTGAAAAAAAGAGAATTTTACGAATTTAAGAAAAAACTGAATTTTAAAACACAATTCTGCTCAACACATTGTGCAGGAATAATAAAATTTCTTTAGAAAATGACTGAACTAACTATGAAATGATTCACTTTATAATCAAGCTAGCACAAGGCTTCAACAAACACCTGCTGCACTAGCTTGCCTGTCTGTTACTTAGTTAATTTAGCTACAGTTCCAGGATTCCTAGTTGTTTTCATTGACAGCACTGGTTTCATCCCAAAATTAGCCCAGCCAAGGTTACTGTATCGCTGAATTTTACTGGATTTCAAAATCGGACTCACTGAATTCTTGAACACTGCAGCCAGCAGCAGGCTACAAACACTCCCACGTATACTAACACTCCTAAGCTGACTAAAATGTCCCAACAAAAGTAACCGTTGAAACCTATCTTTTGGTAACTTACTTCTGACAATCAAACTCCAATATTATTGTGTAAAACAAACACAAAAATAAATACTTATCAATAACCGATTTTAAGACAAAAATAAAAATCTCTATATCACAGTCTCAATAGCAACTCCTTAAGATACGCCTTTTCAAATTAAAGACATTGAAAACTTCCTATACTTGGTCACAATCCAGGATTTCCGAAAAGGCTATTGTATGGGTTGAGGCACAACTCATAGGATAACTATGACCCGGAACCAAGCCTTTATGAATATGATGCAGAGCCACTGGTAACAACCCATACCAGCTGCAACTGCTGACTGAAAGCCCAATCGCTTGATACAGTGAAACCCGCTTAATTGCATAGGTGCCGTGCAAGCCTTGCTTATGTGATTAACTGGGCTATGCAAATAGCCGGGACGTCTAATAATTAATTGGACGCACAAAACACTGGTTCGGGTTTTTATGTTGTTATGCAATTATGCGGGTTATGCAGTTAAGCGGTATGCAATTAAGCGGTATAAGATTAAGTGGGATCCACTGTATTGCCTAAGCAGTTACTTAGCTACTTGGCTAAAGACCATCACATCTGAGTGCAACTGTGTAACCGGCTCACTGCTGCATAATAAGAACCAAATTGGGTCTTTCTCTCTTGCTCTCTCTCTCTTGCTCTCTCTCTCTTGCTCTCTCTCTCTCTCTCTCTCTCTCTCTCTCTCTCTCTCTCTCTCTCTCAATTGATCACTTGAAATGAGCCAGCAACCCGGAAAGATGAAAGTAATATAGCTTAGCCTAACAACACACCCTAGAGAAACCAATGGTGTTGTTTATTGATATAAGGAGCTATTTCAATTACCACCCGCATCATTTACACCAAATTATACCAAGTTTAACTTTTTAAAATCTGAAGCCCCTAAAAATGCTCACCAGATATGCACACCATGCAATGAACAGCCAGTTCTTGAGATATTGCACCAACAGATTCGTCTTCAAGAGGTCTCCAAAAACATAGAACTTTACCATACTCGTGGCTCATATCTAGTGGCAACTCTTCCAATAGCCAACTGTGGGCTTGGATTTCAAAGTATTGTCTCTTTGTTCCAGCTGCATGTGCAGACCCTTGTAATCAGCCATTATAGGAACAAAGAGCCTCCCAATCCACCTCCTGTCTGACCTGTTACACAATCCAAACATGACCCCTCCATAAGTTCCACCCTCCAACCGCTGCCAACATCACAAAAAGCATGGAGCAAACAGGTAGCAGGACATCAAACAAAAACAAGTCTGGGTAAACTACAAAGACCCTCTCAATGAGTCAGACTAGCAATACAAGGTGGTGACTAGCCACATGCATTACCAACAATACATTGCAGCATATTTACAGATAAAAGGTAATAAGTTGCATTGAGTGTAGACTAAGGGCTTACCATTTGCTAAACTAGAGGCTTAGCATCTGTGAGCCCCACAAGTGTGAGAAATGAAGAAATTATAGACCCATGTATATAACCCTGCTTTGTCTGCCAACTATCTCCCAGCCCCACAACTCACCACACTATCAACAACATCATATGGTAAGTCCTCTAAAAGCTGGTGTCCAGGAAGTCAGGAACCACTAGACCTCTTCCATCCAAAAGAAAGAGACCAGATGAAGCCACTCTAGATCCTAGGGCCAGTGACAAATACATATAAAGCAGTGGTTCTTGAACTTTGTATGGTTATGTACCCCACCCCGGAAACAAGTATAAGAGAGTGAAGCCTACCATATCTGAGGACAAAAGTCTATGCTTGCAACCAATGTTCCTTCTAATTTTTCTAGAGCGTGCATGGAAAAGTATAGTGCCTGAGCGGCACATTTTCAAACCTGAGCATCTGAATTTTTTCACAGATGTCATCCAAGACAACAACAAAATCGTTGCTATTTGAAACTCAAAATCACTGCGCAGTGGTTGGAAACTGCGGCGTGGCGTTTTCTTGGCATGTGCGTGGCCGCGCAGCTTAGAGCAGTGGTTCTTAACCAGGGGTACTTGTACTCCTTGGGGGTACTTGAGGGACGTTGTGGTGGTACGTAGAATGATCCAGAAATAAAGTCTGTTTAAAGACTTTCACTTCAATGTACTTGGAACTGTAGAAATTTTTGTAACAAATTAGAAATTACAAAAGAAAAATCCCACTTTCGGGCTTGTGCACAATCTGTGATAGAAGTATGTTGCAGTTTATCATTTTTCAATATATTACGGAGCATAAACTTGTGTTCTCATATAAGGTACTGTAGGGTTGTAGGGGGTACTTCACTCTCTTACACTTGTTTCTGGGGTACGTAATCACAAAAAGGTTAAGAACCACTGGCTTAGAGGGAACATAGCCTGCAATATATTGGATAAAATTATAATCCGGAACATACATCTGTCAGATTATACAGCAGGGGTGCACAACCCGTGGCCCGCGGGCCACTGGTGGCCCGTCGGCGATTTTTTGTGGCCCGTGAACGTTTCCAGAATTTCAATGGAAAGTGGTCCCGAAGGCTTTGAAGTGGCCTCGAAGGTTTTCTTGCTTTCATATTAGCGCTACACTTTAAACTTTGTTATTATTATTTATTATTATTGTTGTGCCCTTGCTGTTAAGAAATTCACGAATTTCTGTCAGCTCAACAAAGCATTTTAAAATTCGTCCTCTGCTCTCTCACATCTGTGTAAAATGGTATGTCATGGCAAGAGGCTCCAGTCTCTTCTATAAATAACTTCAATTGACGGCAACTTAGACCCTTAGAACGAATGACTTCTTCTGCAGCGCTAATATGAAAGCAAGAAAGCCTTTGGGCAACGGTAAAGCCTTCGCGAATATTTGGAAGCACTTACTTGTGTGAACAAACATTTTCTGTCATGAAATTGAAGAAAAATGTTCTAAGGTTCAGGTTGAGTGCTCGGTTTTGAAAGTCGCAACAAGTGAACTGCCACAAAATATGAATAAGATTGTTAAAGACGTTCAGTCTCAACAACTCCATTGGGTATAAAAAAAGGCGATTAACCTTTGGATTTTTAATTTTATGAATTAATAATTGAATATGGGCATGGTAATTTTTGATTAACAAGGCCTTAGCCTTCAATGCTACATTTAAATGACAGTACTAATCATATCAATTTCATTTGTTCCTACTGGATTGATTGTATTCATCAGAGATTCTATTAATTCCATTAGTCCTGTCGAATTAAATTTTATCTATAACCATATTAAATATTGCTATTAACGGTTACTGTCAATGTACCACTCCTGCACTAGAAATAGCGCATGTGGCCCGCGCAGTCTTGGGACCGAAAAATGTGGCCCTTCGTCCTTAAAAGGTTGTGCATCCCTGTTATACAGTATACACATGCCAAAAAGTGGGATTTTTCATTCAGAATTTCTAATTCAGTTCAAAAATTGAATTGCTACAGTACCTGTTCAGTGTACAGAGTACGTTTTTATTTTCAAATCGTTTTAAATACCCCCAAAACGTCCTCCAAGTACCACCATTGGGTACGAGTATCTCCCCTCCTCTGTTAACCCGTTGCAGGGGGATTTAATTTTTTCAAGTTGTCCCCAATCGGGGTATTTAATTTGGGGAAAGGCGTTCATGTGAAAATGTGAACATACAAGTTTTAAACTTACTATATTTCAGGCTATATAGAAGCTAGAAAGATGCGGTTTACACCGTTGTTTAGCATTTTTATTGCTCTTTCGAACCATGCGTGCCAAAGAAGAAAATTTTTGGGGGTAGGGTCCACCCTACAGCCCAAAATAAGACCCTCCCCAACATTTTGGTCAAATTTTGTTCCAAGCCCAATAGCAAAACATTTTCCGCAGCAACCCAAAAACTGTGAGCGAGAACATTGTAAAGGGGTGTAATTGGAACAGAATAATGCAAAAACTTTGAAGATTGGACAAAATTTGGAGCAGTTATGCTTTTTCAAACAATATTACTCATTGCTCGAAGAAATGACAATTTTGCGAACAGATTTTCAATCTGAAAAACCGAACAACTCCGTATATTTCAGGCTATATAGAAGTTAGAAAGATGCGGTTTGCACCGTTGTTTAGCATTTTTATTGCTCTTTCGAACCATGCGTGCCAAAAAAGAAAATTTTGGGGGGTAGGGTCCACCCTACAGCCCAAAATAGGACCCTCCTCAACATTTTGGTCAAATTTTGTTCCAAGCCCAATAGCAAAACATTTTCCGCGGTAACCCCCAAACTGTGAGTGAGAACATTGTAAAGGGGTGTAATTGGAACAGAATAATGCAAAAATTTTGAAGATTGGACAAAATTTGGAGCAGTTATGCTTTTTCAAACAATATTACTCATTGCTCGAAGAAATGACAATTTTGCAAACAGATTTTCAATCTGAAAAACCGAACAACTCTGTATATTTCAGGCTATACACTGTATAGAAGCTAGAAAGATGCGGTTTGCACCGTTGTTTAGCATTTTTATTGCTCTTTCGAACCCTGAGTGCCAAAGAAGAAAATTTTTGGGGGTAGGGTCCACCCTACAGCCCAAAATAGGACCCTCCCCAACATTTTGGTCAAATTTTGTTCCAAGCCCAATAGCAAAAAATTTTCCGCGGTAACCCCCAAACTGTGAGCGAGACCATTGTAAAGGGATGTAATTGGAACAGAATAATGCAAAAATTTTGAAGATCGGGCCAAAATTGACAGAGTTATGATTTTTCAAACTCCAGACTTGAGTCTTTTTCGAGGCATTTCAATGCAAAATCAACGGTAAGTTGGACGATCTTCTGCAAGTTTTCTGGCTTATATTATAGTCAACAACAGCGAAGAAAGTGCTGCCATCTATCGAATGGCTAGTAAATAAATCGAATATTCGCTTTTTTGCGGTTTAAAACTTCAATGTCCGGAGTACACACATCCTTATGTGGCGCGCTGTGAGCAACGTTTATAAACGGCTTTACCCGTCTGAATATGATTTTCTGGCGCCGTCTTAAGACGGTGTTGCCCGGGAACGGGTTAAGCACCACTGATCTGCCCCAAGAGATTTGAAAAAACCTTTAAGATTTATCTTGCCGGTTGTTTGCCAATTTGGAAGCATTTGTGTGAACAAACATTTTCTGTAATGAACTTGAACAAAAGTGGCTGAGTGACACGGGGACAGAAAATTGTCCCCATAACCACCAGAAAGCATTTTGGTTTCCCCATCCCCACCCCATCCCCGCATTGTCTGTCACCGTCCTCACCCCATTACCGTGGCCACTGGCCAACTTTGTACCCATTATCCCACCATTACCATTTGTTTCAGAAATGGTCACCTAACTTTTGCCTTTGTTCACTCCAGGGGCGTAGTGTATATTGGTATATATACCCCCAAAATCTGCCTACCTTAAAGCTTTTTATGTGATTTATATGTGGCTATTTGTGATTTAAATGGTTTAAGTGGTTTATGGTTAAGATTTATATCCCCCAATATTTACAACCCCCTCCCCAATCAAATTCCTGGCTACGCTCTGGTTCACTCGTGCTGCACAAAGTCTATGTGTCAGTGACTGAACTTCGCTGAAAGAAGTTTTTTGATTTCACAACACTCTATATTTGTTTTATCCTAATGAGTACTTTACTTTTACTTTTAAACGCACTACGTGCCACGTTCCACACCATAAGACAAAGGACTTCTACTGAATTATAATATTATAATTCTATGCTACCAAGTTCCAATGGCCAGTTTCATCTATGAGTGTTAACTGGTGCCATAGATTGCAATCAAGGGCATAAGTGCTACCACTCTCACAAAATCAAAAATAGAAGTTTGGACAATGATAAACCCAAGAATACTCAAGAAGCTGTAAAAGCAATTTCCTTTTAATAGTACAACACCATTACCACGGTAACACAGCGGAATTTCGTACCCTTACCGTGACTTTGGTAACCGTTACCGCGGTAAATGGTATATATTTATTTAATAATTGTCACAATTACCGTGTTTACCGCAGATTTACCGCGGTAACGGTTACCGTGTCACTCTTTAGTCGAGTGATGATAACCTGGGCTCGATTTTGAAAGAACTTTGCAACAAGTGAATAGCCACCAAAATATGAATAAAATTGTTAAAGACATTCAGTCTCAACATTCCCATTACCTAGAAAGAGGTGACTGGTCTTTGTTTCTTAAATTGTATGAATTAAACATTGAAAATACTCATCCTGTAGTTTTTGATTAACATAACTTTAATTCTACATCTAAATTGCTAATCACTGCAATTTTGACTGTTCCTACTGGATTGATTGTATTCATCAGAAATTCTATTAATTCCATTAGTCCTGTCTAATTAAATTTTACCCATAACCATATCAAATATTGCTATTAATGGTTACTGTCAACGTACCACTTTTGCATTATATAAAACGCATGTGGCTCGTGGAGTCTTGGAACGAAAACATGGCCCTTCATCCTTAAAAGGTTGTGCACCCATGTTCCAATAGAAAGTCAGCAGTTATTTATGTATTTATGTGACAAAAACCAAATACTGTGGCGATGACTTGCTGACTGGTGATATGAAACAAATGGGAAAACCCAAGTTCAAGTCTAAGCATTTAATTAGCATTTAGAGATTTCTAAAGTATTTCATATACAAATAGCATTTAGAGATTTCTAAAGTATTTCATATACAAAAAACTGAATACAGTATTACAGAAAAGAAGCTAGTGCAAAAAATAATTCCACGCTTTATTTGCATTGTTTGCTGCATTCTTTCCTAATCAGTCGTGTGTCCCTCCAGTTTGTTCCTAGTTTTTATTCATTCAAAAGTTTAGGCCACTCCATTTGATCAAATACCTTTCCAATAATCCACAAACCATAATATACACATCTTTTCCATGTTCTATATTTCTCTCACATATATATTACTTTCATCTCAAAGATGGCATCTCTAGTGCCTTTCCCTCTCCAGAATCTAAAATGATCCTCCCCAATGGTTTATAGCCTCTACTTTTGCTTTTGTTTCTTCAGCACCTTAGACAAAAATTATATAGTCCAAATTCATTTCCCAGTCAATTTCCTTTCCATGCCAACAAGATCATTCCACTAATTCTTACTCTATTCTTTCCACACCAGCAAAGCTCTCTCTCTCTATCTCTCTCTCTCTCTCTCTCTCTCTCTCTCTCTCTCTCTCTCTCCCTCCCTCCCCTCGGAATACTGGATGCTACTGGAACAAATCTCAACATGTAGCAAATTATACAATGAATAAATTATAAGCAATGATTCTACAGGAAATACATTCCTTCAACACCAGTTTCCTTCTTTCCCTCCCACAGGAAATGGACAGGAAAGCAATGACAGCCAAAAGAGATAACACACGCACTCACACGCACGCACACACACACACACACACACACACCATAACAACAATCATAAACAAAGACAACTGCATGGTCATAGAGGCTGTGTCAAATGATTCATCAATGCGCCAATCAATTTCATTTGACTCTTCAAAATATAAAACAAATTTACTATGAAATCATTTCTGGTTATGAATCTCATATATTCCCTAAATGAAAAAGTTATACAAACAGGATCATGATAATATGATTTAAAACTTCTTTAAACGTGTGTTCTAGGTTTATTTATAGGCACGTCCATCAGAAGACCATGGGCGTCTGCATAGAGAAATATACTTCTTTAAATTACAAATCTCTTTTGTAAATACCCAACCATTACTGGGACAACTCTCTTATTAGTGTCACTCTCGGTTAATATCATACAAATGACATAATCTCATGAAGGTTACCTGATAACGTAAACCTAATGTCTGAAAGTAACCTTATGCTGCTTCACTCTAGTCATTTTCATTAGTAATTCAAAACTAACAAATAACAACATATAACTTGCACCTCACCCATCTACTTTTAGCACACAATAGTAATGATAATAGCAATAATAACAGCAATAATAATAGGATAATAGTGAAAATAATGATAGCGATAATCATGATGATGATGTGTCTGCATATAGGAAAAATGTATATAATTAACAATCGAGAAACAGCAATTCAACTAAACTCAAACAACAGAGGCAGTAACAAAATGATAGTTAGAAGAATTGCTGCCATCAGTTGAAGCTTTGCCCAATAGGTAAAGTGTATCAATTGACCCAGTATAACTTCTGGGGCATATTCCCAAAAACACAGCAACACAAGACTGCCATTAGCAATGCGGACTCGTTAATATATAACAGCACATGAAATTCACCATTACTAGACAGTAGAAACAACACAATTCACATATCAAAATAGACATTCTCTATAAATACCCTGCAATAATTGCCATAAACAGTCAAATGACTGAATCCAGAAAAAAGTAAATAGAAATAATGTTTGCTATTTTTATAATTATTTCCGTTAATCTGATAACTGTGTAAGTGTTCAAAAATTTCACATGCTCAGAAGCTGAATGCATGCTCATAATCTACACACAAGATGCAATCACTCAGATTAACTACAGCTAATGTACTAGAGGACACACCCTCCTGTTTACTCATCTTTAGCAAAAACACATAAACAGTGTCCAACATATACACAGCCAATATAAACACAGTATATATATATATATATATATATATATATATATATATTAGGTGGTCCTCAAATGTACACAAAATTTTAAAAGTAGATTTTATTGAAGTGCTTTTTGTTTAAACTGTTCATTTTCTAATAAAAATCATTGCTACCAAGTTTGGCATTCATAGGCCCTTATTAACCACTGTCACACGTACATTGAAAATTACAAACAGGATCATTCCATGACAATGCAGCCAGTATTTAGACAATTGTTCACCATACCATCTCAGATCTGCAAGACATTTGCAGGGCTTGAAGTACAGCTCAAGTTGAGTAAATCTTGAAATGTTCAGCTAGTTTTGTCAAAAACTCTCAGAGATATGATATTTTGAAGATACGAGGTTAATCACGAGTCAACGCTACGTGTTATGTTTTACGATTTTTGAAGTTTAATATCTTGAGAAAAACAGCAGATATCAGGCTGAAATTTGGAGTGTGCATACACTTTTCCCAGCTGAGTTGACTGGTGTATTAATCTTTATCATAGGTGCTACACAGCATGCTCTAAAAATGTCAAACATCCCATAGCAGCCAGTTTTCACCGATATTTGACCCTTTATTACCATGAATCAGCAAAACGTTAGACTATGTTTGTTGTGTCTTTATGTTATTACATATATGTACTCATCAACTAAGCAAAGGTCGGCTGTAATCAAAGCATGGTTGTGCGCATTTTACTGAAGCACAAGGATACCAAAAGTACGACAGATCGACCCCGTTGCGGTCGGCCCAGGAAGTCAGCCACCAGAGGCAATAGAGTCCTGATCAGAACATCTCCCGATAACCGGAAGCTAACGTTTCCTGAACTTCTTCTGAGAGAAAACTATATAATTCATTAGTAAGGCCTTGTCTAGAATACTGTGTTGTGTCAGTCATGAGAAAAAGTTTTCTTCAGTGATGAAAGCACGTTTTGCAGTCTATGCAACCATGGCAAGATTTTTATAAGAAGGTTTCCACATGAAGAATAGAAGCCGGAGTGCCTAAACATGTAAATGTTAACGAAAGTTATGGTGTGTGGATGCATGGCAGCCAGTGGGGTTGGGAGACTTCATATTGTTGACTGGATGGTGAATGCAGATAAATACATTGACATTCTAGAGATATTCTAGAGAAATGTATGCTGCCATCAGCTAAACAGCTGTTTCCTAGCAAGTATTTGTTTCAGGATTGCAATGCACCCTGTCTCAGAGCGAAAACTGTTGCTTGTAGGAAGAAGAATCATGGAGTTCAGTCCATTGATTTGCCGGCTCAGTCACCTGATCTTGACACTATTGAGAACTTGTAATAGTAGTGTACATACTGCACAATGTACAGTAGTAGTGTCAGCCGAGATTACCAAGAATCAGCCGTAGAAAAGGCGCGAGCTGATTGAGTCTCTAATTGCAGCCTGGAATCACATCATAACACATGAGCACCTTGTCAAATTGGTCCATTCCATGCCACACAGATGTCATTTAGTCAGAAAGAACAAGGGTTGGCCCATAAAGTACTAATGACAACAATAAATAAAACGGCCCTTTCAAGGCTACATTATAAAATTCAAAAGCAATTATTGCGCTAAAGTAGTTAGAACGCGCACCATATCATGCGAACTCCCGCGAGTGACCATTTTAGTAAAGATTCGAGAAATCACACAGTGGCCATATTTCCTCATAAAAGTCTGGGAAAAGTGCATAATCAAGTGACATCACATACAGAAATGAAGGCAGATTTAAAATTGATACAAAACAATATATAATAACCACCAATTCTACAAGAAAATCTGATAATAATATCAAAAATTTATTAAAATACTTGGTTTCGCAGCCGATTCAAGACTTTTCACACACTGTAAATATAGGGTCGTGTGACAGTACTAAATATGTTTAGATTCGATTGGAATTTTTCCCAATTTGTTTTTATCCCAAATGGAACAGGAAAATGCAAAAGCACTTTGAAAAAGTATAACTTTGCTTTTGAGGACCACACTAATATATATATATATATATATATATATATAATATATATATATATATATATATATATACATACACACACACACAAAAAACATTGCACTGTTCAAACAAGTAAGAATATAGACCTTGAATATATTTTAGAATGGATGTCCTTGCTAATGTTGACACTTGCTTCCACTTATACATGTTGCAGCCTAAGAGTACACTGTACAATTCAAATGATAAAAGTTCTCTTGGCAAGGGCATCGCCAAGCATCACTGTCAGTCTGTCTAATTCAGTGCTAACAAGTTTTAGCATTTCCTTTGATCTTGTTCTGCCAATGGCAAAGCAATGCCACTTCAAAGACCTGTGGTAGAGAGAATGAAATATGAAAGGGCCCCAATGAAGCAAACATCAAAACAAAGACAGCAAAGTGGAAAGCACTGATAAGGCCACATGGGCTTCAAAATACTAGCACTTGAGATTGAAGACAACTTAGGAAAACAAAGCTTATAATATGAAATGGCGGAGATATACACAAAGAATTACGGTAATTGGACAATTTAGAAAGAAAATGCAACAAAGAAAGCTGGAAAAAATATGTTCTAACATTACGTGAAAACGAAACAAAAGCTATTTGTAAAAATGCAATCAAAATGAGGAAGCAGTTCGGGGAAAATGGAAATGAGTGTAGCTAACCAACTTAGTGGGTTAACAAAAAATACACATATCAAGGATGTTCGTCTAGATAAAAATGCATTTACCTCATAAACATTCACTGGGAATGTAGGTTGCACAGTATTTTTATTTGTTTCTCGGGAAAATTTGCCTCTATTCAGCCTAATGAAGAATCCTCAATGATCCTTAAATACTGCTATCATTGGAAGAACTTTTTTAAGATCAATTTCAATCTTATCAGAAATGGCTGTTTTGTGACAGTTATGACTGATGATGATAACAATGATGATGATAATGATGAAGACGAAGATGACATATAGAAATTTGGCCCAAAACCTGTCACTTCAAAATCTCAAATCACAATTACAATCACAGCTCTCAAATATTATAGGGCACTAAGTGTTCAATCCCATCTGAGAGTTATTGAAATGGCCAAATTTGGTATGGTTTCCCACCTAAATAAACAGAGGGCACAGCAAAGGTCTTATGGTCAAGCTGTAAAATTATACTATTTGTGCCCTAATGTGCCCTAATGTGTAAAAGTCTGTATGCTGAAGCAAGGATATCTTAATAACAACAGGGGTCCATGGCTGAAGCCAAGTCCAATATTGGACAAGGAAAATGTACTTCATGACATGACCCTACACTAGTGCAACTGGATAACAGTCAACAGCAGACTACAATAGACAGATACCTTAGCCACTTCAGAACATCACACTGAGTTTATAATTACTTGGTCCAATATAGCAGCACAGATGTACTGAACAGCTCCTACAATAACACAGCTATAAGGTTAGACCTACTTCTAGAAGCCATGCTATAGTCAATCTTATTAAATCAAAAGAAAATAATTAATTTGGGTTTAAATGTGTTACTGCATAGACTAAGTAGTAGTATCAATACAATGATACTACTAGCAGTATCATTATAATGATACTGCTACTACTATTAATTCTACTACTATTTATTATTATTATTATTATTATTATTAGTAGTAGTAGTAGTATTAGTATTAGTAGTAGTAGTAGTAGTAGTAGCAGCAGCAGCAGCAGCAGTAGTAGTAATTATTAGTAGTAATAATTATTATTAGTAGTAGTAGTAGTAATTATTAGTAGTAGTAACCCGCTGTCTTAACACTAAACTATTTACTAGGATATCTTTCAATCCAGAACCTCTTAAATTAAGATTTGGTTTCTGGAGAAAATGCTAGTAGTAATGTGACACACTTCAGTTAATGGTCACTGAATCTCTGAGCAAATGATTATGCCAGAATGAACACTGATAACGAGGCTAAAATGTTACCACACACAACAGCCGGTGTAATCCATAGACCACCAAAGCTTAAGATGCAATTGAAAACCACCATCATTTGCTAATTTGATGCTGTTCACTAATTGGCACTGCAGACTGCCTCAACCACTTTTAACTGTCTTCCACATTTCAATGATCAAAATGCAGGTGGTTCTGAACTTTATTAAGTACATCCTTATTCACTGTTCAATTTAGTGCATATGCAACTATTGCAATTAAACATGAGGATTTTAGACTTAATACATTTGTCTTCAAATCAGTTTCTGCAGCCTTTGAATCTATAATTTATAATTTGTTACATTGAAATGATTCTATTCCCAATCCCTTCTGCCCTGCTAGCCTTAATAAAACATGCTGAAAACAGCACATTTTCAAATTGAAAGACAAAAACAGTACATATAACTATCTTTGTGAAGAAGTCGACACATAACCTTCAACCTTTTGATAGCATAAATGACATAAACCTAACAGTAACAGTGTCTTGCTAGGCCTACCGGAAAACAAGCTAAATTGACTTCAGTCCCTACTGAATCTGGCTGCACGAGTGGTCTTCAGTTGTCGCTGGAATGACCACATCACGCCACTGCTGAGAGATCGCCTCCACTGGTTACGCGTTCAACAGCGTATTGTTTACAAGCGTTGTTGGCTCACTTTCTGAGCCCTTTATGACCCACACTGTCCAGAATATCTGAGTGCGCAGGTGCAGCGAACAACGTCAAATGAATCGAGAATGAAGCTTCAGTCGAGTTGGAGTCCTACTGCTTGTCCCTCTTCCGTCAAAGACCTCCAAGTTTGGAGAAAGGTCATTCTCCAAAGGGAATACGTTACTGTGGAACTCGTTACCTGACGTTGTGTCGGAAGCTGTCTCTGCGGAATCCTTTCTTAGGAACTTAAAAACACACCTATTTAATATAGGATTTTACTGATAGAATTATGTCAAAGCGCTTTTGTCGTAGGCCTTAGCCTTGTTTACTGCGCTGGAGAAATTGTCTAGAAATAATAATAATAATAATAATAATAATAATAATAAACCTATGGGGCACTTGTGCAGAAGTTAGCCACACTTTATATTCAACTATAGGATACTATATACCACCAGTAACAATACCCACTACATTTAAAATCCAGCAAACATGGAGAAATTGGAGAAAATCGAATTTTTAGTTCCCAAATATTAGTTAACCCGTTCCCGGGCAACACCATCTTAAGACGGCGCCAGAAAATCATATTCAGACGGGTAAAGCCGTTTATAAACGTTGCTCACGGCACGCCACATAAGAATGTGTGTACTCCGGACATTGAAGTTTTAAACCGCAAAAAAGCGAATATTCGATTTATTTACTAGCCATTCGATAGATGGCAGCACTTTCTTCGCTGTTGTTGACTATAATATAAGCCAGAAAACTTGCAGAAGATCGTCCAACTTACCGTTGATTTTGCATTGAAATGCCTCGAAAAAGACTCAAGTCTGGAGTTTGAAAAATCATAACTCTGCCAATTTTGGCCCGATCTTCAAAATGTTTGCACCATTCTGTTCCAATTACACTGCTCTAAAACTTTCGCGCTCACAGTGGGGGGTCACCGCTGAAAATTTTTTGCTATTGCGCTTTGAAATTTTTTGGGGGGAGGGTTCCGATTTTCGGCTGTAGAGTGGACCTACCCCCAAAATTTTCTTTTTTGGCAAGCATGGTTCGAAAGAGCAATAAAAATGCTAAACAACGGTGCAAACCGCATCTTTCTAGCTTCTATACAGCCTGAAATATACGGAGTTGTTCGGTGTTTCAGATTGAAAATCTGTTCGCAAAATTGTCATTTCTTCGAGCAATAAGTAATATTGTTTGAAAAAGCATAGCTGCTCCAAATTTTGTCCAATCTCCAAAATTTTGCATTATTCTGTTCCAATTACACCCCTTTACAATGTTCTCGCTCACAGTTTGGGGGTTACCGCGGAAAATGTTTTGCTATTGGGCTTGGAACAAAATTTGACCAAAATGTTGGGGAGGGTCCTATTTTGGGCTGTAGGGTGGACCCTACCCCCCAAAATTTTCTTCTTTGGCACGCATGGTTCGAAAGAGCAATAAAAATGCTAAACAACGGTGCAAACCGCATCTTTATAGCTTCTATATAGCCTGAAAAATAGTAAGTTTAAAACTTGTATGTTCACATTTTCACATGAACGCCTTTCCCCAAATTAAATACCCCGATTGGGGACGACTTGAAAAAATTAAATCCCCCTGCAACGGGTTAAGTCAGACATGAAAACAGAGAGATACGTTAGGGTTAGGCTAACCCTAACACTGCAAGATACATTTCTTACTTTTGACTTTTTTCATTACTTTCTTAATTACTTACACTTCAACTGTCGAATTCATGTCTCTATGTACGCGTAAGTCTATGGTTCCATTTCTGACTTACTAATATTTGGGAGGAAAAATTGGATTTTTTACAATTTCTCCATGTTTGCTGGAATTTAAATGTGGTGGGTATTGTTACTGGTGGTATATAGTGTCATATAGTTGAATATAAAGTGCGGCTAACTTCTGCACAAGTGCCAAACCTAATTGCTTCATCTACTTTCCATCATTCCAATCTTGACCAAATCTGACAAAATCAGGTCTCCAAGTATTCATTCAACTCAAGAATACTACTCCAGCAGAAACTGATAATGCAACATCTGTTCTCTTAAAAAGAAATATAAAATTCATCTAATAAAAAATTACTTACAGTCAATTAATAATTGTTTCTGTTGTGGGATCTTCCAGCTCCAGACTTAAAACACATTTCTTCCAGTTGGCTTTTCATCCATAGACTGTCTCAGTGTTTCACACTGACTTTCAGTCTGACTCATTCTTTCCCAGATGAAAATGAATGAAGGTCTGGCGCCAAGAAACACCAAGTTTCTACAGCAGTCAAGATTTTAAAAGCCTCATGATCGGCAGCCAGCCGGTTCCCATACTACTCCACTGTCTGGCCACCTAAGTCCAAGTGCATCTCCCTACGGCAGGGCCAGGGCAGCAGGGCGTGATAACCTGTCTGATAACTCATGCACAGCATTGATGCATGGTTTTTAACTCAGTGACCTCCAACTGAACAGTTTATAAAAGATAAGGACTAATAAAAGCATATTGAAGCAGGATTTCAGCTGAAAAATATCTGAAAAAAATTGACACAGCAAAATAGTTGTTGGGAGGTGATACTAATGTTCCAGATCCAGAAATAACTCAGGAACCACAGAAAAAGTCATTGGGGCTGTATAACCACCCATAGGTCACAAGTTGCACCTCCTCATATATAAAGCTTAGGCTGAGACTCTAGCCAAAGTCTCAGCTATGAGAACATTTCTAGCATATAATTATGACAAGAGATATGCCTTAGAGAAGATTTTCATAGATGTAAAAAAGGTATCATCAGAAAACATGAAAGAAAAAAGAGTGCAAAGCTCTTTAAGTCTTTGCGGATGATTGATATAAACTAAAGAAACTTGAAAAGAAATCCAATGTGAACAAAGAGTGTCTATGCTGCAAAGTTCAACACTTATAAAAAAACCAGACAAAAGCAAACAACAAACTGAATGCTGAAAATAAATCAACTTGAACTGACAAAATGCATCATAAACACCATAATTCACACAACAGTGTTAATATAGGGACTGATGGAAAAATCAGATGATCAAAAGAGTATTGTTGTTTTTGGTCCAATCATCCAATGCCATTGACATAAGTTAAATATTAACTTACATTCAATGTCAGATTTCACTTGCTTGTCCTGAACTCCATTCTTTGGTTTGTCTTTGTCTTTCTTGTTTTTTCCTTTTCCATTTCCATGCTCTTTCCCAAATGAACCCAGTCTAACAACAAAAATGAAAGGCAAATGAACCTTACTATAATTATCTAAACTAAATCACACACAAATTATAGTAAAGACAAGCTAACGAATCCAGTATGCCTCACCACTATTCATGTGAAAAGCACTGAACACCAATTAAAGAGTAGGGCTAATAATCACTACTCCCATTCATGCTAATAGTGACAAATGACAATAGCTGAAAAATGGTCATCCATAAACTTAAAAATTAGTAGAATTTAATTTAAAATCTGGCAAAACAAGCACAATTTAATGCACAAAAGACGTAAAGCCCCAAAATATGAAAATCTGTATAAAAAAACATTTGGAAAAACAGAAACAGCACAGAATGCAACAAGTACAATCTTTTTTAAATAACAAAGAGAAAACTAATCTAAAACCAAGCCACAACATCAATGCCGGCACTACTGCGGATGACACAATGTTTTTGTTGAAGCACAAGAATGAAATAGCACTTATCTACAAATTATTGAGGTCCAGCATAATATATCTAACCAGTTGGAAATTGAAATGCAAGTCAAGTCACAATCAAACCGTATGTATATAGATATAATTGCACTCTATTATATGAAACCAGGATTGTCAGATATCTGGTTTTGAACCGGACTGTCCAGTTTTATGGCTACTTGTCCTGTGAAAATAATTGAGGCAAAACCGGACATGCATGTGTCCAGTTTTTTTCTTGCAAACTACCAAACTACAGCAAGCAAGTCACTCAGACTCACTCCCAGCCTAGTATAGTGGTTTGAAGAAGCAGTGATGCAGACTAGAACTATTCAAATTCTGAAGCATTGGTTTTTACTTTAAATTTTAATTTTCAATACAGTCACTACTGTGTTGGATAAATTTGGTTGGAATTTATGTTTGGCTTACCTACAGTTAAAGAGACAGCAAAAACAACTTTAAAGTTAGATCATGATAGTTTAAAAGTCATTATAATCAGAGATGGGTAATTAATCAATTAGGAAGTAATTGATTAGCTAATCGATTAGATGACCAGCTAATTCTAATTGTAATCAATTGGCAAATTTTATCAGCTAATCGTAATTCTAATCAATTAGAATTTACTTGCTAATTCTAATTATTTTTTAATTACATGACAATTAGCCATCCGAGGCAGCCTGAAAATAATGTTGAAACGCATGCTCATAGTATAACGCTGAGATGATCATGGTAGCATTAGCAAGGAAAAACTTACAGCTGATAGATTAAGTGTTTTGTGTGATTGCTGTTGACAACTGGAAATGCCAGCCATTTCCAACCATTTGCAGCTGCATGCAATTACTGCAGATATTAAATTAGTATTTTAAAACTGTTTTGCGTGGTGTGTCAACTGTATCGCGAACATCGACAATCTAATTGTAATTCTAATTGATTAGACAGCAGCTAATGCTAATTCTAATTAATTGAACAAAGTGTAGAACTAATTCTAATGCTAATCAATTAGGTGCTAGAAGCAACTAATTCTAATTCTAATTGATTAGATTTTTGTCTAATTGTGCCCATCTCAGATTATAATACATCTAACATAAACAAAATTTAAATTTAATAATATTATGATCTTGTATTGATGCTTTTGTAATTTAGCCAAATTTAAGGACAGACAAACATCAAAAACCTATTCTCTTCTAACTTCAGTGCATGCATTTACAATCGTCCATGTCAAGAGTAGAATATTTAACAAGATTCTGAGATTGTTTAATTTACAATACATGTCACATGTCCATGGTCCTCTTGTTATTTTTTGTCACCTATATGGGTGTCGGGTTTTTGGAAACAGTGATATGGCAACCCTAGATGAAACACATAGGTAGGTATTACAACAATATTGCAGTTAGTTGTTGTTATAAATTCTATGATGAAAAGTAAAAGTACTTTCTACCCAAAATAACCCAACATAAAAGAATTCATTGAAACTATGACCTCTGTATTCCAAGTAAAATAGCATTGCTGTTCAGTAAGACATCCATATTCTAAATCATAGCAGACCAGATCTTTCACTCGGGACCATAAAGTCCAGGTGTCATAAACAGCAGGGATTGTGTCATGGAGATACACAAAATTCTCATTCAAACAACTCCGTCAAAAACCAATCATCTAACCATCAAATACCGATGAGTCATCGATAATAAACCATTGTAATCATTACAATGGGGGATAGGAAATAACATCGAACTCCTGAGGAACACTAGAGATCGAGAAAAGTGGAAGTCCATGGCCGCCGACGCAGCAATGCGTGGCACCTGAAAGAAGAAGAATCATTACAAATAAAACCTCTGCTTAACTATTCAAAGTTTACCTGAGTCACACAATACACAGTTCCACTGAATCCTAATCAACACCACACAATACTTTTCCAAAAAGTAAACCAGACCAGGGATGTAGCTAGGCATGGGCAGGATTTTAGGTTTGAGGAGGCTGAAGCCCAAGATTCACCCCCCTTTCTTCCTTTTGAACCCGCAACACCATTTGGGCTTGAATTCATTTGGGGGGCTAGCTTCAGGTTTGGGGGGGCTTGAGCCCCCAAGCCCATTCCTAGCTACGTCCCTGAACAAGATCATCTAAACCAAGACCAGTTTCAGGAAAACTTTTATAATCATCTCAACTCTATGACAAAAATGCAGGCGAAATGCAGGCATATGCTTAAATCCTTGTGGTAAAACCATTTACCTAGATCAAAGAAGACAAATAATTTACATTAAATTCACCTCAAACCTTCAAATTATTTTCAAAATAAGTTGGAACAGCATGCCAATAGCAAAATTAGGAAGGAATAAACATAGATCTACACTATTCTGCAGACCGGCAGTCCCCAATGCACGTGGCCACTACTTTAAGATTCTAGATTCAGAATCTATGGCTCTGCATGTGCATGTGATCAACTTGACATGTTGATACTAATACAAATAAAAGCAACAAGCAAAGTAACTATACAAATTCAGTTACAGTTACTCATAAAAGTATCTTAGTTAGAGTTACATTTACTGCACACTGCAACTACTGTAAGTTACAGCAGGGCCTATTTTAACGTGCAGTGATACACAAAACGTGCAGTGATAAAATGAAAATGTGCAGTGGTAAAATGCAATTTCCTGTGCTTTGTGCAGTGATAAATTTTTCAGACGACCTTTTTTGCTTGTTTTTTTGCACGGATGTCCACAAGTTTTCTTGCGGACTGGCAGTCCCAATGCAAGTGGCCAGTACTTTAAGATTTGATCTTAAAGATCTCTTAGATCTCTTTGATCTAGCTAACAGGGTCTGTTTTAAGAAAAAATTTATCACTGCACTAAACTCGTGCAGTGATAAATTTTTCTTAAAACAGACCTTGAGTTACAGTAACCCAACCCTGCACAAAACATACCAAAGCAGATCCTGAGTAATGGTTAATTGAATGAAAGAGTTAGTTAAGAAGCAAATGAATTGCAAAGTCAGTGATATGATTTTGTTTTGAATGTGTTCAGTTATTTTCAGACAGTGTACCAATTTTAGTATCAAATGAAATTCCACATAAACCAGATGTTTTGGCTGTGTCAATGTGTTCAGTGAATGGCCCAATGCATTTAGGATAGTGTCCAGGCTGGAAAAAGCTATACAAAGACTTTATTTACCAGAAATTGCAATATAGATGTGAGAAGGTTGCTGCAACAATCTGTAGCTGTGTTTTTGAAGCAGCCTATTTGAATATGAAAAGTGTGATTGTTGGGCTCTTTCTAGGCAGTTTCCAAATTACTTCAATACACATAATATTATGAATAACAACTGCACCATGGTTTGCTGAAATGCTCCAGAAAGTGGTCTTGCAGAGACAGTCCTAACCATATTACCTGTAGTCAAGTAGGCTACTTTGCATAGAGCTGTATTTATCAAGCATTGGATTGTTTCTGAAGGGGTTGTGGTGAGATTACATGTGGTAATGCCTTTGCAAACTGAATAAATGTGACTTTACTAAGACAACAGAATAAGTATGTATCAAGAGGTGGATGATGCATTTGGCAAACATTCAAGATGTGGAAATAAGAATGCACACACACACACACACACACACACACACACATATATATATATATATACTGGTATATTTATCTATTTATTCAAATTATGAAAAACTCTAGAAGCATTGATGGACTGTGTTGCTTCAAAGTTTGCTTTGCAACACCTTGTTGTTACATACCAAATAATATCAGGTTGCAGAGGTCTTGGAATTTGGAGAATGACACCTAGCAAAGCAATCAAATTAAGTGCCACTTGGCTTGAAAAACTCTAGAAGCATTGATAGACAGTATTGCTTCAAAGTTTGCAACACTTTGTTGTTACATACCAGGTAATATCAGGCTGCAGAGGTCTTGGAATTTGGGAAATGACACCTAGCAAAGCAATCAAATTAAGTGCTACTTGGCTGAATAGAACACAATTCAAGGCTCAGCAACAGTACCATAGTACACAGATGCACAGACAACTCCTTGAAAGCAGTCCAGGTAAGGTGAAGAAAGCTAAGATACCTGGACAATTGGAAATGGAATTCAAGTCACCCTCAAGAGTGTAGTTTTCTAAACCACAACCATGTTCTGACACAATAACAGTCATTCAGGAATAACTAACAATGACCCATGATCCATAAGGAGGCGGGGTACGGACATTCTCCCCCCTGGACATTATCCCCCCGGACATATCCCCCAACAAAGAAGTAATGAACAATGTAAATCAATATCATAGATCTTAATTTTAAAAAGGTACTTATCAGTTATCTGATGCCATGGCTGCCGTCAATATCGTTTAGGGTTAGTGTTTCATGTCTGGTTTATGGTGTGGGTAATGATTGTAGAGGGATAAAAAGATTGACCTTCATCGAAGGTCTGCTAAGCGACACGAAAGACAATATATCAGAAGCGGAACTGTTACAAGCGACATATGACAGGGTGTTGTGGAAGTCCATGGTCGCCAACGTAGTAATACAGGGCACCTAAAGAAGAGAAGAATGATTGTAGTCAAAGCCCATAGAGAAAACAAAGGGGGAATATGTCCGGCAGTGTCATTTCAAAGGGTGTACTGGGAGGAGGGGGTAATGTCCGGGGGGGATTATGTCCAGGGGAGAATGTTCTACACTCAAGGAGGCAAGGCTTAGGTATATGCATACTGCTGTATTTTCAGGCATAGAAACTGCACCTAATACAAATTCCTACAATCCAAACACAGTCCTTATGACAACACATCCATAATGAAGTAGAGAGTGGAGATGAACACCAAACTGGGTATGCATCTCAAAACTTGCAGAGGCAGTTGAACAAAAATAAATTGACCACCAACAGAAACACAAAGTCACACATGTATGCATGCCCACCTATATCAACAGCACATAAGAATTTGGTAGATTTAAACATGCCACATTAAAGCTTGCAGAGAGTTAAACTATGCCACAAATGAACCTGCAGATTTCAAATCTCAATAAACATCAAAACCACAGAACCAAATATTTATCTCGAGATCAAAGCAGGCAGGTCTGGTAGAAATTCCACAAAGAGATACAAAAACAATATTAGAAAACATAAGAAGTATGACATATATATATATATATATATATATATATATATATATATATAAAAGGAACGAATGGAAAAATTACTAAAATGACAATCTAAAAGAGTGGCAAATTGCACATCTTAGGCATTAAAGGTGTCATATCACATAGAACTTAAAAATTTGGTTTTCTGCAGCTCTATATTCTGGGCAAATCTTTTCAGCAGTCAGATGACCAATTTTTAGTGGTGGACTTGTATGTATATCTGTACAACGGGTATCCTTGCATCCACACAGATTCCTAGTAATTTTGCTTCCAATATAAAGACAAATTTATGATCAGCAAGCACACTGTCACATCAAACATGCACAAAACCTCGAGAAACAATAAGGGTTGTGGTTCTCAAGACGTCTCAAGACTCAGTTTCAAAATTTCGGTCTCGGGTTGTCCAAGTCTTAGCCTTGTTCTGGGGTCTTGAACCTCAAAGTTTGGGTCTTGGTTTGGGCATTGAGCAGTTAAGTCTTAACAACAAGTCTGGGAACAATATGATAAAGTGTTAATATGACATCATCAAAAACAGATCACTGAATCATGTAACTCTTAAAACACCCACTACTCATTGCAAGCATGAACATACCAACATATCTACAGCAATAATATAAAAAATGTTAATAATAATAACAACAACAACAACAATAAAAGAACAGCTGATTGAAACTATGAGACACCCTTTCACTATGGTCTTTGCTACAACACAGCTGAGTCACAGACAGCATTCAAAGAGTATATATCAACCTAAGAAAACCATTGCAATCTGTCTTTATACAAAATGAGTGACAATGCTTTAAGCAAATGACTCAAATAATTTCTTAGCAAAGTTCTGTCATAGGCTTTGCCTAGTGGGAGATTGCATGTCACTTTAGTCACTTCAGTCAGTCACTAACAGGTGGGAAACTATTTCAAATTTGCCTAAAGTTGTTTTGGATTTTATAAATTCCATTAACATCAAAAGGCATCAGAGAGCAATTTAGAAAATGCAGTCTCCACATCAAAGACATCTTGGTACCTAGCTCCCTATGGCACTAAATATCACAGTAGATGATTTTATATCAACAAACAAGTTCCATTTTCAAACAAAGCAATTGGTCCTGTTTTCTGCTTATACACAGCAAATCGGTATTATTATAATGTTTACACTCTACAGCCATCTATCAAAGGCAGATTGAAGCAACAGTATCATTCATTTTGTGCATACCACAAACGTGGGACATGGGGCATATCCACCAACAAATAAGTTCAAACCTTTGGTTTTACCAATGCCATACACGTCATTCAGTCAAACAAAAATACTGTAGGGCTAAAGGCAGTAAGAACTGAATAGGCAAGGGAGTGCCGGTAACTCATTCAGCAATCAAAGATAGAGAACTCAAACCTATTAAATACTTTCAAATCCATATTCACTTCAATACAGGTATAATAAAGTAAAGTGTAAGATTAAGATGACTACTGAATTATAAGCCCCACCCCATATTATGTCCAAAAAACTACTCCAGATAGCTCAAATAAATTCACACACAATACTAAAAATCTGTAATCTAAAAGCAGTCTATATTCAAGAACGGCAAAGGAACTGGAAATATCATCCTCCAGTTACGAATAATGTTCAAAGATACCTAGAACTCTATCAAAGGGGAAAGAAAATACTCCTGTGCTTCATTAACTACAAGAAAACATTTGACAGAGCAATTCATAAAAATCAAAAGAGAAGCTGCAATGGACAGAAATAGGAAAAAATTATGATTCATTAGTAATGTGTGCAGCAATAAATTATTAGTTTGTGGCAATAATAAGAGATGATGATTCATCAAAACCAACAGTCCAAATCAGTATAACAATTAGCTTTAAAATGATCTGGACTTACTTGATAAGACTTTTCCTTATGCTATCAACTCGCTTTGATCTGTTCTTGGTTCGCAATATCACCACTGGAGGTTCTTTAAATGAGTCGCCAGATGAGGCCAACTCCTTTGTAGGTAAATTAGTTACACTTTGTGATACATCAGAGTCTTGACAGTAAGGAGGCTTTAGAACATTAGATGCACACCAAACAGTGCGCTCAGTACCAACAAAATCATCTCCGGATCTCTTTAATTCATTGATCTGGTGTGTCTTGTCCTCAGATGAAGAAACATCATGCAAATGAGCAATTTCCAAAGAATGCTTTAGATCTCTATCATCTACACTACCTACCAGAGTATCTTGCTCAAAATGCTGCAGTTCTCTGCTTGGAGCATCGACATTTAACTCCACAAAACTAATTTGATTCAGAGTAGCAGGAATCTCTGATTGTTCGCATTGCGTGTTGTCGACAGAGAACATCTCTTCAGTCAAAATATTCCTTAAAACTGGATTAGCAAAGCCATGGAGGTGATCATCAAATCTGCATCCATCAAACTTCTCTATTTCAGCATCATCCAAACTCAACGAGACACTTTTTGTATTCCTCACATCCTCCTTTGCTTCCTCATCATCTTCATACATACAATTTTCTAAACAATGAACATCGTCAACTTCTTCACAAAAGCTGAAACGATCAGTTGCACTTGCAAGAACTTCAACCTGAAAATCTGTTACTGTGCAACCATCTACCACATCATCAGAAATACAGATGCAATCAGTGATGCCGTTGACTGATTTTTCTTGGTGCATTTCAAATGCATCCTCATAATGCTCATCTTCATCTAGTTCATCAAAATGATCCCCATTCCTGCCTTCAGTTGCATCGTCTCCATTGCCACTTTCCTCCGAGCAACTGTCACTGTTTTCCGCTACCATTTCCAAGTCGATTACCGGTACTCCACCATGGCAAGGAATGAGCTGCACAAACAAACCCTTCTTGGTGTCTGCTAGGTCAGGGTGTCGTTCAATTGGCTCAATGTAGTTATCAGAGACTGCGGCTTTGGGGGGATCGCTGGTACTGCTGACCTCAGAAGCATCATATCCCTCAACTTGATGCATATCAATGCAATTTTTTGATGAAACATTATCCAGGCATAATTCCATGTTTCAGGCAATGCAAGAGAATGCTTAGTAAATCAGTATTTCTGGAGAGAATGCAGATCTAAGAACTATCAATAAAGAATAATGAAGACTTGTGCAATCCCCAGCAAAACAACTTGTGACGTGGTGTTGTGTCTTGACTGCAAAACATCACAGAATGCAATTAATCCAAGCCATGACAGAGTTCATAGATCCTGACAGTATCTCAAAACACACATCAGTAATCCATCAGTGACAAATTCAATTTTCTTATTGTATGACAATTCTCTTTAAGACTGACTCAGTTGACTATTTGGCAAATTCTAAGATATTACACACCAACAATTGCTGGTCCAGTGATCCAACAAAGCCTTCTTGTACTCCTTTCAATCGATAACCTATTCAAAAACCATAACACAAGCCCGTTAAACATGTTTATTGCAACAAAAGAGAGAGACAGAGAACCACAAATACCATATTTTTCTGGTCAAGCAACTCAACCAACTTTGGAGTCATTAAACACTAAGTGAGATGATAATCATCTGATGTTTATAATTATCACTAAATTCTTTGTATAAAGAGTTAATGGAATTCAAGCTCGTTCTTTATGCAAAGTCTTAAATAAAATCTTAGACACAAATTTGTTTTAGCTGTTAAGAACTAGTTTCAATTTATCTAGTTAAATGTAGGCCAGTGTTAATTAATACAAGTTTACAACAACTAGTCAATTTGCAATAAAGTGCATCCTAAAGAAGTAAAAAAACATTTTTGACACATGCCTTTATTAGTTACCTACTAGGATATTGTCCATAAAGAAATTACGGGCAAATTTTAACATTATTTTTTAATAATTTTATTTTTATAATCTATATACATTGTGTCAATGCATGACTGAAAACAAGCCTTGGACCTGGTTACAGGTAAGTCCAGCACAACTTGTGGTCCACTTTGGCTTCTGAGCCTAGTTCATGCATAATCTCAGAGTGTTGGTGGAAGATTATATTGTGACCATGCATGATTGACGGCAAGCCTGGGGTTTAAGGGTATGTGTGGGAGGGGGAAAGGGTCAAGGGGGGAGTTTGGTAGGTGTTTATGGGAGGGAAAGGACCAAGGGGTGGGGGCTTTGGATTTGGGGAATGGCCAAGGGGTGCGTTAGGTGTTGGGAAAGGGAGGAGGTGGGGAGGAAGGTGGAGAGAGTGCAGAGGAGTGGGAGGGAGAGGTCTGGAGCGGAGGAAGCCGGAGGGTGTGAAGAAATCAGTGCATGTGTGCAGCTTGTGAAGGCAGAGCTTCACCCCATTCCATTAGCATCAGACATAGGAATTAGGAAATTATATTATATGATATTAACATTAGAAAAATATTATCAAGAGAACAATTGCAATTGATTACATCAACACTTGGTATAGGAGGTCATCTTCCAACAAAACCTAATAACTATCCTTTCTGTTAGAGTGGCTTTCCATACAATTGATAATGTCAAAATACCTTTCTGTATACAGGTCAAGTACTAAGCTAATTAATATCTGGCACACTGTTGACAACAATCACTTATGTAAAATTCCACATTGTGTATGGCTAAATTCTGAATTGTCTGGATGGTGTATCACCAATCCTATGATGAGGTGCTAGGACAAAATGTCACAGACAAGATGTAATGGGAATACAATACACACACACACACACACACACACACACACACACACACACACACATAATTATCTATATATAATACCTATCCACCTACTATAAATTATATATTTTGTATGTCCTCAGTTCTTCTAACTTTATGCCTTTCTTTCACAGCCATTCAACATTGTCAGGTTGAGACTAATGCAAAATTTTGAGTCCTCCTTTGAATTTGGTGAGGTGATACATACAAGATGCCAGTTTTTTTGTAATTGAAAACATTTAGATAAGACACCTCTGAACATAAGATGTACACAGGGTGCTAGGTATGTAAAAATTTTATATAATCTTATATATGCAAAAATACGGTCATTGCAGGAAACAAATTATATACCAGTAGATTACTGTTTGCAGGACCTTCATCAAAGCCTCAGATCTGAGAGCTTTGTGACCTGGTTTTCCCTATCCCCAATCATCTGAAGCACCTTCAAAAGCACCAGTCACCCCCCTCCAATGAAGAGATGATTTAAACTGCAGAAGGGACTAATCATATGCAATTCACCAGACACCACCATTACTAAACAAAATTGCTGCCTGATGAAACAGCAGAGGGAACACAGAGGCTTTTGCTTGTGAAAATATTTTGATATTTTCAACCAGTCCTGAATATCCACAAACACAGCACATCAGTACAATAAAGACCAAGAACAAATGCACAGGCCATCAACAATTGCAAGCCAAATTAAATATATGACTAGCCGCTAGATAGAATTGCAGCAGGAGCTATAGTTGAAGTTCTGCAGATAAAAGAAATTCTACAGAAGACAAGGCAAAATAGAGCATGACATCAGTGCATCAGCTTACCAAACATTCAAAATCAACAATAAATAAAGCATATAGTCAGTTAAAAACTGAAAGGCCAAATTCATAGCCCTTACAGAATTCCATCAACAATCACAAACCCTATCACTGCTCCAGGAGGGCTTATTATTATCTATTACAGCTATCAGTATACTCAGTGCTGTACAATAATCTTGTTTCAAGTGTCCATATAATGCCTTGTCTTGTCTTCAGCCATCCTCAGTACGAGGGTAGACCGCATCATGAATGAGATTTCTCCATTGCTTTCTGTTGTCTGTCGTTCGGACTGCCATTTCCATTGTCTTTCCGGTCCATTGCATGATGTTATCAGTCCATCTGGTTCTGGGTTTGCCTTTTTTCCCCATCAGTTGTGCCTTGTATCATTTCTTTTCCAAACAGGTACCTGTCTTCCTCATGATGTGGCCAAAGTATGACAGATTTCTTCCTTTGATAGACTCCAAAAATTCTCTTGTGATGCCTCCCTTCTCTAATACCCATTCATTAGTTCTTTTTTCTGTCCATGATATATTCAGAATCTGTCTTAATCCTTTCATCTCAAACGCCTTGATTCTTGCTTCGTCTCTTTTTTCAAAGTCCAGGTCTCTCATCCGTATGTTGCCACCGGCCAAACTAGAGTTTTCCATAGTTTGAACAATAGGCAAAAATTGAACTTGCAGGTACAACATCCGAATGGTTCAAGATCAAAAAAGGTGTCAGACAAGGTTGTGTAATTTCACCATATTTGTTCAATATAATGGCTGAAATGGCTATGAGAGAAACTTTGGAAGGATTTGAAGGAGGAATCACTCTATCAAGGAGGAGAATCACAAACTTAAGATATGCAGATGACAGTATTCTTTTAGCAGAATCTGCAGAAAAACTACAAGAACTAGTGGACTGACTAGACAAAGCAACTCAAGAATACAATCTTTGCATAAATATTGATAAAACAAAAGTAACGAATACAAATGAAACACAATGCAAAATATGTATTAACGGAAAACAACTAGAACAGGTGACAAGCTTTGTTTATCTAGGATCAATAATCACAGAAGATGCAGAACGTGAAACCTGAATGTGAAACCGAAATTCTCGCCAGACTGGATAAAGGTCAAGCAGTCAACAAAGCATTACAAAATTTATGGAAAAGCCACTACATATGATAACAACAAAGACCATAAAATGCCTACAAAAATGTAAATATTCTTAAACAAATAGCCAATACAAAGACCTTTACACATTCATTGAAATTACATTATCATAAATAAATTATCATCTGCACATTTAGAGAATTCTACACAGCCACAATGAAAGATTCTTTTCAATGCCTAAAGGGTTCCAGGTTTTTGACAAAACAAAGGGCTGATAGAAAATCCTCCATTTTTTCAGTTGTATGCCAGTAATTCAAGGAATATGTCTGATGATTGAAATACTTCTTGATGGAGCTATTGCAATCACAGAATTTATATATATATATATATATGTGTATATATATATATATGTATATATATGTATATACACACACACATATATATATATGTATATATATATATATATATATATATATATATATATATATATATATGAGGTTGTGTAGCCCACAGTTCACAGCTTCACAGTGTGTAGCCAGAGAGCCAGAGGTAGGAGTGAGAGTCATGACAACTGGTACTGATGGCAGCTGCAGAATACTGCAATTAACTCTCAGATTGGGTGAAGCCTGCTTGCCTACCTATCTTGTTGACCTGAGGGCCGTCCATTAGGTGGGTGGAAAACAATATATTATAGTCAGTACTAATTCGGTATTCAAAATGGCTGGCAAACAAAGAAAATTGCTATCTACAAAGACAACTTCAATTTTTTGACATTATAATGAGGAAGAATGGAATAGAAAACATGGTAACTACTGGAAAAGTCCAAGGCAAAAGATCAAGAGGAAGACAAAGAATGATATATCAGTAGTTTACTAGTTGACCTACAGGGTGTAACTATGGAACTTCAATTTTTTGTTTGATGATTGAAATACTTCTTGATGGAGATGATGATACTTCTCATACAATAAACAAACAACAGAGATAAATAAAAGTCCATAGGACCATAGCCATCAACCTAGAAATACTGTTCAAATACATGACACCAGAAGAAGAAAAATTAGTCTCATACATACTTAATATTAAATACTGTACATTTGTCTCACAGCAGAAACAATTTATCGGTCACTTATTTTATAAATTACACTAGAGTCCATCCTTCTTTGGTTTTCAATAAAGGAGAGCATTTTTGGAGCTATGGTTTTGGGTACATTTTAATTTAGTTTTATCACTGCTGTTTAAATTTTCTTTGTATCTTGTACAGTCCCCTGGTTAGTGTGAACTAGGGACAGAATGCAGCGATAAAATTTATCCAATAAACTTGATTGCTGGTACACATTAAACTCACTAATGAATAAAAAACTCTAAAAAATCATCAGTAATCAACCAACTATTTAGGTCGATAATGGGCTAGTCAATAATTGGACAGAGGCAAAATAAGCTCACGTCTAATATGTATAGTCTATATACTGTGTATATATATATATATACATATATATATACATATATATATATATATATATATAATTCTATTAGCTTAATCAGAAGAAAAAGCTGCAAGAATTTGTGAATAGATTGGATAAACTAAGTCAGAAATATAATCTTAACATAAATATTATAAAAATAAAGGATTTGAATACAGTTGGAAGTCAATGCAGAGTCTGTGTTAAAGGGTGTCCCGCCAGTTCCTGGCCCGTCAGTTCCTGGACCGTTCCTATTACCAGTATTCTATATTTTTAAGTATATGTAAACAAGTGTAGGCCTATACACTATGATATACAAATCGTTACATGTGTATACACAGCTACACGTGATGACGGTCTGTAATAACACGTCTAAGTAAATATGTCACGGTAATTTAAACATTCATATTAAATATAGTATCTATTTGACAATAACTTGAATAATTGTGACAAATATGGGCTTAAGACGCGGGCAAGTATTCTGGAAATGCTATACGACAAGATGCTTATTATTGATCAGCAGCTGTCCGCCTTGTATGTAATTGTTTTACATTACCTATCTACACTGTATGTAACTACCTATCTTCCTACATACCTACCTACCTACCTACCTACCAAACTACCTACCTACCTATTTACTTCCATTTACAATGACAGTCCCCTGACCTGGGAACTGACGGTCCAGGAACTGACAGGGAACCGTGTTAAAGAGACTCCACTAGAACAAGTAACAAGCTTCATCTATTTAGGATCAAATATCAAGAGAAGACTGAATGTGAAGCCCAAATAAAGTATTAAAGTAACAGTGGAAAAGCCATGACATACCGGTATTGGTGGCTACATAGATCACAATTTATGAAAAACTGTGGCAAGCAGTCACATAGGGATAAGAGACATTGAAGAAAATGGGCAAAAATAAACTTCAGGTTTTTGACATGAAAGGACTAGACTGAATGACTAGACAGATTATTTGTGTATCTTGAAGAGAGAAGGAATCAATGAAAGGTACCAGACCTTGAGAAGGCACCAGTAGCAAGAAACTTTTGGAGTCTATGAAGAGAAGGAAAAAGGGTATTTTGGTCACGTCATCAGGAAGAAATAAGGCAAGGCTCACGTGATGGTGCTCAACGACAAGGAAATACAAGAAGTGGGAAAGATGACATCTTGCACTAGACTGGAATGACAATGGAGTGTGCAATCAGAAAAACAGGCAACAGAACAGCAGAGGAGGAGCTCATTCATGAAGCAGTCCACCTTAAGAGGGAGGAAGGCTGAAAATAAGACATCTACACCAGTCGTGAGGTTTCAGCCACAGAATGAGCTGTGTATAAAATAAATACTTCAACTTCTGCAGTGATTCCTTGTTAACCAAATTACCGGTAATCTGTACATGCATAATTTCATCGCTGAAGAAGAATGAAACAATTAACATGCACTTCTAACTGAGAATTGTTTGATAACCTTTGCATGGCTAATGCAAATTGGTTAACAGCACTCATAAAGACACCAGATGCCACCTAACAGTCAATATAACTATTGCTGAAAAAGACTATACTACCGGGTAATCTTCAATTCTGGAAACAGTTCGTGATTAGATAAATATATCATTATAATGGTCAATAATATTACAATCGACATAAATTTCCTCACTAAAATTTAATATGCACAAATATCTTTCTCACAAAAATAAAATTCATTCTGAAATATAAACCTAAGTGAACAGATGCATCCTATATAAAAAAAATTGGACAGCTGGTTCAATAAATACACTGTCATGCTCACTAGACCTTCAAAATTTTCCATCAATCAATCAATCAATCAATAAATTGATCAATCAATCTATCTATCTATCTAACTATCTATCTATTATACAGGAGACATTTTTACTGGAGTATCTGCCATTTCTTCAGTCACCTATTAACACACTTTACTGTCGCCCACTAAATGTGCAAGAGTAATGGCACTCTAGACTCCTTAATTCAGTGAATGTACTGCACAAAAAGAGACAAATAGGGCAGTATAGCAGCAGAGCATTTAATATAAAACACCACACAAGCACAGAAATCATGAAAACACGCATATACAGGAACGCACATTCAAAATACAAATAATAAATAACACTGGTCTACATCAATTTTGCTGACTTGAAGACAACATGTGATCTTTATGTATTTTGGTGTGCTGAATCCAAAAATCACACCCATTTCCTCCCATCACGTCCAGTTTTCCCGCAAAACGCTGTTTACTGATTTACTGTTTACAGTAATAACATGGCATTATGCATTATAATTCTTTAGCTATATTGAATATGCAAAAAGATAAGGATGTGCAAAAAGCTATGCTTAATATGCAGTGGACATAACTATTTAATAACACAACAGTTTAATAGGCAGTTTTAAACTGCAGACGTCAGCATTTTATGGATATAGGCCTATATAAGCAGCGTGAAACCGACGGCAGCATTCAGTCGTTCATGAGGCTTACAAGTTGCAGCAAATGTAACTATTTTAACTAGTTTTCTGTAGAATATGTAAACCAGCACTTGAACACTTCGTGGGTAGTGCAGGAATGATCCTGACAAATTTTGCTACATTTGTGGTTGTTTTACAGCACCTAAACAAAGGAGAGAGGTGTTTGAATTTGTGCATAAAGCTTATCATGCATATTTCGCAGTTAAATTGGGTGACCAGGAAAACCTTGGGCACCGCATAAAGTGTGCAGGACATTTGTTGAAAGCCTCAGACAGTTCATAATGTGACTAAAGGTCAGAGTTTTTCTCTGTCTTAGCTTTCTCTGGTCTTAGCTTTGGAGTTCCAATGGTGTGGCGAGAGCCTCGAAACCATGCATGTTGATAACTGCTACTTCTGCCTGGTAAATATTTCAGGCATGTCCACAAAGACAAAATCTTCCAACCAGTACCCAAATCACCCCTCTGCTCTGAGACCAGTTGCTCACTGTGACGAAGTTCCTGTACCTATTTGCACTACTTTGGGTGTTTCTGACAACGATGAATTTAGTCAGTCAACAGACACGAATGGTGAAGATTTCATGGCCTCAGAAGTTGACGCTGGAATGCACCAAACATTCAACCAAGCTGAGTTGTAAGACCTTATATGAGATCTAGATCTGCCGAAGTCGTCAGCAGAGTTACTGGGTTCAAGACTGAAGAAAAAGAACCTGTTCAGTGTTGGCTCCAGGAACCACGCTTATGTATCATGGCAGAGAGAATGATCTTTTGAAATATTTCCATATGGAGGAGGAGTTTGTATACTGCATCAACATCAAAGGACTTATTGAATCAATGGGATGTTATAGTTGTAGACAAGATGCTTTTTACGACCTGATTACTGACTTACTTGGCAACTTAAGAGTCGAGAATTATGACCTTTCAGTTCAAAATTCGAAGATTGCTTTTCGAAGACTGGGAGCAACATGAGTGTCAAGTTGCATTTCCTTCATAGCTATCTGAACTTCAAATCTTGGAGCTATGAGTGAAGAACAAGGAGAATGCTTCCATCAAGACATCAAGACCATGGAACGTAGATATCAAGGCAGATGGAACTCGAACATTATGGCAGACTAAGTACTGCTGGTGTTTACAGCGTGACAACTGTGACCATAACTATACCGGAGCATCCAAAAAAAGAAGATTCCTTTCTCAAAACTTAAATTTAAGCAACTAGCTATTGCTCTTATTGCTCTCTTGGTTAGAAGACAGACTCATTTTTTGGCTGAATAAAAAATATTACGTGTTATCGGTTCTTCAGAATTTCCTATTTTCCCTTATGTTTGACTTTAACACCTTTAATTAAGCATTCCTCATTTGCGAAAAAATTTGACGTATTGCATAATTTTTGACTTCATATCTGGAATCAGCACCTCTCAATTGGGTAAAATCAGCAAAAATACTTAAGTCAGCAGAAAATTTTTTTTAAAATGTAGACCAGTGTAATCCAGTGCTTTGCTACCACAAAACCAAATTCAGCATCAGCTTAGGTGGTCAGAGTAAAATCACCCACAGGTTTACATTGCAGTAAACACATCAAGAAACTCTAGCTTAGTCATGGTTACCATATGACAAATTATATACACTGCAGCATGATAGTCTAAGATTACTGGTAATACAAACTGGCATAGCAATTAAACAAAACCAAGTAAGTAAAGTAAGTAAAATCTCGTTAATTTCTAAAGCGCTTTCAAAAGATGCACCAAAGTAGCTCCTTATTCCTACGCGCTTAATCTCAAATGAAGTAGCTATAGCCAAAGGTGGGTCGTTCATGCCGGGTCATTTAATCAAAAGGGCGAGTGGGCAGGATGCTATAGCTATGGAGGAAATGATTTTATAAAGAGAAATGATTTTAGTTTAGAAAGAAAAACATGAGGAGATATTGCAAGAAGGGGAGAAAATTGTGACTCGGAGTTTGTTATTTGGCTTTGATGTAGACAGCGAAGGGATATTGGAATTGAGTTCCAAAGCTCAGGTGCCGCGTATGAAAAAGCACGATTGCAAATTTTGAGATGATTGATTCAGAGGTCGAAGGAGAGTTACATGTGAAGAGGATCTAGTAGGTCCAGGTTGCTGTGGAATTATCAGATTTCTTAGGTAGACTGGCTTTGATGTATGAAGTGAGTTATAAGTTATCGATATTATTTTATATTCAATGCGTTCTGTTATTTTGAGCCAGTGGAGAGATTTGAGTAATGGTGTAATGTGGCAAAATTTAGGCGATTTAGTTACTGCACGAGCTAAGGCATTTTGAATCGATTGGAGTTTACATATGGAAGCCTTTGGAAGAATGTGAAACAGTGAGTTGCAGTAGTCTAACTTAGAGTGAACTATTGAAGTGGCAATAGTGGAAGCAGTTTTAATATCGAGGTAGGGACGAAGGCGACGTAGATCACGAATGTGAGCATAACAGGTTTTTGATAGTTGAGATATGTGAGCTTTAAAATTTAGGGAGGAGTCAAAAGTAAATCCAAGATTTTTTGCAGTTTGAACAGGGGTTATTATTGTATCTGGGGCTAAAATCAGTGTGGGATTTTCAATTTTTTCAGTTGTTGTGGCAGTCCAAATAAGAGAAATTCTGTTTTGGAGGGATTGAGGGCAAGGAGATTAGCTGACATCCACGATGAAATTGACGAAAATGCTGATTCTAGTTGAGAGATTGATACCTTAAAGGAAGACGGAGTAAACGAAAGAAATAATTGAGTGTCATCTGCATAAAGTTGATGATTCAATTTGAGAGAGTTGATTAAGGATGACAGTGGGGTAGTGTAGAGACTGAACAAAACCGGTCCAAGGACAGATCCTTGTGGTACTCCATAGTATAGATCGGAGGCATGACTAAGTAATGTTCAAAGCGAGGAGTTCTTGATATTATCTGCTTTAAATACTTAAATCAAATGTCAAAAGAAACCGAAACAAAGTGGAGTTTCTGAAATGAGTATTTTAAAGTGCACTTCATTTCAAAAAGAAAGGTTTAGCTACTCACAATCATCAGATAAATCTGCTCCAATGGTTCAATCCATTTGTAAACGAATATCATAGTCATACAAGGCACCATATATGCATAAATATCACTAAACAATTTTTACAGAATCATCAGGATGCAGAAGCTCACACACTCCCAATTTCCACAAGCATCTCCAAGGCGACTTTCATTATGGGTGCATTTTCATCCCGCACAATTAGCATAAGGGTGGAGTCACCAGTTTCTATAAAAGGAATTGTTCAACTACTACCACAGCTCAGCAATGAAACCATCCATCCAATGTACATACACCACAACAGTGACTAAACCGTTCCCCTCTTTCTATGCACAAGTCAACTTTACATAAACTCATTTACTGCTGTACATAGTCAATAACGGAAAGCGACTCCAGCTCCAGCTAATTTGCATGCATAAGCAACACCGGTTTCTGGCCGGCAGCCTTAGTCATGTACTTCTAGAGACTGAGGTCTGACTGTCCTCAACTGAGGACAAAGTAGGCAGTCTAGCTCTGCATTATAGCTCACAGGCATATATGAAAAAGTCACAGAGAAGACAAAATAATGCAAACAATGCTTGGGGCAAAGTTTTTTCTCTAATCACAACTGTCAAATAAGCAATAAAAAAATTATGTTCCCTCAGCAATAGTCACCCAGGCATATTGTTAAACAAGCCTGCATCAAGCCCAAAGTTATAAAAGCACAGAAACTCAACACCCCTTGCCAAACTACCCAATAAGTATTTGTTTGGTCAACACTGCAAAGCTAACATTAATGGCTGACATCTAGTGTTCACATTTCAAAACAGAACATCTTCAGTCTTCTCCCCAAGTCTTTCATGCTCTACTTACACATCTCCACAACTCTACCATCACTAACAGAACAGCCAGTTCTGTTCTGTAGATTCTATGAATCCACAATCCACTGTCAAAATATATTGTGCCCAATGTACAAACTTTTTTTTCATAACTAGCTCTAGGGCTGCGCTAACCGAGTAGTTTAGGAGTCGAGTAGGAGTCGAGTAGCTTAGCGAGTACTCGAGTACTCGCGTAAAACCCGAAATGCATGATTTGCAAACGTTACACGTCACATAATGCTTATTATTTGCATCATGGCCCTCATTTAACCAAAGCAGAACATTAGATACAGTTACATATCAATTTTTCGGATATTCAAGCGTTTTCAAATTTAGTATAGGCCTAACAGAAGTTACAGAACAGAAACTATTTTACCGGTACTGGCAAAAAATATGAGGTCTTCACTAGAGTTGGCCCACTGTGGACAACATCTTAACTAACTGGGGCATAACGATTAAGAATAACCTAAATAAGACTGATTAATAATTATTTGTAACAAATAACGGTAGGTCAAATTTCAATGAAATTCTTTGGTTATTCTTTATTTATCTATATCTATTCTTTGCTTAGTTATTCTATGCGAGTACTCGACTCCAAAAAATTACTCGACTCCAATTTGGAGTCGAGTACTCGCGTTACTCGAGTTACTCGGCGCAGCCCTAACTAGCTCTCATCCTTGATCACCCAATTATTCCTAAGGAAATGTGTACAAAGTCTGAAAATAGCCAGTGATTAATTATCAAACTGTCAGTCACCTGCCAACTCTCATATTGACATGAAAAGCACATATCACAGTTCTACAATATGCCAAGCAAATATGGAATAAGGAAGAAAACCTGCTACACATGAATATGCAAAAGTATATGCTCATAGCTTTGATTTTCATTCAAACACGTTCAAACTCATCCATTTTATATAGTACTGATAGTATACACTGTAGATGTCCTGGCATCAGAGGCGTAGCGTCCCAATGGCTACTATGTCTCAAGCCCCAATGGCTACTATGTCTCGAGCCATGGGCGGCACATGTGGAGGGGGCAGCAAATTGAGCGGTGATGTCCTTTTTTTTGCTTGTGAGCCCATTTCATATAGCTGATGACCTTTTTTTGTCTTGCCAGGCATAAGAACAGCAGATTGGGGGGCAGCAATTTTTTCAGGAGCCATGGGCGGCACACGACCACGCTACGCTACTGTCCGGCATGACAATTTTCTCAAAACTATGCAACATGCAGTCTTATGAAAATAAAAGTCCCATGTAAATACATTAAATGCTGCAAATATCGAAAACTCCAAATGAGATAACCACCACCACTTCACGTTCACAAACAATGACATATACCATATATACAAAAAAATACAAAACTTACAATTTTGCAAAACAAGTCTTTAAAACCAGAATACTGATAACATGAACCAAAAATGAGAAAATTGCGATTGGAAAATAATTATTTTAACATTACCTGCTTCACTTTCACATTAGGAACATGCCATCAAACTTCCAAGCATACTAATGCAACTACTGACCACTTACTGGTCATGCACCTAATTATATGCAATACAAGTTGACAAAAGTCTGTGAGCAAGTACTGATCATCTTAACAAGACATTTAATCACAGTATTTGCAGCACAGACACTTCTGAACAACTTACTGAAACAGAGTGAGTAATCAAAGCTTCCTGAGAAAGTCAAGTCTCAAACCTTTCAAAATATTTATTTCACTGCACTCACTAACTTGTGCACTGACTCTTGAACCAAAGCAATTGTTTTATCAGGCAATACAATCTACAACACATGCCTTTACTGTTTAAAATGTAAATAAAAATTTATTCACAGGCATAAGATCAAATTTGAAACTTTAACAAAGAACAAAAACAAATAAAATTCTTTATTCACATGACACAAAGTCACTGAAGGTCTAAAGCAGAAAACCAAATAAAGCAAGTTAGCAACAATTCAAAGGAATTTTATGGAAACAACTCATCTTCGTCTAAATAAGCCCAACCGTCTGGCAGTAAATAAACTTAGCTTGCAAAGAAAACCATCAATTGTTTTCACAAAAAAAAACTTTTCTTTCATAATTTTCTATAAAACTGCTAATTTAAAAAAAGGCAAATACATAGAATTTACTCATGAATCAACAAAGGTAATCCTATTGCAAAGTGTCCTATGCTGGTCAGTAAATAACAAAAACAATAATAACTGAAGTCATCATTTGTCCAATATTCATTTTATAAAACTACTAAGATAGCAAAATCTGCTGGCAAACGTAAGCCACTCTGGGTATCAAAAGTTCAGCCATTCAGCAAAATTGCTGATTAAGCCAAATATGCCAACGTTTACAAAATCAGATAAATGACTTTTCATTGAATGTTAAAGAAACATCAGACAATGTCTCTGCTTTACTAAGTATTTTTCTATTGTGTGTTATGGTATTTTGTAACTCCATTCAGCCTATGTTGCCATAGACAATGTCACAAATCCACACAGAATAGAATTATAAAATACCCGATAAGTGAACAGCATAACTAAAACCAGTTACCTCCTAATCCATAATTGTATTGTGCCAACTAGCACACCATTTAACTCTTCAGCGGTGAATGCGGTCGATATCGACCGTATATGAAAAGCGCACCCATTTCTAAAATAGACTGCTATATTTAGGATTTAGAGCTATTCTAGCGAAAGCCAACATGCTTTTGCTTTTAAAACATGTGGAAAAACCGCTTATTTTGCGATTTTGACTGCAAAAATATGTCGATTTGTAGGCGAGATTTGCGGTCCTTCTGGCATTTAAATTTTAAATACCCTTCTATACACAGGGGCAGAAGTTTTATTCAACCAGAGAAGTTTTGGAAGCGATTGAAAATGGTAAGTTTGATGACATGGGTATTTCCAAGTGCGATGACAACGAAAACGAACAAATTCTGCTGGAAAGTATAAAAAACCAAGTCTTTGAACTTATGTGACATGTGTCAAATATATGTATGTCATAATTGCTTCAACATCTTTCACACAAGATCCTTTCTAAACTAAAATATCACATTTTACATAATTTCTAATGTCTATTACATATGTGTACATGTTTCAGATAGTTTGCCACTAATGTCTTGTTGCTAAAACATTTTTTAGCAACTTTTGTGAAAAGTCCCAAAAATACATGTGTTATAATTGCTTTGAGACCATTCACACAAAATCCTCTGTAAAATAAAATATGACACTTATACATCTATATATAATTTTTAAAATGTTTATAACATATGTGTACATGTTTCTGATAGCTTACTTACACTGTGTTGTTGCTGGCAAATTTTTGATGAACTTCAAAGTCCAATTTTAATTTTTAATTTTTAAAATTTTTTATTTATTCCCATGAAACATGAAGAATGTAATTGTAAATTTTACATGTTTCTTTTCATATTCTTGTAGATAATCAAAAACCATTTCCATTGAGATATACATTGTCAATATTGCTGTGATATTTGATTTAAAATATTTCTGAAAACTGTTGAGGGGTAAATTCTGTGAAAACAACATAGCCGCCAAAGAGTTAATCACTGACACCAATGCATTGCACACAGTGATATAACCAAACTAGCAACTATTTTCTAAATTTTACACCAGAATGCACAAAAATCTGGTCTCTACTGAAACTGGCAGCTGCAGGTGCACTGTTCTTGGTTGATTTTCGGAGGACATTGGCAAATCTGTTCAGGTTTTGATTTTAAAATACTATTGGACAGTGAAATTATTCTGTGTCCAACCAGTGTTGGAAATGATTTCAAGTAATTTAAGAGGTGACAAATCAAATCAAATGAAATTGACAACAAAGATAAGTCTGATTGATTCAACTCATTTAAGATAGAACAAACAACAGCTTGGTTGACCCAAGCTAATTAAGAGGAGACAACAAAGACTATGGCCCAGTGGTGGCAAACCTATGGCACGTGCTGCAGCCAACACAGAGCCTCCTTTGTCGGCACACAACTAAAATGTGTTATGGTAAATTATCGTTTCCTTCATCATTAATCACAGTAAAAATGATACCATGCAATTTCAACTTAAACAAGTTTCTGCTGCACACGTTGCTCTCAAAATTAACGAAGTATGAACCAAAGTATGATGAATTATACAGTGGATCCCACTTAATCGCATACCGCTTAATTGCATAACCCGCATAATCGCATAACAACATAAAAACCTGTACCAGTGTTTTGTGCGTACAATTAATTATCAGATGTCCCGGCTATTCGCATAGCCCAGTTAATCGCATAAGCAAGGCTTGCGCAGCACCTATGCAATTAAACGGGTTTCACTGTATTATCAGTAAGCCTATGTGTGTACAATGGCAAAAATCCTATTAATTGCACAAGACCAAATACATGCACAAGATTTTTTGTACCATTGAAAACTCTTTTTGTTTTTTTCCTTTTAAGACACATATGCAGTGGCAGGCAGGGGTAGGCATGGCACCTGCCCTGTATATATACCAGTCACTAGAGCTGGGTCGATTACGATTATTTTTTCCGATTACGATTACGATTATTTTCGATTATTTTTCACGATTACGATTTCGATTACGGTTTTTTATATAATCGCGATTTCGATTTCGATTATTTCACAGTACCTTTAGAAACTGGCTTTCCCGCCATATTTTACAGTATTCGCAATCCTCTGTGTATCGATGTTCAGTTGGTCTTCAACAGGGATATTTCTACACCCCTAACACCCCCAAGACCACAATTTGAGGTCGACACCCCCAAAAATTTGGTAATGTGACAATGGTATGCATACAGAATGCATATTGATTAGCCCTGAACACCCTCAAACAGGCCCATTCAGAGGGGGGCCAGGAGGGCCATTCGGCCCGGGCCTCCATCATTTGGGGGCCTCTCTTTGTTTCCTTGTCTAGAATTCTGGGAGAGCTAGAAAGCTAAATAGCCTCTACTAGAAGGGGCCTCACAATTTGGTGATGACCTTTTTTGCTTGTCGACAATTTTGGGAAAGCTAGGAAGGTATTCTGCGGTCCTCAAAATTGGTGATGACCTTTTTTTGCTTGTCGACAATTTTAGGATTTTGGGAAAGCTAGGAAGGTATTCTGCGGTCCTCAAAATTGGTGATTACCTTTTTTCGCTTGTCAACATTTTAATTGTTGGTAAGGCTAGGAGATGCCTCGAAATTCCAACTGGCCTGGGCCTCCTTCAGCCTCTGAAGGGGCCTGCCCCCAAATGGAGAAATACACCCCACAACTTTTATCCTCGGATGACTTTTTTTGCTTGTCAGACTTTTTGTGAGTCTCTATAAGGTTTTTGCTTGTCAGCTTTTTTGGTAGAGACTTCCAAATTCGACACCCCAGATTTTCCTGACACCCCCAAATTCACAATCCTACAATCCTAGAAATAAACACACCCCAGATTTTCCCGACACCCCACCCCAATTCACAATCCTAGAAATAACCCTGGTCTTCAATCTCCTTAAAGGATCGAGCCTGGGTGGCAAGACCGATATCGTCAGCGTATCCAAACTTCCTACCTATGGTATCCGGTAAGTCGTGTGTAGGCCTATAAGCCTACAAATTGAATAACATAGGTGCTAGAACTGAACACTAGTGTTAGACCGTTTCGCTGACGTCTCCAGAAGCTGACATCTCCCAAGTGAACTAAGAACCGTCTGTCAGAGATGAGTAATTCCACAAGTTGACAGAACCAGGGTGGCAAATTGAGCGAGAGTTTGTACATTAAACCCGCATGCCACACCGCATCAAAAGCTGCTGTAAAATCCAGAAAGATGGTGCCTGTCTTTATACGCAGTTGAATCCATTTTCAATGAAAATCTGATAATCAACGGTAAATTGATCTTTCTTTGAATCGGAAATATTGTATAATATAACTTACGGGAATAATCGAAAAATAATCGCGATTTCGATTATTTTTTCGACGATTATCGATTATTTCGATTTATTTAATAATCGTCTCGATTTCGATTTCGATTTTTCCAAAAATCGCGATTTCGATTACGATTTCGATTAATCGACCCACCTCTACCAGTCACCTCTCACCACCAAATTCTCATTTCTCTGCATTCCCATTTTACCGAATTCCCACAGACTGTGTTAGCAAAATTTTCTGAGCCTGTTAGCAGAATTGGTGAATTGCATCTCTTTACTATTTAGCGAATTTAAGTAGTCATCTAAGTCTTGCATAGCAACACCTTAGGCCTACTGCAAAGTGCTCTACATTATCTACAGACTACATAGGCTGTTGGTTAAAATTTTGTGAATAAACACCTAATTCTATGTCTTGCATTGTGTTTAAAAGTCTAACAGGCTAAATACCCAAGTTATGAAATTTAGGTAGCACACTTAGGGGCTGTCCATTAATTACGTCAACAATTTAGGAGGAGGGGTTTGAAAAAGTTTGACAGTTGTTGACAGGGAGAGGGGGAGCAAGAGACGTTGGCGTCAACAATTTCACCTTTCACAAATAATCAAAAACTAGGAAATTTCACGAAATACTACTTATTACAATGGAAAAAATCATGGCAAAAAGGTCATCACCACCACATTTTGACACTCGATGAGAGAAAAAAGGTTAAAAATGGTCATCACCGCAAAAAATAATAACTTTGTTACTGGGACCTGTCATTGATCTTGGAGGAGGGGGACTTCGACGAGTTGTCGCTCAGTGTCAGTGTCCAGGAATCGAGTCACCGAAAGTTGGCAACCCTACGGGTCATCTCGTGCGATCGACGCACGCAACCTGAACATCACGCGCTACATAAATATCTTTGTTGCCGTCATAGTCCAACGATCAGAGGTAGACACGTCTCAGATCAAAGCACAAATAGACAGAATAATTTAACGAATTTCTTACATTCGTCGGTCAAACGGCAAGATATATTAAATATCTCACAAACTCACCACAGAATCCTTTACTTGCGTAGTAATTATTACGACGCTACACAAAGCAGTGCAGTCCAACCGGTTCATTCACTGTTTTGACCGTTGACGTACTCAAGCATGCGTTCAATGCCGTTCATCGCTGTCGACGTCAATATATTTTTGTAGCGCTAATAGTTGTTCAAGTCTTAAATTCAATATACATGGCGCAGCGATTCGCGCTTCACATTTGATGAGCCTAAACTTCCCTAAAGTACTACCGCAGATCATATAAATATTCACACTGTCGTCTGGTCAAATTCAATATTTGAGATCTTTTCTAGATCGCCCAAAACATTCTCTTTCAGCAAGATTCGCTAATTCATTGTTAAATATATCCAGAACCAACACTGAAATTGAACTGATAACTGACTGTCTGACATTAGATATATATATATACAGTATATATATACAGTATATATATACAGTATATATATATATACACAGGGCTTTTTTTCTAGAAAAAAATGTTTGGGAACTCATCCTTTTTGCTAATCAACAAAAACAGGTGTGGGAACGCCATACCTGTACGTTCCCAAACACATTAGTACATATCCATAATTATATATACAGTCTGGCAAAAAGGTGTGGGAACGCCGTTCCCGTGCGTTCCCACTGAAAAAAAGCCCTGTATATACAGTATATATATATACATATATATATATATATATATATATATATATATATATATATATATATATATGCATGCGCGCGCCCTCTATACTTCATCCCCGAAGGTCTCATTAGAAAAAAATTAATAGTCAGTTGCCTTGGTGTAACATTGTGCAAACAGTCTACAAGCAAACGAAATACTTTTTTGTGATCAGTATTGAATGCAGACTGTTATGAGATATCGTCACATTTTCGAATTTTTTCTCACTTTTCACTATTGTATATGGGGTCATTCCACATCAAATTAAACATCGGGCTAGGGGTGCGGTTTCGGCCTATGTCAAATTTTGAATTTGCCGTTTATTTACTTTCATTGTAATATGTTAATTGCTGATAAAGACACAATTGCTGTATTTTTATGTTTCAGTATAGCCTAAAGGGCCTATAAAGTCATAAGTAATAAAAAAGAACAATAATAATAGATATGACCTCCATGCAGTCGGCTACAACGAGAACTAGAAGTAGTCCAAATCCTGATGTCGACTTTCCAAAATGTGACATAAAACTTTGGTGACAATAAGGTCATCTGCTCAGCTGGAGTGAATAATATTGATTGGCGGAGTAAGGTGTCCTGTGAATACAAAGACCTCAGCTAGGCCCAACGAACCACTCTAAACCCCGTTGTCATTATAAAATATCCTTCTGTGCTTTGACAAATCCATGCTGCTAGCCTGCTACACTGTAGTAAAAGTAAAACCGATGCTTAGTAACCAGAAGCTGACCAGACGTCAACACAGCATCTATTATATGACCAATTTTATATTGTTTGATAACAAAGAAACACACCATTGCAGACATAATAAATGTAGTGCCAATAAATGAACTGATAATAAACTGTTTCGCACTAAAACATTAACCAGTTGGTGAACCAGGTTAAACAACAAAGTGCTTTGACCAACTTGTTACAAAGTATAACCAGGGGCATAGCAGCCATATGGACAACCTGGCCAAATGCCAAGCCCCCCCCCCTGACCCGAGCAACAACAAAAAGTTGCTCGCAAAAACAAGGTCGTCAACAATACCAACAAGCAAAAAAAGGCCGTCAACATTTTCGCAAACTTGTCAGATCGTCTCTGGAAAGGGCCCCCTGCCCGTTTTTCGCCATGGGATGATGGGCCCCCGAGCATATTGCTACCCCACTGAGTATAACCGTCATTTTTGAATAGCTAAGTCATAAAAAATAAAATATAGCCATCCTCATCAGTCCATATGAAATGAATTTAGAAATATTTTTAAAATTATGGTCAATGACTGTACAGTACCTATTCTTATAAGAATTACTTGACAGAACAAAACAACATTATAGGAAAGGTGTACATTCAGTCATCATAGGCACAATATAACAATTCACTCCCCATCGAGTGCAAGCCTATTTACTTTAGTTTGAAGTTGGAATGCAGATGACTGTGGAAGTTTCTTCAGTACAGGCACATCAAGCGTGTGAAAAAATAAAGAATAATTAATCATTCTATACAAATTACTTCATAATTCACGTCAGCAGACAAAACACAGGCATATACTATATAAAAATAGCAATTAATACAATATGGACATCAGAATTATTAGAAAAATTAATTTAGTTTAAATAAGAACTCTTGATAAACAAGGCATTCAAGTCATTAATGTTACCATTTCAACGTTTGAACATGAATGTCGACTGACCACAAATTTAGATGACAACACTTTTGAACATGCTTGTCTATTGCTTGGAATTTCTGAGTAACATTACAGAAATTGTGTTGATATAGTCATTTTCTTGTCCACAATAATAACATTGGAACTGCAGTCCCGCTGTAAGATTGCTGATAGACAAGGAAACGATTACAGGTCTGCTAGTAAGGACATGTCATGCAACATAAAGCTCAAGAGCCTTCATTATCCACTTTCGACAACTAACATAAAAGAATGCAAAGGGAAAAGCACAAGAGTGATACTCAAGATGTTCAATATCATCTAATAGCAGAAACTGGGAACGGAGAATATGTCGGATTTCAAAGCCCACAATAGCAAACAAGGTACATGCAATACAAGCATCTTATCTAATAAGGAAGATCACAAATTGCAATTCATCTCTAACAGCGAGAATAATTAATCATTTCATCAGTTTTAAATGTCTAACTATAAATAAATATGAGACATGGTATACGTAACAAAATCAACCCTTCATCTAGGTGACTTCAACCTGATGTCACAAAGTTCAAGTTCAAACTTAACACAGACAGCCACCATAATCAGAGAAGAAAATCTGACTAGATTGAGCCAAAAATTTACAACTATAAATCTGATGTACGAGACACTATGGCATTTCTGGAAGCTGTACCTATAAATAATTCAAAACGCAAGGCTTCAAGAATTAGCAGTCACAGGTAGCAGACATAGCAACAACAAAGCTCTTAAATTCATGCTCAGTTGGCTAACAGGATGAGATTTAAAGTTAATTTTTTTTAAAACATGTAGCCGCAACCTTCATTCCAAGACGCCCAACTCTAGAGATATTATAACTTACAAAGATCATAAACATGTACAATTTCAAGTCAACTCCAATAAAACAGCAAAGTTAATAGATAAATTCACAGCAACTACCAATCATTGACTTCCTTCAAAAAGCTTCACACGCTGCTTAACAAGACTCTGCTGCTCTTTCGAACAGTCTTTTTCATCAAAACAATCGTCAGAATGTTCATCGCCTGCTTTACTTAAACAAAAATCAGGAAAGCTGTCGAGCGAGAGGCCAAAAAACTGCTTTCCGTGTTTCATAATTCGCGATTTTTTACGACTTACAGCTCCTGGAGTGGAGGTTTCGGAGCTGTCAGAGAATGACCTGTTTGAAAGAGATGAATCAGAACTCTTCTCAATCAAATGAAAACTGCGACGAGGTTGTGTATATGGTAAAGAACTATTTCTCATAGTTTTATCACTTAAACTCACACACTGGCCCTTTTGTCGTGACCTGCTTTCATCAGTAATCGACCACTTTCTAAATAAAGGCCTCCTTACATTTGTTTCAACAGCTTCTTTATGCAACTGTTTTACACGGCTACTGTAAGCACGTGCTAAACGATACACATATGTGTGCTGATGGTCGAAACGAGAATACCGATAGTTCAGAAAGTCCTGCATGGGATCAGCTTTAGACCATTCTTCAACAAGAGAAGATGATTTGCTTAAGACCACGCCTGGAATCAGCTCTTTGTCTGTGCTGCCGATTGATTCTGTTTCCTGTTTTCGTGAACTTGATCTTGGAAAATTCTTAGACTCTGATCTGCTCAGCCTTTTTGGGATTGCATCAAGTTCTTCATTTGTACAATCTGGACTTGACAATATAAAATTGGGAACTTTTTCAAAGTATAGTTTGGGCTTTTCTTTGTTCTTTGTTCTCTTATGGGAAGCTGAAGAAATAGATTCCGTATCGATGGTCACAGCGTCTGCACTGTCACCAATAGCTATTGATTTTTTTGATATATTTTTTCTATATGATACCGACTCATTGCGTGAATTTTTCTTACATTTAATGTCATCTCCAAATGAGGTGTGATCTACATCTTTGTCACTAGATGTCTCAACCGCAAGACTTCTGTTGCACTGATTCTTCATTGAATCCGAGGAATCAAATGATGCAGCTGATGCAAGGCAGTCTGAAAAATAACCAGTCAGATCTGATGAAGATAACTTTCTAGAATGGACTAGCGTGAGACATTCAGCCCTTGCTGGCATTTCATTTTGGTGCATAGTACCAACAGCATCATCTTCAGAGTCTTGACGATTTAAGCATGGCAGAGAAGAGCTGTTTCTAACAGGGACCTTTAATTGCAGGCATAAAGCATCCATTACTCCAACGTCTTTCTCTAATATTGTTTTCTTTGGCAGTGAAATGGGATTCACGTCAACAACACAATCATTTCGATTGACTGGATCCGTAAGTGTAATGTTCAAGCCCAGAGACTCAATGAGATCAATATTTGCATCAATAGATGTACTGATACTCGGGCGAGTTTCTTTACTTGGCTTCAATGAAATGTCATCTGCTGTTTTAGAATCTAAAGTCAGGTCAAACTTATCTGTGCCTTTCAGATTTACTTGTTCAGATGAGTTGAAGAATTCAGGGAGCATCAAATTCACGACCACGTTTGATTCATCGAGTGGCAATGGCTTTGAAACAGTTGTTGGTTCTTCATCACTATTCTCGACTTTCTTGGACGTCATGTTCAAGATATTGGAATGTTCATTGTTGTGACATGGTGAACACGGAACGTTTTGTTCTTCGTTGAAAGTACCTTCGAGTGCCTCTGGAGTCACTTCAGCCAAAGCATCTGACAGAGGCAAACTCTCGAAAGTCATCGAGAGAAATGAAAAGCTTGAGCATCGTGAATTGTTATTGAGACTCTGATAATCATCTGGATGCATTTCATTTTCTGAGACATCGTCATCACTGTGCTCGCTTGATTCTACTTCATTGTCATCAATCAGATTCGGTTCAGGGAGGCATGAATTCTCGCCCAAATTAGGGGGCAAATCTATTTGAAGTTTTGGCATTATATGTTCATTACTCGAATCAGAACTAGCGTCATCTTCCTGATCGCTATCGTGGGGATCCTTGGATTTCTTTCGTCTTACTTCTATGCCTGAACGTTTAATGGCAATAGAATCAACGCGATGCATTTCAACAGCCTTTCGAAAACTACTCGCTCTCAGTGCTGCACTTCTAGCGACTTTTGGATCATATGAAACATCTGCCTGCGATTCTTCTAACAATACAAAAGGTATTTTGCCTTCATCTTCCAATTTTATAAAATGCTGTTCATCTGTTGCATCTTCAAGCTCCGACTTCTGTTCATCCTCTGTAAAGTCTAAAACTTTCGATCTATTCTTTCTCTTGCTGCTGCGTCTCTCACAGTCCACTTTCTTTTTCCGAGATGTTATGTTACTTGACTGTTCTTCTTGCAAATCTATACAAGTATCCGCTTCCTCTCTGAACTGCCCCTGGGTTCCTCCAGCTGTCTGAAATTTAAGGTCTGTTCTGTCCAAATCCTGCTGCTGCTGCTCGGTTCTCTCTTCTAGTTCTTGTTGCTTTGAATTTCTTCTGCTTTCAGACTTACATTTGACCACATCAGGGGCCAATTCACTCTCCAGCAGTGCATTGTGCAAACTATCAAGACTTTGACTTCTGCGTTCACTCTTCTGACGGCGAACACTGCTGTTCGCTGCAAGAGGTCGCGACCTTGAATCTTTTGTAGTAGCAGTCTCTGTGCAAAGACTATCTGAGCTTCTACCCTAAACACAGTAAAATAAATAGTCAATCCATGTTTTAAAAAAACACAAGAATATATGACATTTATGTGATAGAAACTGAAGACACAGTTAAACACAGAAAGTGCTTTTTTATTCTTTAACAAAATTATACAACTGAAATATTTGCTGGCAATATTTATGGTTGAAAGAATTCTGACATTTTGTTTATTTATGAATGTCTACAGCAACTGCTGTGTGATTCTTTGAAATAGCTTGTAACAATCTATAACTTATTTAATCTATAACTTATAAATAACTATTGCTTAGCAATACTTTCATAATTTTTTTATTTATTTGTCTTTAAAAATCTAATGCATGTATAATGTAAAAGTATTTATGTACATAAGCTTTCAATGAGACAAGGAACAAATTCCATAAACCATAATGCCTTTTCAAAAGAAATATGATATCACATTATATAAAGAATCAAAAGTCAATTACTGTTAGAGGGGATTTCTCAACTGCACCATTATCACTTGGGTTCTTTCCACCATTACCTAAAAATTAATATGAAAACAGCATATAATCAATATCTCTGTCATTCACAAGTCAACTGTAAAGGCATAGAATTTAAGACAGTACAAATTCATTAATCAGAACAGGCCACTTTATAATCTTCATGCAAATCCAGAGACAATAAACAAACAAATTCAAAGGAATCCTATTAAGACAAACTTCATGGAACATGAAATTACATCAATTCTATTCACAGGTCTGCTATTACTGGTTCCATTACAATGGGGTTAAACTACATAGGACTTGGTTCATTACAGACTGACTTATAACCAAGTTCATTTTAAGGAAATCTACTGCATGAAAAGCTACAGATTTGAAGAATTGTATATAATGCAATGCACCAAAGTTTCTACCAATGCTAAAATATTGCAAAACATATAATAATTTTCTATATCTGGCAACACATATGAGATTTCGCTGTTATAACAAATAAGGTAGCTCTGTAAAAGCAATCATTTTAGACAAAAATCGACAAAGGAAGAATAACCAGCGTGTGTTAGAGAAAAGGTGCATTTACTCGAGTGAATTTTACATACATTATATATATTGTATATATATTATGTATATAATTAACTGGTTAGCCAATTATGTTTCAGCGGCTTTGAGCAGAGCTGCTGTGTAAATTCAGGTTTATTTCTGGGCAGCACTTCTGAGAGGTATTTGTACATCTGGCAGTCAAAGCACCTCTGAATCATTAAAGAAGCCATCTATATAGGTTCTTACTTGATTCTGATCATAGGTGAACAATAAACAACAGATGAATAATAAACAACAATAAACAACAATAGTCAACAACAACAACAACAACAACTACTACTACTACTACTACTACTGCTACTAAAATACCTGAGACAAAACCGAGTGATCTATTTCTTAGCCGCCGTTTTCCCAACTTTTCCGAAATCTGATGGCTTTTGGAAGTCTCAACATATTTATCTAGACAAGTTTTACATACAAAACGATATGTTGAAAGACCAAAAATTTTCTAGCAGATTTCCATATCAACTAATTAGTTATATACACATTTACTCTCACAGTGATCAAAAAGTTTAAAATGTCCCACTCATAAAGATTTAAAAACTTCTATTTGCCCTGTAAAATGGTATATTCTCAAACAAAACATACATTTGGTTAACCAAAAATTAAAAACATGCAAGATTATAAGTTGGGTGCATACTGGTCATCATTAGTGATATCATTGGTGATTCATCTTTTGATAGGTTCTTGTTCCATTGTCACCAGACTCACCACTCTCTTTGTTGTGCACTTCTGCTTTAAGATGGAATACTTGTTAATAGCAGTTTTATTTTCCTTGTTAAGTATCCAGCCAATAATCTTGATTCTTGGTCTTCCATGCAGTTTCCATCCTTCTATTTTGCTCTGTATTCTTTCTTTAACCGTAGAACCCTCTCTAAACATGTGTCCTATTCAGTTCCATTGTCTGCAAGGAATCATATTGGTTAGGCAACTCCTTTCTTCTGCTATACTCAGAACGTCTTCAGCAGATTTTTGTTCAGTCCAAGTAACGTACATTTCTTCAGACCTCTTTTTAACAGTTCTTGATGTTTACCATATGCTTCCTTACAGTGAACATTCTTCTGCTTATTTCTGCATGGCATTTCACGTCGTAAGTGATGAGACTTCCCAGGCATCAGTAACTCTATTCTACCACTCCTCTTACTTATTTGTATGACATTGATCATCCTTATGCTAATTTTCATTCCATGCTTGCATGGTACCCACTTCAATGAGTTCATTTGGGTTTTCTAGCAATTTTCTGCTGCCAGCTAAGAGTGCCAATTGTGTGAAAATCTGATGGTTTTTATCAGTTCACCCCTACTTTAATTCCTTCGTCTTTATCTTCTACAGCTTCTATTATAATATTAATTCTTCTAAGTAGATGCCGAACAACATTGTTGAGAGGTGACCTCATCTCACTGATCTCCCTAACCCTCTTGGATCAAAGAAGTCAACACCTATTCTGGGCATAGAGCTTCCTAAATGATCAAATGTCTTATCTGTTTGTCTGGACCAACAGCCAACCAAAAGAAAAGAGAGTAATGGCATAACCTCAGCGTGGGCAAACTTTTTGATCATTGTGAAATCAAAACATGCTAACAGTTTTACTTTGCTAATATTGACAAAGAAAAGCCAGTCATCACTTTATATGAATTACTGTCGGAGAACAAACAACCTGAAAAGACACAACCCACCTCTGTCTGGAAATTTACTAGTGAGTTATTTAAAGTTCAACAATATAAAACATCATTACATTTGCTATATGCAATTGAAAACTAATAAAAAGCTTAAATTTAGGGCGTCATGTGCATATATGCAAGTAATCTGCAATAGCCATGCAAAACCTTATATTCATATGCAATATTATCTCGAATGTATATAATGCATATAAGACTATGTCCACTGTTGTTACCATTTTCCTGATGACTTTTTCCTGTATGCATCAGCAGCTGTCTTGCCTTCTCTGGGATTGCAACATTGTAGCTGTCAAGCATAAGTGTTTTAATTTCCTGACACCAAAGTTTTTTCTGTTCTAGATTCCGTGCCTGGAAAGTAATCCAAGAAGTTTTTAGGTTGCTTAATTGTGACTGATTCTAATGAAAATGGAGCAGCCTGAATTAGATAAATGAAAAATTAAGAATAATTTTACTTCTGTATAGGCTAAATATTCCAAAAAGGATTCTATCTAAACATCAACAACAACGATATCTGAGATAAAACGTTTTAATTTCAAAGAATAAAATAATTAGTGCAAAATATTAGCCAAGTTTCCAATATATCAGAGTCATCAATCAACAACTGCTGATAATTTATTCAAACGATTTATCTTCAGCCATTAATTACTTTATTAGTTATCAACACTCACCTAATCATGTTTATTTCATAGAAGTGTAGCTGCGAATGGCACCATGGCTTACCTGAATGGTGAACTGTGTTTTTGGAGAATCAAATGGAATAACTTGAAAGGCAAGTGGATCTTTTGGAATGCTTTCCACAAGAGTCAGATTGGAACACTAAAACCCAAAAATCAAAGTTCACAAAATTCAATTTTGTTCAGGGAATTACAGTCTATCAGAATCATATTTTCGAGATTTTACCATCAAACTAATGTAAGCACACATGCACAATTAGACAGAGTAGCACAAAAAGTGGCCTAGAAACACAAACAGGTTACAATATATTACATGCAACTGAAGTTGAGATATGTATATGTATATGCATATGAATTTCAAGATGTTGACAGTGAGACTCGGTAGAATTATTTTTAATTATGCCCCAGTGAATGCTCTGCAAAAATATGACATATCTGCACATCAATAATGCTGGTGTAATTAATAAACATTGATGAAAATAAATTATGTATAATTAATTGATAACACTGGTCTACATTTTAAAAAAAAATTTCTGCTGACCTAGGTATTTTTGCTGATTTTACCCAATTGAGAGGTGCTGATTCCAGATATGAAGTCAAAAATTATGCAATACGTCAAATTTTTTCGCAAATGAGGAATGCATAATTAAAGGTGTTAAAGTCAAACATAAGGGAAAATAGAAAATTCTGAAGAACCGATAACACGTAATATTTTTTATTCAGCCAAAAAATGAGTCTGTCTTCTAACCAAGAGAGCAATAAGAGCAATAGCTAGTTGCTTAAATTTAAGTTTTGAGAAAGGAACCTTCTCTTTTTGGATGCTCCGGTATAGTTATGGTCACAGTTGTCACGCTGTAAACACCAGCAGTAGTCTGCCATAATGTTTGAGTTCCATCTGCCTTGATATCTACGTTCCATGGTCTTGATGGAAGCATTCTCCTTGTTCTTCACTCATAGCTCCAAGATTTGAAGTTCAGGTAGCTATGAAAGAAATGCAACTTGACACTCATGTTTGCTCCCAGTCTTCGAAAAGCAATCTTCGAATTTTGAACTGAAAGGTCATAATTCTCGACTCTTAAGTTGCCAAGTAAGTCAGTAATCAGTCATAAAAAAGCATCTTGTCTACAACTATAACATCCCGTTGATTCAATAAGTTCTTTGATGTTGATGCAGTATACAAACTCCTCCTCCATATGGAAATATTTCAAAAGATTCATTATCTCTGCCATGATACATAAGCATGGTTCCTGGAGCCAACACTGAACAGATTCTTTTTCTTCAGTCTTGAACCCAGTAACTCTGCTGACGACTCGGCAGATCTAGGTATCATATTAGGTCATTCAACTCAGCTTGGTTGAATGTTTGGTGCATTCCAGCGTCAACTTCTAAGGCCACGAAATCTCCACCATCGGTGTCTGTTGACTGACAAAATTCATCGTCGTAAGAAACTCCCAAAGTAGTGCAAATAGGTACAGGAACTTTGTCACAGTGAGCAGCTGGTCTCAGAGCAGAGGGTAGATTTGGGTACTGGATGGAAGATTTTGTCTTTGTGGACATGCCTGAAATATTTGCCAGACAGAAGTAGCAGTCATCAACATGCATGGTTTCGAGGCTCTCGCCACACCATTGGAACTCCAAAGCTAAGACTTTTTCTCTGACCTTTAGTTACATTATGAACTGTCTGAGTCTTTCAACACATGTCCTGCACACTTTATGTGGTGCCCAAGGTTTTCCTGGTCACCCAATTTAACTGCGAAATATGCATGCTAAGCTTTATGCACAAATTCAGACGCCTCTCTCCTTTGTTTAGGTGTTGTAAAACAACCACAAATGTAGCAAAATTTGTCAGGATCATTCCTGCACTGCTCACGAAGTGTTCGAGTGCTGGGTGACATATTCCTCAGAAAGCTATTTAGAAGAGTTAAATTTGCTGCGACTTGTAAGCCTCATGAACGACTGAATGCTGCCGTCGGTTTCACGCTGCTTAAATAGGCCTATATCCATAAAATGCTGACGTCTGCAGTTTAAAACTGCCTATTAAACTGTTGTATTATTAAATAGTTATGCCCACTGCATATTAAGCATATTTTTTTGCACATCCTTATCTTTTTGCATATTCACTATAGCTAAAGAATTATAATACATAATGCTACATTATTACAGTAAACAGTAAATCAGTAAACAGCGTTTTTATGGAAAAACTGGACGTGATAGGAGAAAATGGGTGTGATTTTTGGATTCAGCACACCAAAATACATAAAGATCACATGTTGTCTTCAAGTCAGCAAAATTGACGTAGACCAGTGTAATTAATCAATTATGTATAATCCTCAGTATCTGCATATGTATATGTACTTTGAGTTTGAGTTTGAAATAAATTATCTTCCATCAATCAAAAGTGATTTACATTGTATATCATAACTGTTGTCTTGATCAGAATCGGATCATCTTTACAGTCTTTATAAAAAAGAAATCTAATGAACTAACAATCTCAGGGTCACTTAAATATTGTGACTGTCACGAAGCTATTACTTCTAAGAAGCCTCAAAAGTCATAAGATTAATTAGAGTCATATTCTCACTGGCAGTTCTTTACCAATGTTGAGTTAATATTGAAGAAAGGCAAAAGGTAAAGTGCTATGAAGTTAATAAGGCATCACAACTCTTATGACTGCAGCAGAGCATATACTGCAATAGGTGATAATCAAAATCAATGGGATGACTTTGCTGAATTCTTTTTGACCAGGCTACAGACCAAACTGATCTACCGAGTCTCACTGTCAACATCTTGAAATTCATCTTCCAGTTCTCAGATGTGCCTTAGATGGCCACATTTACTATGAAAGATTTTAGGTGAATTTTGGGTGAAAAAAGCAAATTATGCCCCAGTGAATGCTCTGCAAAAATATGACATATCTGCACATCAATAATGCTGGTGTAATTAATAAACATTGATGAAAATAAAACAATCCATCTAAAAAATATCCAAAGCGCAACATAAGGTCAACTTCTTCCTTTGTTAGAATTTTCAGAGAGGTCAAATTATGCATACATACATGAATAATTCGGAAAGTTTTTAGCATTAACAACCATCTATTTTAAACATATTAATAACAGCTATCTGTGCAAATTTCAAATTTTAGGAAACGGATTATTTCGCTCTTTTCTACTAAAACAGGTCCTCAAAATCATAAAATTCTAAAACCATGCCCCCTAGAAGATTGCGCTGATGTACCAATGAGTTCTTCATTTTTTTAAATTTCATAATAATTAGATGACCAAATTTTCCTAATTTCAAGAATCCACTAGATATCCACGGAATAATGGTCATAAATATTCATGCTGCTTTAAATTAGTATCCGTGGAAAGTGAGAAGTGTCACACGGACCAACCAATATTTCACATGCAAAAGGAATGAGTGCTTAAATTAAGATGGACATAACTGATACCATAATTGTTGTCTTTATCTGAAGCTGGTCATCGCGTCGTTTCTTAGCGAGCAACAGTCCCTTTCTAAAGAGAAATGCCCAGTGGACATCTCTCACTCCACTAAGGTTGAACTTGTCCTGTAACAGAATAAGTAATTATTACACAAACATAATCGCATCGCACTTTCAGCGGACTTTTCCCCCACAGTGTGTATCACTGTTTCCCACTCCGACTTACCTCTGGAATAACCTGGTCCTTTGCAGATGGATTTGGAGTACCATCGATTGATACCTTTAGAGTGCCATAACTGGTGCTAAAAAGTATGTAATCATTATTACTTATTATTATCATACACGCCAATACCATAACCAAAAACATAAAGTCAAGTGACCAACAAGGAAACAACAAACATTTATGCAATCTCATCTGCCAATATTGTTAATGATGCTGATTCAAAAGATACCAGATACTAATTTATTAACTGCCAGAAACAATGTTTTTCTTAAATTGTTTGTCCTGATGCCATGCACTAAGTCTAAATAAAACTGTCACTACCACAACAGTTATCTTGCACATAAAGAAATTGTCATTTTGGCACATTAAGCAAACTTAACATATTTAGATTTAAGTTGTAGCTATGGATGGATAGAAATTTCACAAGAAACAGTTTTAAAATATCAGGGAAACTTTCAAAAGATGGTATTAGAGAAACTTTCAAAAGATGGTATATAAATTATCCTTCAAAACCTCAAGAATTAAATCTCCAAAACTGCTGAGATCCATTCCACTAGAACCAAGAAGAAGCTTCTGGATCTCTGCCCGACGCTCCTGGTTGCGTTTCATTTCATTCAGGTGATCAGCAACATCCATCATGCAACTGTATGCCTCAACAAGAACATCATGGCCAGGTAACGACTCATTGTGGTAAGCCACAATATTCTAGATAAAAAAGCAGAACAAATTACCAACATATAGCATCCAACAGCCTGCCTAATTTCAAAAAATATTTATACAAGAGGCAAACTTCTTTAATTCTCACCTGAACAAGGGGGTCTGGTCGGACCCTCAGTATATAAATAATGCATGATTTTAAAATTATTTATTTTTTTTGCTTGATCGCTCTTACGGCTTTGTTTCTATGTAGTACAAAGTTTTAAAAAAGTGTGGAACAGAAGAATGTGAACATATCGAAAGTATTCAAGAACGCCTAGACTTATTCCTAACTGTCGAAGTGAAGGAGATCGTCATTCGACATACAAATCAGAAGGAAACAGTGTATTATGAGAAATGGAATAAGTAGTAAAGTAAAGTAAGTAAAACTGTTCAACTTCATCAACTAAATGCAACAATAATGAATGTCATGTCATCCTGGAAATTTGAGGCATGCTAAACAAATTGCCTGGTCTTATTTTTATCATCATGTCATGTAGTTGTTCCAGTATTCCTGATCTCCTCTTGTTATTCAGTGACAGGCTCAAATTGTTCTCATCAGAAAGTGGCAACTGCTTTGCTAACCAGTTACATTGGAAGAATTCGCCGAGTTTGTTAATTGAAAGCTACGTCATCTTTGCTAAATTATTTTGCGTTCAAACAAATCCGATTCAGAAGAGCATATTAATTCCAGTGCTGCCAAGTCAAGTATTTATAAATTTACCTTAAGTAGTAGATGATATTTGAGGATTCTCTGCACAGGCTTGAAGAGGTATGTTGGCAAAGGCAGCGGATGCTTCAAATCATCCTGAAGACGCTTCAGTAGTACAAAGAAACGTGGATCTTTGCTGCATCTTGAAATCACTTCAAGACATCTAAACATTCACAGTAACTATTTATAGTAAACTGAAATGTGTGCATAATTTAGAGCATATGCAACCTTTTCAATAATTAATGTCAGAGATAATACATAATAAATGATTTCAATACAATTCTTTAACTTATATAGCTCCTGATTATGTAAAAAATAGTTATTGCATGGTATACTCTGGGATGCCAGGACCACAAATAAAAAGCCAATTTACAGTCCATCTTGTGGAATTTCAGTTATTATTACTAAGAAATAAAATTTATGACCAGTATGAAGTATGAAGCTATTTTAGTCAGCTGCATTTGAAACAAATTTTATGTTCAAACTTCAAAGCAGCATGCTTATGTAATCTGTATTTCTGGATATTTGCCAATAAAATTCTACAGCATATTCATATTCATAGCAAACAATGACAATCAGACCACTTTTATGATGACAACATCTGTATACATCTGTTTACCATTGACCATGAACTTAGTTTTCCAAAGTTGATGGGGGAGAATTTAGAAAGTTTCTTCCTAATGCCATATTTCAGCATTTCCCAACATTTTTTTTAGTGACTCAGTAATTTGTATGCTTATCCCTTTGCAACCCGGTAAAAAAGTTTTTCTGTTGAAAAAGTCATCTGACAAACAAAAAAGGTTGTCACCACTTTTTGACACCTAACGATGTGTAAAATCTCACTCTACAAGGAAAAAGGTCGTTGCCACTTTTTTATGCCTACAACTTAAACATTTAAAAATTTTAATTATTAGTTTTATTTAAAGATTTTTGCAACTTGGCATTTTGGCTATCCGTGGCCCGGTACCGGGTAGCAACCCACCGGTTGGAAAGCCCTGCTCTATTTCATATTCAGGCAAGTTACTGCTACCTGATCTATCATCCAAAGTATACGAGTGCCACAATAAAGAGCATGAAGACATAGTCACGATGCCTGAATAAAGCTTCAAATATACTTCTGACTGAACTTTCATATATGTATGTGCAAATGGAACATTTTGGCTTTTAAATCTAAGCTTGAATCGCTAAATTCAAATATTCAAACATAATAAATCACACAATAAAGCAAATTAAAGCAGAACCCAAAACTACTACCAAATAACAATGATCAAGACCACCAAATGATTCATCAGAGTCCTACTTTATGGCATTGGTCAAACAAGGAAAAACACAGATCTAGTCCATTTACGAAGCAACGCATGGCTTTATTAGGTATTATAGGGACATTTACGAGCACTGCCAAGGCTAGTCACACAAATGTGCCAAAACGAGAGCAGATGACAACACTACTGAACTGTTCTCATACCTTGGATAATTGGTGCAGTAATCAGCATAAACTTTGAAACCATCGCTTTGATCGATAAAACACCTTCCGATTTTCACTGGATCATGATCACACTTCTTCAGGCTTTCAAAAAATTTCCTATTGACATTCAAGACATCAATAAAATTATCAACTGAACAATATGCACATTTTAATTGTCCAATTAAAATTTTCATACCAATATTTTAGCCAATCCAGCCATTAACAACAATCATAAAGAAATATTTTAAAACTTATGAAACATTTACAGGACAGCTATAAGGCATAAAAAAATGATAAATCAAACAAATCAAACAGGAGTGCCTCCGAGTATAAATATAAGAGGTGCTATACAAATGTCACATTACATTACAAAATTAAAATGGAATAATGATATCAATACAGGAATGATTCTGCAAAAGCATCATGGCCAGTGCCATTACTTACTTACTTACTTATGCCATAGCTGAATCATAGGCACATGTCAGCAGCAGTAGATTCAGTCCCAAAACCAAATCAGTCCTTTTCATTCAATCACTTGTTGCCCAAATATGAGCCTCACTGACTGAATTCACATGATATAATATAATTCACCAACAGCATCATGACAATGGATGTGATTCACTGCAGAGTTACTTTTGAGTTATATATATATATATATATATATATATACACATATATATACACACACACATATATATATATATATATGTTTTAATAACATAATTACTGTTGAATGTACAGCGCTTTTGGCTTTGGCTATGTTACTGCGCTTCATAAATTGTCGACAATAATAATAATAATACCATATATAATAACATATATACCATTGCACAACCATATGATAAAGATATTAGTAATACATCACATATAGTTTGAATAGATTTATATTTTATATAAATGTCTGTAGAATTAGCTTCACAAACTTTGTACTATGTATACAGCCATGCTTCAGTGTTTTCAGAAGCATTAATGATAGACTATTTTGTTTGGCCATGGATGTATTATCTGAAAAGGGCGACAAAAAACAAGATGGACAGACTGCATAAGCAAAGACCTCAACACGGTGGGGCTCAAGCTGGAAGGGAAAACAACTGGAAGAAATAGGACGACTTTGGAGGAACTGGCGAGCAACAGAGACAAGTGGAGAGAAATCGTTTCGGAATCAATGGCTGGACACAGTCAAAGATGACAGAGAGAGAGAGAGAGAGAGAGAGAGAGAGAGAGAGAGAGAGAGAGAGAGAGAGAGAGAGAGAGAGAGAGTATTATCTGAAATGAATGCCACAAAAAGTGCTTACCTGTTGAATTTATAAATGGCCTTGATATTGCAAAATAGTGCATGAAGATCCTCTCTGTGCATCTTTATTTCAACTGTGCTGCTAAGAGGAATGAAATAGCCCTGCAAAACATTTTAAATTCTAAATTTGAGCAAAAATAGTATACAAAAGAGGGTCCTTAACACATTGACCGCCAGTGACAAGTTAATTTGTCTGTAATGTTTGTTACAGAGATGCCAGGGATGGGTTAACATGTCCTATACAACAGGGGTCTCCAAAGTATGGCCCACTGGCCGGATATGGCCCGCAGAAGCCTTTAATCTGGCCCGCCGTGAGAAATGAGGAACATGTGCAAAAATATTATAGGAATCTCCTTATTCTCCATCTGTCATAGAGACATAAACTTTTTATGAACTTTTGCGACAAGTGTCAAAAATACATATGTCGTAATTGTTTTGAGACCTTTCACACAAAACCCTCTCAAAAATAAAATATGGCTCTTATGCATCTATATATAATTTTAAAAATAATTACTACATATTTGTACATTAGGGTGTGACAAAAAGTACAAAATTTTAGAGTTCACATCCCGTACAAACGGAAATCGATGATCCATATTAAAGTAAATAAGCTATCGAAAACAGATATTTCATATGAATCACCCATTTCTAGCAACTTTGTTAAGAATGCAAGTCAATTTTGCCAAATTTATGCATTGCATTGCCATTTTCCGACCCAGTCTGACATTAACAGTATTAGCAAGTTACACCATTGCACCATTACACCATGGTGTAATATAGCAGGGAAATATATATAATATAGGGAAATTAGCAGGGGTAGGAAGTTGACAGGGGCAAGAATTTAGCAGAATGATAACAACACTGGACGATGGAGCAGAAGGTCGCGGGTTCAACTCTGGCAGGAGCCCTAAGGTCAATTCAGCCTTCTTTCTCCAGATGACGATGGCAATGAGTAGCGGATTAATCCGCGGAGTAAACAGTCGCGTTTCATGAGAACACTGGCCCCGTATCATGTAACTTGCACCAGTCGCCTGGCTGAGGGCCTTGGTAACGGAGATCAGCGCCGCCTTATGAGCCCTGAAGTTAGCCATGAGTGATCGGGAAAAATTTTACTTATACTTTTGCACCATTCTAACTTATATGCTCTGAGTCAAGCAGCATATCATCTTCTAAATTGAACAAAACTGACCGAATAAGAATAAAATCATACGTATGCTACAGTGCTGCAGTTCAACTATTAGTGCAGTAAATGTGATTTGCTTTCTACAGTTGGCAACTCTGATCTTGATTTCTTCATTTGAATTATAACTCCAAGGCGTGAATCATGTCCATAAACTTTATGGAAGGCTACAGAAACATCCTTGATATGTCTTTCCACATCTTGTGCATCATGATTTTCAATGGCTCCTGAAGTGTTGTCATGCACGAGTGGATGGATGTCAAATTTCATCCGTTCCCAATCAATGTTGAAGTAGGAGTCTGAAGTGAAGTTGATTGTAATATTGTTCTTGTCAAGACAACGAATTCTACCACTGTGTTGATGATTACTCCGAACTAGTGAAATTTTGCATAAGCAAATTTTCTTATATTTTCGTCCTCATCACCGACATCAGCTAGATACTGATGTCTATTCTGTGGACCACTGCTAGAACAGCACTGATTGTCACTATCCTCCTCTTCTGTCTCCCCATCGTTGCCCGTGTAACTGACATCACTGCAAAGGTCATTTGGACTGTTTTCTGAACTGTAATTCATTTCAAACTCTTCTAAAGCAGTACTACTTTCTCCCATTTCTTTTTGTTTTGCCTTCAACCTTTGTTCATTTTCATTTTCTGTCTTCTAGTTATTGCAGCCTACTTGATGTAACTGGATCAATTATTCAATATCCAGTTTTCAGGTAGTTTTTTCTGCAGATCATTCCATTTCTCAAATAGCCTTTTCACTTTTTTCACTATGCTGACAAATGCAATAGTAGGTATGCTGGCCTTATTATATATCTCAATCACTTCAGATGCAAAAGTTTTTACAACATCAACAGTCTTATGTCTCTCTTTTTGCTGTTAAAAATAACACGCTCTTAGAACATCTTCACACGTTGGCAGCACATTTTGGGGAATTTTGGCTAATTCCTTTGGAAACCCAAATACTGAATGTCAACTTTTACTTCGTGTTCTAGAGCAGTGGTTCTCAATCCTCTTTGCCTCGCAGACCTCTTTTGAAGTTCAAAAATATCTCGCGGACCACCTGCTAAATTGAGCAGTCATCTGCTCCAAAGAGGCGGTGATGACCTTTTGTTATTTTTTGCTTGTCATGCTTTTTCACGTAGAAAATGCACAGAATACACACGAAATGTGCCGATAACCTTTTTGTGCTGATGACCTTGTTTTGATCGTCTCACTTTTCAGATTTTTCACATGGAAAATTAATATGTCTAATTTTTATTTACGTTTTTTTCAGACTTCGCCGGACCACTAGACCCGTCTTGCGGACCACTTGTGGTCGCGCATGGGAACAAGGGTTGAGAACCACTGTTCTAAAGCTTAATTTAACTACAATTCACCTCTAAACCCACTTAATGATCATCATTAGAAATCATAAATACAATGGTTGCTATGGGCATGAGAAGAAAGCAGAACCCACTAGCGTGCCAAGAAGTGGATCACTTTATGAAGGATATTGTAGAAAAGCCTGTATTATTTTAATAGCAAACACCCAAGTTTACCAAATTTAATCAAAAACTATCAATAGATTCAACAAAACAGTTTATAATATCCCAGCAACTATGTTAATGCAGTTATTGTTAAGAAGCCATTGCTTTGCAATGAAATAAGCAATATACATATTATTCATAAATAAGTTTTTTCAAAGTTGGGACCCCTAGACATAAAAATAATATATTGAAATAGGGGTTTTTCTTGATCAGTAGATCAAAGAGCATCTTTTTAGTACTGAATGGATATAGTTTGTACTTTTTGTCACACCCTATTGTACATATTTCATATGGCTTACTTATACTGTCCTGTTGCTGACAACATTTTTGATGAACTTCAAAGTCAATTTTTTTTAAATTTTTTAATTTTAATATCTTCTCATGATATATGAAGAATGTCATTGCAACTGTTACCTTTTTCTTTTCATATTCTTGTAGATAATCAAAAACCCTTTCATTTGATATATAAGTTGTCAATATTATTATGATATTTGATTTAAAACATTTTGGGAAACTGTTGAGGGGTAAATTTTGTGATAACAACTTGTCTGCCAAAGAGTTAAACAAGCAGATTCCTAATAAAATTACAATGCAAAAAATTAGACCTTACCCGTATGATATCCTTAAGATCTTTCACATACAGCTTCTCTGTATCAACGGTCTCTTGGACAACCTTGTCTAGATATGACAAAGTATCGGAAACCGGCGGAAGAGGAAACGGATCGATCGGAGAAGAAAATGGCGACGGCAGTGAACGATGAGCGGCCGCGTTGATAACTCGCTCCATCCGCAACTTTGCATTTTCCTCTCTGTTTTTGTGTTCGTAGTATCCAGATCGCCTGTGGATCCGTTGCGGAGTGCTGCTCGATTCAGACTCAGAAACCACAGCTAAGCCGACTCCAGACGGCGAAGTAGATTCCGCAATGGCTTCCCTGAACTCCTCCGTGACCGGAGTGTCAGGGTACTCCATCGACACTTCCGACTCGCTGCCAACTCCATAGGAATGGTTGCGCCTCCTGTGCAACGAAGACGACGATGATGTTGAAGAGGTGGACGGAGAACTGTTGGCTTTGGGATGCGAATTTTCAAGAGCATCCAGTAATCCTTCACTGAGCTCAAGACTAGTGTCTGATAGATAGAACTGACTCCGTGACATGGCCTTTATACACTCATTGTCTGCATACAAAAGAAGACATGGCATTCTAAGCATATGTCGGGTGTAATTTACTATGAACATTTTACTACACACATGCAGAAAAAAAACAATAACAATATTGACTATGATGACACAAATCTGCTACAATGGCATTCATTTAATTAATTAGGAAATCTTCTGATTCCTCACAACCTGATAATAGCTCAGAGAAAACAAAACTTGTGTTTCCAATATATTTGATAACATCAAATCAAGTGAATAATAAATACTGAAATTCTAAAATTCACATGAACTATAAATTCAGCATAATATTAGATATATTCATTGCCAAAAAACTATCTAATAATTTCATTTATATAAAAAACAACTTAATACTATATCAGCCATTGGCAGGGTGCGATTTGTGACCTGGAGCAGTGGGGGGGAATATGTCAAGATTGGGGGGATGTAGTTGTTGGGAAATGTAGCAGTGGGGGGGAAAGTATTGGTGGGTGATGTAGCAGTATGGGGGATGCAGTTGGGCAGTGGGGGGGGAGATTCCCCTTCCCCCTACAAATCGCGCCCTGGCCGTTGGAATTGCCAAATACTGGTAACTAAACTAAAAAAATCAAAAAGGTCTCACTCCAATAAGTCCCTGACGTCCACTGAGCAAGTAAAATCAAACAAGCTGTGGCAAAATGATAGTTTTAAAATTTTAAAAGTTCAAAACCTCAGTTTCACAAACTCATTTACAGCTCATATCAACCAAAAATATCTAACCAAAATGTCCACCGAAACCAAATGAGAATACAGAGATTAGATTAGATAAACTCATCAAAACAGAAACTCATCTGATTGAAATTGCTGGAACAGACTACAAAGTCTGCTGACCACAATTAAAAACTCCCCAAATTCCCATCTAATGGATCATCAGTCAGGCAGACCACTGAGACCCATTTGAAAAGGCTTGCTCTAACAATGACACTAGAAACTATTCAGTGCGTGGGACGGTTAGCTGTAGACCCAAAAGATGTTCAACTCCCAATTATTATAAAAGTAAGCATTGAAATTATATAGACCCTGCCTTGGAACGAAAAGTGAAAACTAACGAAATCAAAGTGAAATCAAAGCAATGGACCAAATATTAATTAATATCAAAATCATAATTCACAAAATCAGTTAGGAAATAACAACAAAGTATTCCATCTATTGTTGGTTCTCCCTTAACAGAAAACTTATCAGATATATATATATATATATATATATATATATATATATATATCACATTCTCATCCCCAAAGTGTGATCAGCATTCATTGACTAGTTCAAATTATTTCTGGTTTCCAACAAAACTGACCAATATGATTTTTTTCACTTTTGATATCATATAAAAATGATCATCAGCACACAAATTTACATACACCAGCTTTTAAGAAATAATGCTTAGTATTCGTATGTCATTGACAGTGATATATACTATACGGTAATGAATGCTGAAGCTGCCGAGTAGTGAAGATGAAGGTCCTAAGAAAATTTAAATACTGAGCATTCTGAGGAAAATTCATGTCTTAAGCAGTCATTACCGTATTACCGCAAATAGTCAACCGGTATTTTCTGTTACCCATTTCCCATTATCGTTTATACACCGTATTCTGTCTTCCTAGACAGAAATGCATCCTCAGTTTTCATAATTGCATTCCATTTTGCACTTGGGATTACGCTATCGTGTTCATTAGGAAGTTCTATAACCACTCTGCAAGAGTGGTCTTCATCATGACAGTTTTTTATTACTGAATGAAAGCACACAATGGCCCAATATTTGCTGTCACTACCATGACAGCAACAACTGCAGTAACAAAAGCAAATATCAGAGCAACATTAAACATATTTAATAGCCACAACATAATCATCTGTGAAAATTATCATCAAACAGAAGCTGAAAAACAAAATTGTTTCAGTAACATTAAGTATACTGTACCTAATAATCACAAAATAATCATCGACTGTTGTTAGGCCTAAACTGCAATAGTGCTTATCAAAAAACAAACAACGCCTGAAGCGAAAATGTAATGTGTCATGAGTTTAAAAATTAGGGGCTATTCACAGAAGCTCCAGAAGTAAACAGTCTTATTGTGTATTTAAATGCAAAGCTAAATCATTTTCAATGAAAAAAAGAAGCACTATGCAGCAAAACAGCATATAATGCTCTGTAGTACATCGATTAGAGCAAAATCTAAGAGGTTTAACAAAACTTAAACTAAATAATCAAAACATTACAGTTACTGATCACTGCTGATACTTAAAATCATTAAAGTTCAGAAACTCTGTTGGCATAAATTAGGACAAATGATGACAAGTCTTGCCAGCCAAAGCTTTGGAAATTTGCTTGCCATGCAAGAAGCCATTGCTCATGTGCGAAAGTATTGCTCACAGTTTCTAGTATTTAAAAAGTGTGTTGACATCTGTGTTGCTGTTGCTATGGCAACATATAATTTATGACAATATCATATATATAATTATATATTTCCATTACCGCCACATAATTTACCGTAATTCTGCTCATTTGTAGTCTGCATCAAAAATGAAAATATAGCAAAATTTTTCATTTACATTAACCCATCAAGTGGGTGATGCTAACCCATTATGCATAAATAATGCTAAATTGCTGTTGGAAAGACAGGCATATCCTATAGTTTTCATTGTGTGAAACAGTTTAACCCATGCCAAAATTTATCACCAGGCAAGCATATTTATTTGGTGGGTGGGGTTTCTTGCCAGAGGAGTCTGGCCCTATAAGTTTCATGCCTCATTAACCATTTACAGCAAACAATCCAAATTCATACAATCATCAAAAAATTGTTAGCTTGATACAAAAACTTCAACAGTCAACTGAAACAATGATTAAAGCAACAGATAATAACAGAGTAAGAAAAATTGATCAAAATTCATCAGTTTCCTTATGTTCACACGAATATATAAAATCTGCTCATTTAGGCACAAAAAAGAGAAGCACTCTGAACAATACATGGATAAGAAGAAAATACTTACCATCACTGATTTCATTACTCACTTACTATTATCTGCTTCGACTCCAACATGGAACATGCCAAGCACGAGGATTTTTACGCTCGCCAACCAATTTGCTCTTACATCATGCTTGTCATCAATGTTCCCTTTAAGCTTCACTGTGCGCTGTGAGCGCACAAGGAATCCACGAAATTTGGTATTTTGCGCACAAAGATATTCAGTTGCGCACGAGTAATTATCATTGGTACTTGTAAAGTTGTAATTTGTATTTGACAAGGTCCAAAATAGCCTTGTTCACTGCTCAGTGCTCACAGGGACTGGACCACAAGTTATTTATGCTCACGAGTGTCTATTTTTGCTCACGCACGGTCATTCTTTAGAGGGAACATTGCTTGTCATGCCTGGAAGGAGAGAGATGAGAGAAGAGCGAGACGAGGAGAGAGAGGGAGAGAGAGAGAGAGGGAGGGAAGTAAGGTAGTAGGGAGGAAGAGAAGTAGGGAGGGAGGGAAGTAGGGAGGAGGGAAGTAGGGAGGGAGAAAGAGACTCTGCCCATAGGCATATCTTACATACATACATACATACATACATACATACATACATACATACATGTTTATTTCAAGACCAGCATCATAAACAAAAATACATAATGATGCAAGAAACTTAACTAACTTATACTAGTAGAGAATCAAAATTAAAACTAGAATACAAATTATTAAGTGCCTAAATAGTTGTCTATTATTTAGCATAGAAATTAGATGATCACATGTTATGATAAAATGAGTGAGGGATAACCTAAGGGATAAGAATCCCGTGATTGCTACAGCTCTTTACCCGGTAGATGGTTCAGCATATCATCTGTGGTGATGAATTAACCAGCAGTGTCACTTATGATGCACTAGACCTAGTGTCCCTTGCATTTATCCGGTTAGCAATTTTGGATGCAAGATCATCCAAATAATCCGATTCAAATAACAGAATAGCAGTTATTCATTTAACTAAACCGACTGCATAAAAGTCATCATAATATAATGTATAAGATGCTTACCTGGTCAATGCCTTAATAATAAATCAGGTTGACGCATACAATACTGCAACGATTACAAGAAAACAACGAATACGACAACCGACCGAAGTATAATCCAAACACCGCTGTAATTTGATACGGTCGTTTATATTATTGGAAATTTTCGCATATCAGCGATTATTCGCTAGTATTCCTCTCGTACAAGTAAATACAAATTTTCGTTGGATCCTTAACACAGGTGCGTTGTCACGTGATATCGTTATCAAATCAGTAAGCGTAGGAACATTTTTTGGAAAACTGTGCATTATCGTTTTAGTATCGTATAAAGTAATTTCAAGTAATTTGTGTGTTAGTTTAATTAACTTGGTTAAGGTTCATTTATTTAATTTCTCATTTCACATAATTTGTTTTAAATCTGAAAATATAGAGAGAGGTAAACATCTCCCTAGATTCCCTTGTGGTCAGTTGCCGATTTTTCGAAAAGCAGTGGTGGACCAGACGACTGCTCCTACCCCAAAATGATCAACTTTCAAAAAGCAAAATTTAGACTTCTATTGGGGAGCGGCCTCGGTGTATAGGGAGCTAAACTCTCCAGTCAACGCTAAATTCAACATTTCCTGCGTAGACCATTGATTCGCAGAATTTCAGCCATGGCCTACAACACAAACAGTTTCATACGACTCGTTACTGTGCGTGGTTATTTCTAGGATTAGCAATTGGGGGTGTCGGTAAATTCTGGGGTGTCCCCTACAAAAATCTGAGAATCCATAGCTGAGATTTGGGGGTGTTGGGGGTGTCGGTCTTAAATTGGGGGGATGTTGGGGGTTTTGGGGGGTGTAAAAACTAAAAAATATCCCTGTTACTGTGTTTCCAACATAAGCGTAAGCTTCTAGTAGGCCCATTGGCTCCAGCACCTTCCCATAGGGAAGTGCCCAAAAAGTGGGGTAGGGGCTGGGCCCCCACTTTTTCATTAAAGTTTACACCAGTACGTGGTTTCTATGTTCTCAAAACGTCAGCAAATAAATAGCCCCATCATCTCCATTGGCTTCGCGTTAAAAAGAAGCATTGGTCTATAACATTCAGGGATATTTTTACACCCCCTAACACCCCTCCCAACACCCCCTAATTTGAGACCGACATCTCCCAACACTCCCCAATCAGAGCCAGGGATGACCTTTTTTGCTTGTTAGAATATTTTAGGAAGGGACAAGGGGTAAATCTTTGTTGAGCCAGAGATGACCTTTTGCTTGTCAGATTTTTTCAGCAGGGACCAACCCCCATAAATATACCGATATCCCCGCCCCAAACTGATAATCCTAGAAATAACCCTGATAAAATTGCACTGTTATCTGCCTAGCTACCATCTCACTGTTCAAACTTAGAAGTATTCAAAATAAGTCTTCGTTAGCAACAGCCTTCAGATTCGAACACAGTCAGTCCTTGACCTTATTGCTTTTTCCATTGCCAAAATCTTTTTGCCCCGATTTAGCTGCCTTGCCTATATTGCACTCAGTTGCCCAATCTGAATTTCTGTGATTGGACTTCTTATGTGCTCTGGATTTGGTATGCCATCAGCTACAGTGGTTCTCACGCAGGGCAGACCCTACTGAACCACTTTAAACCTTATTATTATTATTATTATTATTATTATTATTATTATTATTATTATTATTACTATTATTATTATTATTATTATTAGCTGATGTTTCAGTGCACTAAAATTGGTGCTAGAGAATTTGACGATTGACTTTAATTTGTGCACGTTTGTGATATGTATGTAGATACAGCAATTTGTTTGCTGAACTTCGTTCAGGCTAAAACGGTTGATTTCCTGGATGTTTAATCCTCTCATTGCATGAGAACAATCCGAGCAATCCCACTGCTTTTTCAAAATTTTTGAAAACGAGTCGGATTCAGCTCTTAGCAGTGTTTTATACAGGCCTGTTAGGGGAGATTTTCCCCGAAAGCCTCAACATTCCCCACCAAAAAATCCCAGCACTTACACAAATTTTGCATTGAACTGTGTGTCTTACCCTCCAGCCAAGTCAATTTTCCCCCAAAGGCTTCAATTCCCCCCTCCCCAAAGACCTAGAGTCTGCATAAAACACTGGCTCTTAGCCTGGGCTAAACCTATATGACATCTTACTCAACCGATGACCGTCACTTCATTTTGAAAATTAAACACTATATAGACTGCATTTATAAAGGAAGCATTTATTTTCAAGTCAATGGCTAGTAAGTAGGAACAGCATTCACTGGAATTAATTACAATTACATTAACTGCTAGATGCAACATTCTTGTCAGCTAAAGAAACACACAATTCAGCAAAGTGCAATTAAAGTCTATGAATTATATTTACGGTAATAATTTTATTCTGGTGCCTCATCAAATGAATTAAGCTAAACTATGACAAAAATAAGACAACTCCCAGTGCTTTTGCCAGAACATACTGGAATGGCATCCCCGAACCCTTTTCTCCGGAATATTCTGCGGTTTTAGTAGAAATTATTTTATAATTGTTATGGCCTTTCAATACTCCACATTTTAATTAAAGCTTAATCCACATCAATGAACTATAACCGATGAATTCTTGCACTTTTCTGGAAAAGCACTGATCAATACGCTGAGGTAATCATCTAAATATTAATAATGTTGAAATCTCTAATAAAGAACCACAAGGTAAAATGAAGTAGTACTGCATAGAATTAAACTCCAAATACTGTGAACATGAAATACTTCTTCAACAGACATGATGCTGTAAATAGAAAGAAAGTTGGTAAGAATTCTTTAAATTATTTGTCTAGAAAATGCCTTTCTTCTCCTTTAATATAACACTTCAAGTACAGTTGGTGGCTGGTTTCGGATAATTCTTGTTGGTGTACCAGGAACTCTTTTTACTCCAGTCTGGTACTGATTGGTGGCTGACTGATAGATTTTCTAGGAAAAGAAACCAGAATCAAGCATATATATAACCACTTTGTGTGGCAGGATCAGTCTAATTTTTATATGCAACATTTTGGTCGCCACAAAAGAGTGTAATGACACATTCCGGTCTTTCTGAATGCTGTAGAAAGTGGTGAACATTATGGTATCAAAACTACAAAAGATGAAAGGAAAAGACTGCAGCATGCAAATTACAACTGTTGTGGCATAGTGATGGCAGAGTCAGCCTCACAACTGGAGAGTTGTAAGTTTGAATCTGAATCTGGTCGCTCCATAGCAGTCTTGAACAAGCAGAAACTGCTGGCTAGTCTAGTGTCCATTGACTGATGCCAGTGCCACTGGCATAAACTTGGAGGAAAAAGTGGGAGAGGCCAACCTCTTTACCTTCCCTCTCTCTTATGGTAGCATCTTTGGATCAGTGTTCACTAAGGAAAATACAACCAACATACCAAAGCCCATTAATTTATTTTGTGGAAAAGAGGACGAAGTATTATCAGATATAAACTGCAATAAAGAGTGTGTCCTGGAAATTCTGAGTCAAATGAAAACTGACAAAAGCCCTGGAATAGACAATATACATCCAAAATTTCTGTATGAGGTAAGACATGAGGTTAGTGAGGTAATAGCCACAATATTCAATATGTCACTTGAATCGGGAATAGTCCCTAGGGACTGGAGGGATGCAGTAGTCACTCCTATATTCAAAAAGGGTAACCATGGGGAGCCTGGAAATTATAGACCAGTGAGCCTGACCTGTATAATAGGCAAAGTTCTGGAAAAAATAATAAAAGCAAATATATTGGACCATCTTATGAGATACAAGATTTTAAAGGATAGCCAGCATGGGTTTATTAAAGGAAGATCTTGCTTAACAAACATACTAGACTTTTTAGAGGAGATTCATGACAAGCTAGACGAGGGAAAAGCAGTTGATGTAATATACCTGGACTTTGCAAAAGCATTCGATAAAGTACCTCATTCAAGACTGGCAGTCAAGCTTCAGGCCAGTGGAATTAGAGGTAAAGTTCTTGGATGGATAAAAAATTGGCTTCAGAGCAGAAGACAGAAGGTAGGTATAAGAGGCAAGTATTCAGATTGGGCTGAGGTCATAAGTGGGGTGCCACAAGGTTCAGTGTTGGGACCTCTATTGTTTTTAATATACATCAACGACATCGATGAGGATATAATGTCAAAAATTTCAAAATTCGCTGATGACACAAAACTGTGTGGACAGAGTGATAGTGAAGCAGAAGCAAAAATTTTACAACAAGACCTTAATAGACTATCCCAGTGGTCGGCAGATTGGCAAATGCTTTTTAATACAGATAAATGCTCGGTGATGCACATTGGGAAGAAGGGAACAGATCATGAATTTAAGTTATGTGGGAAGGGACTAAAAGTTACAAACAAGGAGAAAGATCTAGGGGTCATCATGCATAACAGCTTAAAGCCATCTAGGCAATGTGCAGAGGCAGCTAATAAGGCCAACAAAATTCTAGGTATGATCAAAAGAACGATAGTGAGCAGAGAGAAGGATATAATAATAAGACTTTACAAGACATTGGTACGTCCACATTTAGAGTATTGTGTTCAAGCATGGTGTCCATTCCTGAAGAAAGACATAGAGACCTTAGAAAGAGTGCAACACAGAGCAACAAAAATGATCAAGGGATATCATAAACTAACCTATGAGGAAAGGCTAAATCACTGTGGATTGACAACCCTGGAAAAAAGAAGAGAGAGAGGGGATTTGATCGAGACATACAAAATACTAACAAACAAAGTGGAAATGCCAAGAGAAAGATTTTTTACAATGAAGCAGTATGATAGAACCAGAGGACACAACATGAAACTGTTCAAGAAACGGGTTGGGAGACATAAACAGCATTTTTTTAGTGCAAGAGTGGTGGACAGATGGAATGAACTGGATGAGGGGATAGTAACGGCTACAACTGTAAACGAGTTCAAAATAAACCTCAGTAGTCTAGGGTATTAGATTGGACGGGAACAACAGTGGTTCTCACACAGGGCAGTCCCTACTGAACCACTTTAAACCTTGTTATATTATATATTATATTATATTATATCTCATAAAGTGGGGGCATGAGCCTAGAGACCTAATACAAGTTTATGCCTATGCTCAGTGCAAAACCAAAGGAACTAGTAGCTTTTAGGCTGACTTCTCAATTTGGCTTTGTTCAGCTTCAAACAAGACAACTTCATGACCAAAACCAGTTTGAATGAAACGCCAAATGAAGAAGTCACAGTTCTCACACAGGACAGATTATACTGAACCCCTCTAACTCCAATTATTATTATTATTACAAAATTCATTTCAAATATAATGGGGCTGCATACTCTCTGCTTAGTTCGAGTTTGAGCATTATAGAATGGAGCTGAATCTGGGTTTTCCATCAACAACGCCATTTGAAGTCGATCGAATTGTTCCTGTTCATCTTCAACCTGTAAAAAATTTATATCTGCTTCAATCAACTCTAGAAATTCATATTTGGTTAAAAATCGTGAAAGCATTTAGCAGTATCTTTGCTTTTTAGAGAGAATTCAAAAGCATATCGACCATGTTTGCATTGAGAATCAAATCTAAACACCTGCATTTGTAAGAAACAAATGGTAAAAGTCAATAATATCGTGCACGAAATATTGTGCTTTAAAATATTGCAATGTGACAGTGACAATGTATGTCACTGAAGTACCGGTAATCAGACATTTGCACAAATAGAACCAAATATTGAAAGAATAAATCCAGTATTCATGTTGTTTACATGATTGCTCAAGAGTTAATAGAAACAATAACTAACTGTAGTAACTGTAAAACCTACAGAACACATTACAGTTTTGCAATTTCATGTCTGACAGTGGAAATCTTCTCACCATTGGATCAACCTTCTGATTTCTGACCCCAAAACCTGTTGTCATGGAAGAGGGATTATCTTCTTGAAATCCATTTAAGTAACTTCTTGCATACCATGAATCAAATTCTAGAATATTCAGCATTTCACGAAATTAGCAATAAATTAATAATTATTCACTATGGCTGCCTGCCAGCACATAACACCCGCTTTCATATTTTTTCATGCCACATACAACTGTGAAACTACACACAATATGTATTCTTCTTCATGTTATTTGCAGTTGCGCTTCACACATTTATGGCATATAATGTAAACAGTGAAACAGTTTGTATATCTCGGAAGCCTGGTGTGATGGGATGGAAATTGTAGTCATCAGGAGGAGGCTCTGCTGGCCAGATTTACACTGGGTCAGCTGGGTAAATTACGGACGTTCGGGGAAGATTTAACTTAAAACAGAGCACTGACTGATTTGAGTCTGTGTGGTGTTTTTCAGTGCTCCACTCCGGAGGGAAAACGTGGATGTTCAAGAAGGAAGACTGTAAGCGACCTGTGGCTTTCGAAATGCGATGCTACCACTCGGTAGTCGGCTCCCGAAAATATGGTGGGTGAGGCAGAGGGTCAGTAATGAATAATCAAGAACTAGAACTGCAACCAACAATGAAGTGGTCACCACAATCAAACAGGAAACTTCAGATGTTTGGCCGCATCAGCCGCGTGGAGGAAAAAATAATTACGAAGAGGGAAAGTGACCTCAAGGAAGACCCAGAAGGTGATGGATCAACAACGTTACGGAATGGACATGACTAAGTCTTGGCGAGACGATTCATGCGGCACAGGACCATAAATGCTGGCAAATGATCGGAGTCCAGTGGGCTGCTGGTCTTCTGAGGGGACATTGAGTTGATAGTGTGTATGGATGCATGGATAAGAGACAACATTCATCTGACTGAGGACCATAAACCTTTTTGGTTTTTACGATGGAATCTAATTTTTTTAAACACTGTAAATTATTAAAAAAATTAAAAGATTCGCAAAATGAATACAAGTTTTCTTTTCCAGCAGATGAACTTGCTTCAAGATATTTGCCAAAGAGTTAACCGCAGACTCACCTTGAATAAGTCTTTGTCGACACTGGTCAACGAGCCGTTGACAGTACTGCACCTCGGATTTAATAGCTTTAAGCTCTTCAAAGTTGGTTTTATAAACAGTTTTGAGATCTTTAAGTCTATTTATCTCGAGATATTCGGTTTCACTGATTATGATATCACCGTCTTCGTTAAGAGCGTTTCCTAGAAACAGTGTTCAGTTGAATTTCTTCAAGCATCGAATTGTGACAGAATTTTCATGTCAAAAAAGGATTCAGGGCATCAGAGTTCTGGTAAGAAATATAATTAATTACAGGGTTACAGACTGTACGCTATAGCAGACCATTGTGCATAATTATTTATTAAAATCAGTATGCATTGGAATTTATCTTTCTATTTCACCACCTTCGGCTTCTCTCTCTTCTTTCAGTTTAGTCAGACGTGCTAGGCTCCTGTCCATTTCTTCTTTAGTCGAGTTGATCTCTTTAGCCAGTGATGCATATGCAAATTTCTTGGAGGACAGAATTTCTAAATGCAAATCAAAGACCCCTGCAGTTAACATTTTCAAACAAATCACAAAAACATGATGCTGAAAACAACAAGCATATTCCTAACCATATGGGAAAAATACACTGTATGAATAATAAATATGAATTTCTGTAGCACCAGCTATAATTCTCAAAGATATCAGTCGATGATACTGCAAACTGCCTGCAAAAGATCAGGTCAGTTAAAGCAGTGCTTCCCAATCTGTGGGTTGCAACCCAAAAGTGGGTCGCAGGGCTCAGTCTAGTGGGTCGCGGGGTAGCGCGAAATTAGATTCAAAAGTGCCATTATCTAACCAATACCACAATCTTGCAAGCCTTGAAAGTTGCAAGTAGACTTAAATTTTAAGAAATGTATATGCCTGCAATCCTCAATACACAGCTCATATTAAAATAATTAGTGTTTTATCCAATTTTAGTTGGCAATAAGTTTGCAGGATCACGTCATGTTACAAAGCAGCTGAAGTGGGTCGCACAGCTCCGACCATTTTGCTCTAAAACTAATAGGGAATCTATGTAGCTGTCATAAACACCACACGGTTTTTGAGCGATTTTGCCCTACTCATAGGATTTTAAAGACGCGTAACAAAGGTATGTTCCGGGCAAAATTTTAAAAAGGTAATTTTCACGAAATTTCAATCTCTATTTCTCTCCTTTCATCTTATTTGGCAAAATTTAAATAATCGTGCCTAATATATTCGCCACAGTTTTCATTCGAATTGGATCAGAGCTTTTGTTTTGCCATTTATTCAAAACTCAGAAGATTCGTTTCAACTAACGTTCGCCAGATGGTGTAATGCCCGTTTTGATATTGCATGCTATGATTAGGGTCGCATCACGTTATAAAACCGCTGAAGTGGGCCGCGGTTCCAAAATGTTTGGGAAACCCTGAGTTAATTAAAGGGACTATAGTCACAGTAGAAAAGCCAACTGAAAAAGACGTGTTTTAAGCGTATGTATAAAAGAACTCAGTTAATTGAAAATTCTAACAGACAGAGGAAAAGAGTTTCAAAATTCTGGCCATGCAGCAGAAAACACCCTCCTGTCAAGTTCAGTTTTGGTTCAAGGTCTATTTAACAAGAAATAATAAATGTTTTTGAGTAAGAATGCCTTGGGTGATTTAGTACGTTTAGCACGGGTTTCTGATATTCTGAGTAGCCAATCTGCAGTACCATAAATACCAATGTACAGTATGAATATATTTATTTGTTCCACAGGCAACAAATGTGAATTTTTAAGAACAAGTTCAATGTGATCATGCCAAGGAGGTTTATTAATGATGGCATGAGCAATGGACTTCTGATTTCTATGAAACTTTTGTTCATTATCTTTCCCTAAACCATTCAATTAAAAAATTACTGTAAAAATGCCATGAAACCAAATAGAAAGATAGTTAAGTGCGCACTTCAGACAAATACACAAAGTCACTCCAAACTAAGTATATGGATTTTAGTAACTTATGAATATGAGCAGAACTGTAATTGTTCAGAGACAGAGCCAGATTAACCATTAGACCAACTACAGTGTAGGCTGGAAAGTTACTGTCGCCTGTCTACTTGTCATACTGCTTACACAGCAACATCTGTGTAAATTTGCTTACTTATTTTTGCCATGGGCAATATACATAGCCTAGTGACATCATTTCATGCTGCATATTGGACCCTTTAGCTGAAAACAACGGATCAGCCCTTTTGGGCCTCAGACTTCGGTCCTTTGGGTCTCATCACTTCATCAGCAAGGGCCTCCTAAAGTCATTTAGCCCAAGGTCCCTAAATAACTTAATCCAGCCTTGTTCAGATATAAAATCTGAACCAAATGTCAAAATGTTGCTGCTTAATAACGATTTAATCATTCAAATTAATATTATTGACTATGAACGTAACTGCACCTTTGTTTTCTGCTAGGATGCTGTTTATTTCCGATCCCTCATTACGCTTAAATTCCTCGAAGGCTTCCACTTTTCCAGGGGGGGTACTGAAACAGCAGCACAATTAAGTTTAAGTAACAAACCGATAAAAGAACTGATTGTATAAGTAAAACACGCACAATTGCATATCAATATATAGGAGATTTTGGAACAATGATGTGGGAACGCTGTTACCGTGTGTTCCCACTGAAAAACGCACAGAATAGAAGAATCACTGACCTTGGTCTTGGAGTTGTCTGTGTCTTAGACTGTGATGCAGTGCTTAGGATCTCAGATTCATCTCGCCTCTCCTCTTTGTCCGCAAACTGTGTCTGTGCTGTGGGTGTTTCAGTAGTCGGTACTTTTGAAACTTGTGACACACTCATCTGCTGCTTCATCGCTGGACTTTAAACATAAAAATAATTTGCCAGAAATATCCGAGACAAAAACTAAAGTAAGAAATCAGTAGAAATCCAATTGAAATCGATATGACTTGTCATAGACAAAGCATTAAGATTTAAAACAGATTTTAAAAATCATAATTTTGAAAAGCAAACTAAAAAAATTAGCAAACCAATACTAATGCAAGACAAATATGCTGACAATAGCAAAACAAATACTGGTATGACACAATAGACACAAAATTTAGTTTTAAATATGATATTTTAAACCATTTTTCTCAGCTGCCATTTGAAATTGAAATGACATAGACAAAACATTAAGATTAAATAAAGAACACATCATCTCAAAATATTTAAAATATTGAGTGCAATTTAGATTCAATATGAAACATTTTTTAATATCAATACTTGAAACCAAAGCAATTGCTCTTACTTATATAATAATATAATATAATATAACAAGGTTTAAAGTGGTTCAGTAGGGACTGCCCTGTGTGAGAACCACTGTTGTTCCCGTCCAATCTAATACCCTAGACTACTGAGGTTTATTTTGAACTCGTTTACAGTTGTAGCCATTACTATCCCCTCATCCAGTTCATTCCATCTGTCCACCACTCTTGCACTAAAAAAATGCTGTTTATGTCTCCCAACCCGTTTCTTGAACAGTTTCATGTTGTGTCCTCTGGTTCTATCATACTGCTTCATTGTAAAAAATCTTTCTCTTGGCATTTCCACTTTGTTTGTTAGTATTTTGTATGTCTCGATCAAATCCCCTCTCTCTCTTCTTTTTTCCAGGGTTGTCAATCCACAGTGATTTAGCCTTTCCTCATAGGTTAGTTTATGATATCCCTTGATCATTTTTGTTGCTCTGTGTTGCACTCTTTCTAAGGTCTCTATGTCTTTCTTCAGGAATGGACACCATGCTTGAACACAATACTCTAAATGTGGACGTACCAATGTCTTGTAAAGTCTTATTATTACATCCTTCTCTCTGCTCACTATCGTTCTTTTGATCATACCTAGAATTTTGTTGGCCTTATTAGCTGCCTCTGCACATTGCCTAGATGGCTTTAAGCTGCTATGCATGATGACCCCCTAGATCTTTCTCCTCGTTTGTAACTTTTAGTCCCTTCCCACATAACTTAAATTCATGATCTGTTCCCTTCTTCCCAATGTGCATCACCGAGCATTTATCTGTATTAAAAAGCATTTGCCAATCTGCCGATTGTCTACTTGTCCTCAAATTGTTCTATGGCATCAATAAAGAGTGTTAGAGCAATCGTGAACTAAACCAAGAAACAAAAATTCTAAAAATTCAATCAACTTTTATAAATAAAATCATAAGAAAGTAATACCTTGTACGTTCACGAGATTTTCCTTTTCTTTGTTCATTCTTTTTTGCAATGATTATCGATGATGGAACCAATTTGGAGCCGGGCCCAGCTGGCCCCACTCCAAATCCCGATGAATCAGTCTCTCCAACAAGTTCCCCGGCATCATTGATTGGAATTCCTGCTTGCTGTGCAGCTGCTATGGCAACAGGATCCGTTTTGTCAATCACGGTATACCTTGCTCTCAGGCTCTCTTCAATTTCTTTTGACATCTGACTGGAAAGCAAGAGTAGAACTATTATTTTATGAAAAATTTACTGCAATTAACATTATATTTACAATAAAGCTCAACTTCATATGGGACCACATGCACAACATACATACACCTCTATAATAATGAAATGTGATGTTTGATGCCACATATACACATAAAATGACTACGGTATATTTTTATAAAGCCTGGCCTCAGGTAATTAAATGATTTTTGAAAGTTCCCAATGTAGTCAGTTATATATGGTACACTCTTACTTTGAGATTTCTTTGAATGCTTCAAAAACTCCCTGTATTTGTCTCAAGTTGATGACCTACGTGCAAACATGGGGTACAACCATCAGATTCAATTAAGTAGGGAACATTTCAAAGGTACCACAAAATTTATCAGCATATCCCCTGCTGCTGATGTTTTCACTCTGAATAGATTAAGATTAAATTAAGCTAATTAACTTAGCAGTTTCAAAATCAAAAACAATAAGCCATGTAGATATTGTGAAATATCATCAGATGACATAAAAAATCAGCCTAGAAAAACAAAGCGACAACAATGATATTCAGAAATATAAATTTGAAAATGACAAATAAAAAATAATCATCTGCTCCCAAAATAGTGCCTATAAACCAGTAACCATACTCACATCAATTTCAGGGATCCTGCCCTCGAGATACTGCCGCACCTGTTGTCGTATATCATATCGCTGTTGCTCAGTTAGAGGATCATAAGTTATCTGGGTCCTGTTCACCAGAGTGTCGTGCATTGCTAATTCTCTCTTCAGCAATATTAACTCCTTCTCCAGATTTTTCACCATTATCTAAATGACATTCTATCTTAAATAGGAACTGGCTCAGATACTTCGTGAGAATTTTCATTTCATTTCATTTGTCAATTTCCAGGGCGCAGTTAAAGTCAAATGCGCCTCGGCTGCTTAATCAAACAGAAATGTTTTAAGACGATTAAGAAAGATTGAGTGTGTCACAGATTCATCACGCAATGATGGTGGAAGGATGTTCCAGTATGCAGGGCTGAGTGGCAGTGAGTGCACGAAAAAAGGGTTGTTCCAACAAGAAAGATCAATATTTTGCTTAAAGATGAATGCCAAGAGTTCAATTCATACAATCACATTTGTAGGGAAAATTTTAATGGTAATATGATCATCTGGTTGAAAGTCTCATAATTTTATGTTTATAGTTATAATTATTTATAATGTTTAAATTTATTTATTTATACTATTTATATTTATAATGGGGCTCTTTTTTAGAATGAACAAGAAGTAACAAGTGAAACTTTTAACTATATCTTCTGTCATATTGAAGAAATTTAAGCACAGTCATATTATTGGCAACAGAAACATTTGCTAATATAGAGCAGAACTCACACTTGGATTATAATGGATGTTAACTGCTGGCTCTACTGTGACGGACATCATTCTTGTTGCAAATCGTAGAGTAGAAACCTTATTAAGCATAAATAGATAAAAATATGAAAATCAAAAGTACAAATTCTGGAAAAACACCAGTGATGCTTCTGGTGATGACAATGATGATAACAATGTCTAGTAGATGGTTGCAATTATGGATGATTCTGTAGAAATTGCCTTATCAAAATAGCCAAACACACAACAGGCTGTTACTGCCATTTTACCAGTAGGTCTATTTGGATCAGTATAATGGTGCTCACAAAGCCGCCAGTGAATACTGATTAACACAATAGCTACTGATTGATTGACTGTACTTAGTAATCATAAAGTTGACAAAATTGAAGTGGAACCAGTGGTTGAAGAACTGAGGACATAACTGTGAATATTAAGGAATACAGCAAGAGATAATGACAAGACTAGCTCACCGTTTCCTCAATCTGTGCAGCCTCTCCCCAAACATTTGCAATTAATCGAGTGTAGCAGCTGCCGCCAATGGAATCCTTCAGAAAATGGGTAAGTTTGGACTGACGAAATGGCACGTGTTCACGGCGCTTGTCAGCCAACGCAAGTACAACTTGCTCGAGGAAAGACAATGATTTGTTAATGTGCATGGCCTCTTCTTTGGTCTTACCCTCTGACTGTAAAAAATTTAAAATTTAAAAAAACCAAATTAAACAAAAATCAGCTGCAAAGTCAACATACTTAATAAATTGTCATCGAATCAACATCTGTCATTTAACATCAAAATACCAGTTAATTTAATTCTGGTGGATGGATGGGCGGACGGACAGATGGATGGACGGATGGACGGGTGAATAGATGGATGGCTGGGACAAAGGTCTGATTTTGTTACTGTATACAATTGGCATATTTTATCATTTACCTGTGTTTTCCCCAATCGCTCGGAGCCAGCGAGATCCACAAAATTTAGTTTGCTAAGAGTGTACTTGGCATTCGATTCAACTCGCGAACGACTCTGAGAAAATAAAAGGACATGCATGAACAGCTGAGAAAACGAAGCCAACTTCTATACTTGTTTTGTATATGCAATTGAAAATACATAGTGTTCAATGCGACAAACAACTGACAAACAAACCTATTTAAAAATTTATTCAATAACTTAGAACAAAGAAATGGAATGATCAAACCAAAACAGTGGCATATCAGCACTATGGCTCATGTGGTTCGGAGCCAGTGGCCCAAATCTAAAGGGCCCTGCTCCACTCAGTATCAATTTTTAATCATGAAAAAGTACCAGCATGAGACATGCAAGATATCATGCTGTAGAATGGCCAGAAGACCTACAAAAAGAAGGTTTGGAAAAGTACTATTTCTTTCCCATCAATTATGGAATTACTGTACCCTAGAGTCTAATAAGTCAGATCCACTAGTTAATTTCTGCATTACTGGTATATATCTATGGTAGGCAACAAATCATAAAAATCAATGCATTATTCATAAGGCTGTGCAAGATAATGTGCAGTGGAATGAAGTGAAATAGTGACACAATGGCATTATGGCCTACATTGCTCAGAGCCAGTGGCCCCAAGTAAGATTGAGCCACGAGTGATACACCACTGAACTAAAGAGAAAGTTCCTATCTCTATTTTTGACATTTTATCCTAGCAGCCATAAAACTACTGGAAAGTATATTTTTTATTGTAAAACCCTGTTATACATGTAACTATTGCAGAACTCTTATATATGTCAACTACCAGCAAACTTGTAGGAACTGATTCAAGATTTCAAAATTATATTTACATCATAGTTATTTCATTGTGTTAATATTATGAGAACAGTTGAATCCATTAGAGTCTCATTACCTCAATAATAATCGTGAAGATGCAATGAGACCTTGAAGACTGTTTATTCAGCGTGTGAGTAGCAATGGCGCGATTTGTCTCACCCTTAATGGTTCAAAAGCAACGACAAATAACTTTTAAGCGAAATAATTTGTCAGAAGTTACCGTAAATTAGGAATATTGATACACAAAACAACATTAGAGGCTCTGCAGAGCTTCTGACATCTTTCCTATTCATAGTTACAACTTTAAGGCAAATGGTCGATGGAGATCACAAAATTTCTCAGACATAATTACCGGTATAGTCAGCTGTTTCAATAATGACTGTCTGGTTTGTAATGCTGATGCATTTTTATATAGCACCTCTTTTAGGAAACTTCTCAGGGCTACTTTATCCTTTAAATAAGATTGCTGTTTAGTTAACAGCAGAGATCAGAGTGCAGAAATCAGATCATCTAATTTAGATCGCATGGAACAAATTATTTCAGATTAAAGAAACCACCAACAAAGCAGGGCAATATTCTACTGAAACAGACAGGTATGAGCATAGGAGACAGATGAGCATATGTTCAACTTTCAGAGGTTCAAACAGCATATTTCGAATTAAAGCACCTTTAATTTTGCATGTGTCATCTGAAACCAGTTTCAGCAAAACAAAACCTTGTATCGCCAACTACCCGGTATAGTATTAATGTAACAGTTGTACAGATTACTTCAACAATTTTATGTTGCCCTAAAACATGTTCCCAGTGCATCATACATAATCGTTACAATGCAGCATGCCTTTTCAACAGCAGCACTAAATAATTAATTGAAATAAGATTTTCTAAGCATAGGATTGAATAAGATGAAAGCAAAACACAATCTGCCTCAAAGAGAAGGTTAAGCGCCTCCTCTTCATTTTGTACAAGATGACTTTGAAGTCCTTTGATGTAGACGCCTTGCTCATCTTCTGCTATTGTCAAAGGATTCATTTGCGCTGCTTTCATTGACTCTGGCAAGGTTGCAAGAAGGTCATACATCATTTCATTATATATTTCAATGTATGAAACTCTACAACATAAATTACATAAATAAATATTTTAAAAATCATTCACAAACAAGCTACACGTCCCAAGTTAACAACTAACAATGTAATGTGTTCACGCAGTCCGCTACCGGATAAGTTACCACATAAATCCTAACTTTTAATAATAATAATAATAAAATAATAATAATAATAATAATAAATACATAAATCTGAATCAGTGGCTTTAAGTAATAAAATTATTGTCATAATTTATGCAATAATAGATAGATAGATAGATATTCAGATAGACAGACAGACAGACAGATAGACAGACAGACAGATAGACAGATAGATAGATAGATAGTAAGATAGATAGATAGATAGATAACACTAGTCAACAAAATAAAAAAAAATTCTGTCACAGAAATGAAAAAGTCTGATTCTATAACAGTTTTTTGCAAGGAATTCAGATATGTACTTAGAAATTCTCCATCACGTAACATTTTTCAGTGACACGTAGTTTAAATTTCTACTATATTGCTCATATAACATTATATGTGTTATATGAATATTGTAACCTGCAGTCTCCTAAAAGGTAGTTGTATATGATTTTCTACGATATTGTGCCTCAGGAACATCCCTTTTAAGAGTCCAACAATAGTCTGCTAGCATAATGGAGCTCCACTTGCCCCAGCTGGTACCTATTTTCCATTACTGAAATGTCCTGATGAAACCTTTCTCCATGTTCATCGCTTACTGCTCCTAGATTTGCAGGAAAATAATCCAGGTGTGAATGCAAAAAGTGCATTTTTTAAGACATGTTACATCCCATTTCAATAGAGTATCCATTAATTTTGTGCAGTTGGCTGCCTTGTTATTTCCCAAGAAGTCGCGACAAACAATCTTAAAGGAAATCCATGCAGCTCTTTCAGTGTCATTCAACTGAGCATCAAAGTTTTCATCTTTCATCAGTTTTCTAATATTAGGCCCTACAAAAATCCCTTCTTTGATTTTCACCTCACTTATTTGTATTTGTGGAAATGTATTTCTAAGATATGCAAATCCTAGTCCACTTCTATCCATGGCTTTTACAAAGTTCTTCACGAGACCCAACTTTATATGGAGAGGAGGTAGATATACTTTATTCGGCTCCACAAGTGGATCATGAATGTTTTTTGCCTCATACTTTCTTTCTGCCTCATGGCAGATGGTAAATTTGGGTAATTGACAGTTTGTTGTGATTTGGAAGTAATGCCTGCAATGTTTGTAAGGCAAAAGTAACAGTATGTCAAGTGATCTCTTGGTTCCCTCCAGATCATTGGAACAGCAAACTTCATGTGCCTAACACCCTTGACCCAACCTGTTAGGAGTCTGACACAGGTTATACAGCTGAAATGAGAGGCCCTGTATTTGTCCTATTCGCCAATTTCACATCCAAAGTACAGCTTATAACATGTCTTAACAAGCGGAGTAAAACGCCTTCTTTGCTTCTTAAAAGTAACATCACCGCAAATGTAGCAAAAGGAATCCGGATGATTAGTACACTTTCTAGGCATTTCAAAATGACTACAAAGAACAAATAACCCTTAAATTATATTAACTAAGTGCTCTATATTAAATAGATTTAGGCAAGCTCACACCAGATGGGGCTTATTTCAAGCAATATAATACAAGTCACACTTGCTCATATCAGAATAGAACACACAATTCATGACCCATCGTTTTCTGCTTGTATCAGCCAGACAAATAGAACAAAGGGCCTGGATATATTATAACAACATGACTCAACATTTCTGCTGTGGCTGACAACATACAATAATATATTATAATTGGTTATGATGAAATTTTTTTGTATACTACCTCGGTTTACTGAAATAAAATTGCATTGGCTAATTCACAGTAAGGTATATTCTTTAATAGACGATATCTCCTGAAGTATGGGTGATGGAAAAATTCTGATTACATATTTGGAAACTACGTGAAAAACTACATATGGAACAGACCAGAGCGATTCTGTGACAAAAATTGTGTTTACCAGTGTAATTGAATTTCTGAAGCACACTTTGACAAATGTGCCGTCGCTACTCAATTAAAATGAAATGTCTTTAGTTTAGTAAGAAAAACTGAACATGAGACAGTTTGATCTCATAAGGCTAATAATACCGAAGGTTGGTGGCATAGTCAGGTCTGCTGTCAATGTCTCGGAAAAGCTGTGACAAGGCACGAGGTATTAATCCACGATGCTTGTAGTTTTCTGTGGCACCAGTCATGGTAAAAGTTTTTCCTGCTCCGGTCTGTCCGTAACACATTATTGTACCTAGAAGAATTCATTACAATGGCTTATCAATTTTTGATCATTCTATGTTTATCAAATTGAAAATGGAACACTGGAGGTACAAACAAAAGGGCAGTTTTAAAACTGTACCAAAGCATGACCAACACTTGACCAATTCAAAGGCAAAGATAGTAAAAATTAAAATTAAAAACAGAATGAAAAGTAATTAAATAGAAATGCACATCTCCAGAATTTTGCTTTCTAACACTGACCATTATACCCGTCCAAGGCAGCTTTGATAACATCAGCAGCAACTACTTCAAAAACTCTCTCCTGATTTGCATTGTGTAGCACACCGTCTACTTTAAATGACCAATCCACTATCTGGTTGTTGACAATTCCTTTCTTGGGATCTCGATAACAGTGAAAATTTATTGTCTGCAAATAAACCAATTGAACAACAACATGATATGAGACATTTCATCATATTAGTTTCCTCACTTTCATCATTGCATGCAAAACACTTCAAAAGATTTCAGATAAAGAAGCCTGGATGAATTCAAATGATTAAGCCAAACTTAGCTCCTGATTTAAGTCATATGTACAACTTATAATACTGTACATAATATAGTATATAATACTGAACCACAAGAAAATACTGCAATGGTATGGTTTCTTACTTTCCCATCTGGCTGCAGGTTGATCATGTCTTGTGCAAAGTTGGCAGTAGGTCTTGTTCGCACCCAGACTGTTGCTCGAGAGCCATTCTTGCCATGGCCAGCTAAAAGGATTTAATATTAGAAAATTCTGATTAAATCAAACACTAGCCTCAAATGCTTTAGAAACACCAGGGTAACTATAATCTTATAGATGGATACCTGGCATTAACCCCACATATTAAAAAATGCAGAACCTAAGCCTTAATGTATAAACTGGAACTATAATAATAATAATAATAATAATAATAATAATAATAATAATAATAATAATAATAATAATAATAATAATAATAATAATAATAATAATAACAACAATAACAATAATAATGATAATGATGATGAAGATGATGAAGAAGAAGAAGAAGAAGATGATGATGATGATGATGATGATGATGATGATGATGATGATGATGATGATGATGATGATGATGATGATGATGATGACGACGACGATGACGATGATGATGACAATAATAATAATAATAATAATAATAATAATAATTAATATAATAATAACGACAACTACGACGACGACAACTACGACGACGATGATGATGATGATAAAAATAATAAGAAGAAAAAGAAGTAGAATTAATATAATAATAACGACGACAACTACGACGACGACGATGATAACGGTAATAATAATAATAATAATAATAATAATAATAATAATAATAATAATAATAATAATAATAATAATAATAATAATAATAATAATAATAATAATAACAACAACAACAATTCGCAAACTTGGTCGTTTTTATCTGATAAAAACTATTCTTTTAGATTAGAAAAGCCTATATAGATTCTTTATCTATATAAAAGCTTGCCTGTATTGGCAGACATGTTCCAGATGTTTAATATTCGCCGCTACTTTAGTTCGCTGTTGCTGCACAAAATGTTTATCGAAGGAGATGTTACTCTCGGTTGCCAATGACAACGCGCATGCGCGCGTCAAATGGGCAGAATTTGTGGCGCGAAACTTCTATTGGACATTCTCTAATTTCGGGGAGGCAAAACAGGCTGGACGCTGGACAGCAGTCAGCAGGTGAGCAGACCTGTCGAGAGCCGTAACGGCGTTCGAGAAACTTGTCCCTCCACTCTTCTCTCCACTGCCCTGCAGAGGCTGAGGAACTGTGGCTTTTGCAACTCAGTAAGTCAAACGTGAGACTTCTTTAGTGCCATTTATCGTAGGCCTACATATGCATCAGTCAATGGTCGCTTCAGATCTTGTCCGTAGATGAATATCCAGAGATCGGTCCTTACTTCCTTGTTCCGGCTAAGGGGGTGTGCAGTATGCTCAGGGCTGGATCAACCATAAAGCACACTAAGCACGTGCTTAGGATCCCACGAGGGAAGGGAACAGTCACGTCGGAACGAATTTTCAGCAGGGTATGCAGGGGCCAGGAGGTGCAGATTTTAAGATTTTCTTAAGAAAAATTCTCATCTTAAAAAATCCTGACGAGCAAAGAAGGTCTTCACGCACGGAATTTGCTCTCTTACTTCTTTCAGGGGTGCAGATTCCTACCGGCCTTTAAGGGGTGCGCTACAACCCCTGAATTTTTCAGGGGGTTCAGCTGCAACCCCTGCAACCCACTTTGTGCGGGCCTGGAAGGGAATGGTGCTATTTGTAGCAGTGGCGGCTCTAGGATTTGGCAAGTGGGGGCCGTTGGGGTGGCAACTTCTAACCATGGGGTGGCCAACCATTTGTTGTTTAATGTATGTAGCATTAAGTATAGGGTCCCAACAGGGGGGCCACTGAGGGGCCAGGCACTCAATAGGGGGCACGGGCCCCCATGCCCCCTCTCCTGGTGGAGCCGCCACTGATTTGTAGGGCGAAGGAAGGATTTTCCTCCCCACTGCTATATAGTGCTTAACTATATCCCTCCACTGAGGTGGCTACTGACATTCCAACCAGATTTTCTCGATTCTCCATGATCATTGCGTCAAAACGTGCAATACTATCCAGGCACGTAGGAACGAGTTTACAACAGGGGGTGCAGATATTCAGATTTTCTTAAGAAAAAAATCGCATCTTAGAATATCCTGACGAGCAAAAAAGGTCTTTAAGCACGGAATTTACTCTCTTATTTTTTCCAAGGGGTGCAGATTCCTACCGGCCTTTAGGGGGTGCGCTGCACCCTCTGAATTTTCCAGGGGGTGCAGCTGCACTCCCTGCACCCCTCTTCGTGCGGGCCTGGAAGGGAATGGTGCTATTTGTAGGGCGAACGAGGGATTTTCCTCTCCACTGCTATATAGTGCCAGGGAGTCCATGCCAACCCCGCCCCTTCGGCTAATAAATTTTTAGGGAAAGTTTTCTTCCCTATAGGCCTATAATCCCCCTATATAATTATTGGTGAAAGCGACAGATTGTACTGTAATATGCTGAAAATGAATATGTAGGCTATTTGAAATTTCTTCCGCATTTACATTGTAGCGTCTTCGATTACATATAGGCTACACTGTGATACTGCAGCATGTTTATTCGCAAACGCAGATAACATAAGCTAAACATCGTTCCTAACTACAGTAACAATATTATTACACATTCTGTTATTATACAATAATATTGACAAAATAAAGTGGCATCTTAGAGAACCGAAATGTAAAAGAGTGTTGACGATTCTTAACAATATCAATATCCTGTATTTTGGTTTTAAATGAGCATCAGAGATTTATATCTGAAAGGCTTAAAGCGTCGGGATCGTCCTGAGTTTTCTGCATTATGTCGGAGACGAACCTGAGTTAGATCCTTATAGATACGAGTAATGAAGATATTTTGAGAGTTGGCCCATTAGGCCTATCTAATTAGTTCAAAAGGATTATCAATTTGGGGGTGTCGGTATATTTTGGGGGTCGCTGCCGAACAAGTCTGACAAGCAAAAAGGTCATCCAGGCTCAGATGGGGGGGGGGTGAGTGGGGGGGGGGATAGGGGGTGTGTCGGTCTCAGATTAGGGGTGTTAGTGGGTGTAAAAAATATCCCTGAGTTGCACGATGCTACGCTATGAGATGGCGATGATCTCGAAGAGCAGCGCTCCGGTTGGATTGACCTCGCAGTCGAGGGTGTGCCACGGTTTGTAGAGACCGTAATTAACGTCAGAGAAAGATTCGGTGACGTTGAAGACGGCGGCAGACCGTATTCCGATGTCAGCGAGTCTCACCGACACTTTACTTGGACCGGCGAATATGTTCAGATAGAAGATGGCCAGAGCAAAACTTCCGGTTGGAAGAATCGCTTTCCTCCAGATATGCACCTGGCCATTCTAACACAATGCCACAAACAATGCAATCTTAAAATAACAGATTTCACAAGTCTATGAAGGCTCTGTGTGTGTGTGTGTGTGCGTGTGTGTCTGAATAGGCCTAACAATAGCAATTGTCTATCAGCTTCTTTTTGGTACATATGATTTGCCTAGTGTTCGATATATTCACAGAGCAGAAAGTTTGTGGAGTGATGGCCAATGGTGACTGACTTATTGACTGAAGAGAACCAGAGTTATTTATTTTTCGGATCTCTGACGGAAGATCATTTCAGAGACGAGGCGCAGTGTATGAGATCGACCGATATGAGAATTTTAGTGGCGTGGGCTGTTGGTCGAATGAGTGTCAGGCCGGCAGGTGAACGAGTTGATCGCTTCGTTTGAACTGTAAAGAGATTATTAAGGTCTGATCCACCCTACTGCTTTTTGGAAAGTCATTGTCCCTCATGCCATGTGCCCCTTTCAGCCGAGGGTCATGGTCGCTCCCTTTCCAGTCCCCCAAATCCAAACCGAATAAAGTTAGACGAAAAATACAGACATAGGCCTATAGGGCCTAACTGGCGAGATTTGAAGTGATTGGGGGTGTTAGTGGGTGTAAAAAATATCTCTGAGTTGCATGATGCTACACTAGAGATTTAGGTCAAACGAAGTCAACCCCTAGCAGAGTTCAGAGAGTGCACGCTGTTCTAACTCAGTGCATGATTGAGTCATTTCTATTTGAGAAGTAAATGTAAGCTGCCGTTTTACTGCGAATGACTCTTAACGCGGGCAGCAGTGGTTGGGCTATACTTGGGCATATTATAACCCACGCCATTACTAAATGCCATAACCAGCACAAGCGTCTGCTGTAGCGCAGCTATTGCTGAGGCACGCCATGAGTAACCTTATGTTGCGTAGGCCAAAGACGTCACTAGAGTTAGGGCAAGGACTACTAGATTGCCTGGACGCGTAACTGAAAAAGGAGCTATACTTCAGGGGGCTGGATAAATGCAGCCTCCTGTGCATTTGCATGTAATTTTGGACTTTTTCAACTTCCAATTGCTCGGATTCTGTGAAAGCTAAAATTATGAGGTATACACCAATGTTTTGCATTTTTATCCCTCTTTCAAACCATCCGTGCAAAATTTAATAACAATTGAGATAAGGGTCTACAATCTGGCCTGAAACAGATCTCCCCTCCCAAAATTTTTTTTTATGTTCCAAGCTGTGTTGCTAACATTTTTGAGTGGCAGCCTAACTTTTGTGAACAGCAAAGTTATAGGGGAATGTAATTGGAACAAAATAAATCAAAAATTTTGAAAATTGGACAATATTTGGTCGAGATATGTTCTTCCTACCCCGAGCACTCTCCTTCCGATAAATTGTCGTTTCGATCAGTTTAGAACGATGCTTGTATTTCTTTTATAATTTGCTATATCTCGACCAAATATTGTCCAATTTTCAAAATGTTTGATTTATTTTGTTCCAATTACATTCCCCTACAACTTTGCTGTTCACAAAAGTTAGGTTGCCACTCAAAAATTTTATCAACACAGCTTGGAACATTAAAAAAATTTTTTTTGAGGGGGTTCTGTTTCAGGCCAGATTGTGGACCCTTATCCCAATTGTTATTAAATTTTGCACGGATGGTTTGAAAGAGGGATAAAAATGCAAAACATTGGCGTATACCTCATAATTTTAGCTTTCACAGAATCAGAGCAATTGGAAGTTGAAAAAGTCCAAAATTACATGCAAATGCACAGGAGGCTGCATTTATCCAGCCCCCTGAAGTATGGCTCCTTTTTCAGTTACGCGTCAGTTACGCGTCCAGGCAATCTAGTAGTCCTTGGTTAGGGTCACCCGGTGCGGTAAACCAATGGACCTTTGGTGCCCCCTCCCCCCAAATGTCATGGACTTAATTGAGTCCTTCTGTACCAGCTTATGCGTATCGCTTATCCTATTTAATTTGAAAACAGCAAACGTTTTGGCGTGCCATCCCCTTGTGATGTTATAATTGGCGTCATCCGGTGCGGGTAGCGCCCCCCCCCCAACGACCCCACTGGCGGCGCAGGCCTTACGTACAGTATACGGCCAAGGCTGAGTACCATATTATGGAAAAACAAGCAACTGCAATGATAGCTTCTTACAACGAGAATTTCCTGTCCGAGGTTTCCCAGCGAATCTTGGTTGATGGCGATTGCTCGTCTGTTGAGGAGGATTTTCTTCGATTCTGACTGGATCCTTCGAAGGTCAGACGACACGAACAGAGGAGCGGAGAGTATCGACCAGAGCGCCATCTGGAACTTCTGCTGGTCAACGCTCAGACCAAAGTCTCCGATCAGCAACTGGACCCAAGAAAATACACAAAACGAAGTCAATTTAGTGATCGTTTGAAACCAGGTGTATTAGAGAGCATTCGATAGGCCTTCTGATAAAGACAGGAGACGAATGATAAGGAAGTATAGTAGAGTATACGGTCGTCCAGTGGCTGTTCCACGTGAGGGATGAGTTGCAGTGTTTAATCTAGGCCGTTTCTGGGGAGGAAAATTGCCCTTCCCCCGGAAATTTCAAATCCCCCCGGAAATTTTGGCATACTACATGGACTAACAGCATATAATTTCCGCAGAGTTGCACCCCTTCCCAACGTCCATGACTAAATTTATAATTATTTATGCCTTTCTCGTTTTCAACAGTGTTCTAAAAGCTGTTTTTAATTTGAACTAAAGACGGAACCCACACTGAATTCACACTTGACGAGCGCAAAGAAGTTCTACTGAAATGGTTGAATCTATTACTTTTATTATTATTATTATTATTATTATTATTATTATTATTATTATTATTATTATTATTATTATCATCATCATTATTATCATCGTCATCATCATCATCATCAATTCATCATCATCATAATCATCAAGTAATAATAAGATAAGTAATAGATTCAACCATACATGCATTATACTTTACACCAGGCCCGTCTTTACGTGATCGGACACAGTGCCCTAGCTGGGCCATGCGCATCTTAGGGGCCCGCGCAAAAACGCGATGACTGTTTTTGTTTTTTGCTTGTCAACATTGAAAAACGTTTGGAGATGACATTTTTGCTTGTCAACATCTGATCTTCAGCAAGGGCCCCGGGGTCTCACACAGATATGAGACGGGCCTGCAATCCCTGCATTACACATAACTGACTTGTATTATCTTCTGCGCAAGTTGACTAAATATTAAACCGTGATCCAATTTTGACATATTTTATTAGACAGGCTAATCTGTTGTGACTAGTCACTAAAACAGTTGATAGGCCTACGCGGTTTCGGCGCCCAGAAACGTATTTACTCTCGAGGACCCCCTCGGAACATCGCATGCCATTTTATGGTTCAGTACGCCTCTGCTTCTGTCAAGTACAGAGAGTTAGCTGACTGGCCGCTGAGATAAGATCTGCGAAAGCCATTTGGGCAGTCGTGAACGATAAATTGCCTATACGTCTAATAATAATATTTTGGAGTTAAAGCGGTCGTCGATGCCAAACCAGTTTCTTGAATGCAGAGTTACAACAGTGGTTTTCACACAGGTTTATTTAGCCTCCTAAACCACTTTAAAATTTAAATAACTTCATTATTATTATTATTATTATTATTATTATTATTATTATTATTAGTAGTAGTAGTAGTAGTAGTAGTAGTAGTAGTAGTAGTAGTAGTAGTAGTAGTAGTAGTAGTAGTAGTAGTAGTAGTAGTAGTAGTAGTAGTAGTAGTAGTAGTAGTAGTAGTAGTAGTAGTAGTAGTAGTAGTAGCAGCAGCAGTAGTAGTAGACTAGTAGTAATTCTATAAGGGAGAAGATTATTCGTACAATACTTCTCCGTTATGAAAGTGAGAGCGCACTCGCTTGGCGATGTTTTGTAATATTTAATGGGTGAACTAGACAGTTGTACAGAATGCGAACAGTAGTTTAAAGTCTTAGGTAAAATATTTCTATTGGCTACATTGTTGCAATTGCTTCAATGTTCGAAGTACAGCCGCGACAGTTCCGACCCTCACTACCCACTGAAACCGACTCTACCACGACTGCGACTGACTACCACTGATCACGTCTGATTACCGACTCTGCCTGTCCCTGACTCTGACTGATCTCTATCTCTTAGGTTTCTATCTTATATCTAAGTCATACCCTCTGTATGTCAGTGCCTATGTTTGTGTCCGTCTGTCTACTTGTATTTGCCACGTCAGCAACCGACATTCCAGTACTTAGGTCTGGTTCTTCCCCAGCCCATGATCTGGTGATTCACCATCACTGTTCCAGAATGTCTGTCTGTCTGTCTGTCTGTCTAGCAGTAGCAGCAGTACTGATCTCTCTGAGGCTATTTATAATCTACCTCAGACAAGCTCTCAAATGGTATCTAGCCTATAGTCAGTCCGTCATCTGGCGCTATATAAGTCAGCTATTACATTTCCTTATTTTAAATATAATTCCTTAGAATTTCCTCCTTATAGTAGTAGTAGTAGTAGTAGTAGTAGTAGTAGTAGTAGTAGTAGTAGTAGTAGTAGTAGTAGTCAGGGTGCGATTTGTGACTTGGAGCAGTAGTAGTAGTAGTAGTAGTAGTAGTAGTAGTAGTAGTAGCAGCAGCAGCAGCAGCAGCAGCAGACCAGCAGCAGCAGCAGCAGCAGTAGCAGCAGCAGTAGCAGTAGTAGCAGTAGTAGCAGTCAGGGGTGCGATTTGTGACTTGGGGCAGCAGTAGTAGCAGTAGTAGTAGCAGTAGTAGTAGTAGCAGTAGTAGTAGCAGTAGCAGTAGTAGTAGTAGTAGTAGTAGTAGTAGTAGTAGTAGTAGTAGTAGTAGTAGTATGTTGGTGTAAATATCACCTGATCTGGATCGCTGAAACTTCCGGGCCTTGAATAGTTCTTAAACGGATAACTGAGACGAACGTAGAAGTTCAGCGTCGCCGCCAGACTCTCCCAACTGTCTGTGATGTCGTCGAACACTCGAAACTGATTACAGGTCGCCGACACCTGTGCGAAGTCCACCTGTAAGCCATCGAACCACATAATGTTACGGTTATTAAAGACAGGAAACTAAGAGCAGTGGCGGCTCCAGGGTTTGGCAAGTGCGGGGGCGTTGAGGTGGCAACTTATAAGCATGGGGCCAACCATTTGTTGATAGGTATGTAGTATTAAGTATAGGGTCAAAACGGGGGACTGGGTGAGACCAGGCCATAGGCGTCGATCCACTTAGAATATTGGGGGCCCAAACCTCCAAAGTTAGGTACATGAAAAGTTTATCTTGTCATTTCTCGTTGTCATGGTCACTCATGACTCGCTGATATTATATATATACAGTATATATATATATATATATATATATATATATATATATATGGTGTAAAAGTAAAAATTGACCGACGTTTAGCATTTAATATCTCGGTTGCGTGTTTAGTGATTTCAATAAAATTTATAGGCCATATACTTGGGAATGTGTCTGGTGTAATTGCCAAATTTCATGCTGATATCTTTAGTGTTTGCTGAAATCTATTTACTATGATTGGAAATATGATTACCAGAGAGGAAACAATATTATTTCCCGTTAGGAGGTAACCCAGATTGTCGTATTAAGAAAAGTTAAATATAATTTTGAGATGACGATAATTCAGAGTTATAGGCTATATTTAATACGAGGATTAATTTTACAATACAGAGATTAATATTGAGGTTAGTCGAGAATCATTAATACTGTAGGCATAAAATAGATTCATTGAAATCCACTTACCTGTCCACCGCCTTTAGAGGAGACGGAGTATGGCCATTCGCAGAGATAGAGAATCGGTCGTCCCGTGGAATTCAGGGCCCTCCCGAATTCAGGATAAGCTGCTCAAGCACACGCAGACATTCCATGTATAACAAAGCAGCGCAAATAGATAACACTACCGGTAGTTAAAGATGGGTTATCAGATGCATCGCTAAAATGACGCGCATTAAGAATGTCAAGACAAGAGTAAGGATGCAGTCTGGATGCTTAATTAATAAGTATCATCACAATTCATAACAGTTGTGTGCGTCTTACCTGTGTTGCAAACTCGGTAGTCACCGATTCCACATGCGCCGACCTTGACCATGTCTACCTGCCATCCAGACAACGTCTGTGCGTCGAGTCGGAAGTTCCCAGCGCTCCCGGGATAACCTCCGCAGGTGACGTTACCTAGGTCGATGTAGAGACCGATCTTCAAGTTCTTGCTGTGAACCTGCAACAAAGTCGATTATCCTGCAACAAAATCGATTATCGATTACCCCAAGCTTAACGAGACATCATAGGCCTAAAGGCCTAAGTGTTGTGTTTTGTTCAGCTCAAATGGCAGAGGCAGAGACAGAGAGAGAGAGAGAGAGAGAGAGAGAGAGAGAGAGACAGACAGACAGACAGACAGACAGACAGACAGACAGACAGACAGACAGACAGACAGAGACAGAGACAGAGACAGAGACAGAGACAGAGACAGAGACAGAGACAGAGACAGAGAGACAGAGAGAGAGACAGACAGACAGACAGACAGACAGACAGAGACAGAGACAGAGACAGAGACAGAGACAGAGAGACAGAGAGAGAGACAGAGAGACAGAGACGGAGACAGAGAGAGGGAGAGAGAGAGAGACTGCTTAGTCATGCGTACATATGAAACGAGATTGATCATTCCGCTGGGGAATCTCTTGACGTCTGCCTGGAGTCGATTGTTGGAGTCGCGCTTCGCGTCCATCCAACAGTCGTCGATGACTATGTACTGGAAACCGACCGACTGAAAGCTCTTCAGCGACAGAATATCAGCCGTCGACCTAATCAGCCGCTCACTGCAAACGACAGCAGAAGCAGGTTATTTAATTTCACGGTAATTAATTATTATGATTCACGCCTTAGTTTACCAGTAATTTTACATATAGGCCTATGTAGCCGACATTAACGGCGCTACCTAAAGCAAATGAAGTTTGACTGTGAAATGTCTTTCTAACTTATTTAGAGACTCCGTCCAATATAGGTCCTAACTTTTTAAAAATTGAAGAATAGCGTGGAAGCAGATTACAGGACCTGAGTCGCAGAGCAATGAACAGGAAAGAATTGCAGAAAACTGTGGAGATGGCATTATTATACACCAACAGACGATGAGCCCATGGTTGTTGCCGTCGTCGTTGTTGCTGTTTTTGCTGTTGTCGTTATTGCTGCTTTTTTGTTGTTGTCGTTGTTATCATTGTTGTTATCATTGTTGTTGTTGTTGTTGCTGCAGCTGCTGCTGCTGCTGATGATGATGATGATGATGATGGCGGTGATGATGATGATGACGTAACAGACCTGATACAGTCGTCGGGATAGGTGCTGCAATCAACCTGACATCCGAATCGTTCTCCTGACATCCACCCAATCGGCGGCGCCCGGGCGAGTCCGTTGTCGAGGCCTTCGACCGACGGAAGAGCGCAGTTGAAGAGGAGCGCAGCGACCAGAAGCACCGCCATCGTCTGTCCCACTGCAGAGGAAGAGAAGAAGGCAAAAGACGGAGAATGTACTAGCCTACTACTGGTCAATGGTCATTGGTCAAAACGAAGCGATGAAAGCAGGGATATTTCTAGGATTGTGAATTTGGGGGTGTCGGCCTCAAATTGGGGAGGGGGTGTCCGGAGCTAGTTAGTATGCATTTTGTATGCATACAAATGTCACATTACCAAATTTTAGGGGTGTCGACGACCTCAAATTGGGGGGTGTTAGGGGGATGTTAGGGGGTGTAAAATATCCCTGGATGAAAGACTCGGTTATCTACCACTGCATATTAACAAATAAGAGCGACAAACGAAATTAGGCCTATATGCCATGGTACTAGGGTTGCCAACTGTCCAGGATTGACCTGGACAGTCCAGGAATTGACCAACGGTGTTCAGTGTCCAGGATAATTTAGACTTTGCTCAGGATTTCTCTGCAGTCAGTGAAGTATCGCAGCAGGCTCCAATTACATTAATTAAAACTAATGCAAGAAATGAGGAAATGCTTTTGGAAATAAGTTCATAGACTGCGCTGGCAAAATTTGCTGAGCCTGTTAGCGGAATTGGCGAATTGCGACTCTGTGCTATTTAGCGTATTTAGTTAGGGCCTAGTCATCTAAGTCTTGCATAGCAACACCTTAGGCCTATTGCAATTTGCTATACATTATCTACAGACTACACCGGCTGTTGGTTAAAATTTTGTGAATAAACACCTAATTCTATGTTTTGCATTGTGCTTAAAAAAGTCTAATAAATG